>OX103973.1:26459338-26608811 GCA_944470395.2 Schistosoma turkestanicum
AATCAAGTAAACCACCACTTCGTCCTATTCAAAATAAAAACATTTTCCACTGCTCACTTGAGAAGAATGAGGCGTCTGTTATTTATAATAAATAGTTACGAAAATATCCAGATTCTATTTACAATGTTTTATTCCGAAAAATTGATTATTGGTTTGCTCTGAAAACAGGGCTTTGCTGCTACATTGATCTTATAGGATTAACTTTTATGGGAATGTCCGTTCTACCACTTGTAACCATGATGGATTAGAATCTCCTGAAAATATAGCCTTATGAAAAATTGTAGCTGTATGTTAACTAGATAAAGCTGGTACATCTACAGTGAGATGCTATTTATACATTTTCGCGAGATTACCAAGTTAAATGCCGATAGATCCAGAAATCAGAATGTAAATAATTTCTGGAAGGAAAAGTATATTTGTCCGTTGCCTCGCGATATCTAAATAATATCAAGACCGAAATAGAGAAGCGGAATGGAATTGACACACTTGGCGCGCGAGTCTTTTGTACAGGTAAACAAAAAGGAGTGCGATAAAAAAATTATTGTCTGAACTAAGTACAGTAATAAATGTTTCCATTTCACCAATTGTGTTATCTTCGTAAACGTACACCTCTACATTATCCCCCCTCAAAGAAAGGGTTTACGTTTTGTATGCTTAGCGGTTTCGTGCGGAGTGGGGCTGATCGGCTAACGGGCGATTGTAGGGCGGAATGGTTGACTGACAGGAAGCGACCATTGAAGCTGCAGTTGTTATCGAATGCCTCCTACGTTGAACTGTACCAGCAGTAACGTGCAAGGTTTGTTACTCGTGTTGGCGTGTCACACCAGAGTGGCTCGTATCCAGAGTCTGTTCGTAGGGGTTCGTACCCGACAACACTTCGGACGTAGGACAGAACCAGATTGGGCGAAGGAGCTAGAAGCGACTAGAACGACCACGTTCGAAACCGTACATATGCCAGATACATTCGGAACCAAAACATCAACTGAGTGCATTGATAAGAACGTGGGTGATCAGGCCAGTTTCGCCGATTTTGACTGAGGTCGACGGTATCAACAAAGCGATGGTGGGAGGTGTGGGCTCAGGATAGAAAAACTCAAGGAAAGAGAGACAGGTGTATCAAGCATGTAGTACGAGGATAATATCCTTTGCCGTATCCATTGTTGATTGGGATATTAGCTGCGAAAGCGTACAGGTAGGAGTACGTGGCGACCGGAACGTCAGACGGTAGTCTCGTGCGTGCCTCGTGAGTCTATAATCTCACCCGAAGTAAAGGGCAGCGTGGTCTGCCGATCTAGACGTTAGACCGGAGTCTCATCCGCAGGTACTGCAGATGACTCGTGCTGTTGACTGTGGCGTGAGAATGAGGTCTCTGATTTGTCTAGCTTGGGGTCCGAAGTAGTTTCAAGGATCTCGCTAGTGGGTTCGATAGATCTAACATGAGGTCTCGGATTAGCAAGTGGGGTACTGTCATCGACGTGTGTTGGCTTGAGACGACCAATGCTGGCTACCTTGACGCGGCCATGTCGAGCAGACCTGAAGGTCTTTTCGTGACGAAAAGTCTCATTTTAAGGTCCCTCTTAAGGCTGTCGCAAAGGTTTGCGTACTGAATCGACTCGTATGAAAACATGCGAACAGGTAGGTGACTCTCAAGGGAGAGCGACCTGTCGATGTTGTACTGAAGTTGACACCGGAGGCAATGTTATCATAAATTCAGACAATCATGGACTTAGTCTGATTTTTTGAAGTTATTACTGCTGCGCGGTGTGAAAAATTCCCCAGCCAGACTCAATGTCGTGCCGTATACCAATCCAGCGGAGGAACATTAAATATCTGAATTTAAGCTCCTTCTGATACCTAAGACGACGAGCGGTAAGGCTTCGGACCAATTCTTGTTTTCGTGTGCTCGAAGAGTGCTTTTGAGTTGGCAATGAAACCGTTCAACCAAACCATTCAAAGCTGGGTGTTAGGCGGTAGTGCGTATGCTCTCCGTACCAAGCAGCCGGGTTAGAGAGGAGAATAATTCGGACTGGAACTGTTGTCCTCAGTCAATTATGACATTCGAGGGACAACCGTGATGTGCTATCCATCATTCTACGCAGCGATGAGCAACTGTTTCCGCCGTAATAGAAGCGATGGGAATAGCTTCGGGCCATCTTGTGAAACGATCGATGCACGTGAGTATGTTATCATACCCATGGTGGCAATGGTCCTACAATATCAATATGAACACGATTGAAACGAGCATCAGGCGTAGCAAATGTCCCAATATGGGCGGCTACGTGCTTGTGCACTTTTGATCATTAACATTGTAAGCATTGCTTTACCCACATACGGACATCTTTATTCATGGAATGCCAGACTTATCGTGCAGCGATGAGTCATAAGGTGGCTGCGATATCTGTATGAGACAAACCATGAAGGGCATTGGAGACGAGACGACGATGAGCAGAAGGTACAATGGGTCGTGGTAAACCGGTAGAATCGTCACACAGGATAGTAAATGGGCTAGTAGCTAAGGACACTTTCTGACACCAAAGGGAAGTACTTTGTTGTGCTTCTGAACAAGAGGGATCATTTGCTTGGGCGGCGGCCATAGCAGGAATATCGAGCACTGGTAAAGTAACTGCATTCACTTGAATACGTGACAAAGCATTGGCAACTTAGTTCGACTAGCCTTTAATATGTCGAAGGTCTGTCGTGAACTGAGAGATGTAGTCCAAAAGTCTGGACTCTCGTGGTGAGTAGCGGTCAGACCTGGCATGGAGAGCATACGTTAGAAACTTATGGTCGGTGAAAAGGATAAGATTACGACCTTCTACTGAGTGCCGGAAATGTTTGATGGCACAGTAGGCTGCAAGCAGTTCGCGACCAAAAGCCCTATATCTCGTCTCAGTGGGAGTGAGGAGTCAAGAGAAAAATTGGAGAGGTTGCCAACTTCCAGAGGTGTTCTGTTGCATAACGGCTTCTATAGCAAGATCTTATGCATCAACCGCTATACTAAGTGTGTCTGGTGGGTCAGGATGGGCGAGAAGCGTTACTTCAGCTAAATCATTTTTTATCTCTAAAAACGCAGTATGCGTGGCATCATTCAATTCTAATTTACGTGGATTACTGCGAAGTGAGTTGGTAAATTATCGTAATTGTTCCACCGCGTGAGGAATAAAACATCGATAGGAGTTGACCAAACCGAGAAGAGCCTTCAGTTCTTTGAGTGAGGACGGTACAGTGTACTTCATGCTTGTACGTACTTTATATTCATAAGGTAGAATACCCTCATGCTTAGTGTTGTGACACAAGAACTATTTCTGCCTTGTCCAGTTCACACTTGTTTGGGTTAATAATTATTCAATTATCCGAACGGCGTTGGAATAAGAGTGTACGATGTTGAAAATGTTCATCTACGTTTGATGATACGATTAGCAGGTCATCAATATAGACGAACGAAATCGAAGTCTCGAATTGTGCTATCGATAAGCCTTTGGAAAGTTTGGGCAGCAATCTGTAATCCGAATGGCATCCTTAGGAACTTAAAAAGACTGAAAGGAGTCGTGATAGCAGTTTTCTCGATATCTTCAAGGGCGACTGGGATCTGATAATATGCTCGTACCAGATCAATCTTAGAATAGATAGACGTACCCTTAAGAGGTGCCGCGAATTCGTGTATGTGGGAGACGGGATAGCTATCGAAACATGTTACTACGTTTAATTCTTGGTAGTCGCCATATGGTCGCCAACTTATCCCATCCTTTTAAAGAACCGTGTAGAATGGTGGGCCTCAAGGACTGTGAGAAGGACAAATAATACTTGTAAACTGTCAAACACGTCTAGCGGAAGCTGATTTGTCCGGTGCCAGTCGGTGAGGTCTTGCCGTGATTGGCGGTCCGCGGGTGACGATGTGGTGTCACATAACGAGTCACCGATGGATTCTCCTCTAGTGGTTTAGTTAGCTTGGGAAATTTTTTGAGTAAGGCGTCGAATATGTCATTACGAGAACGAAATGCACCTGTTTCAGCTCGAAAGCCCATAAATTTACTATCCGACGAAGTATCGACTAGCTGCAGCCTTCGTAAATCAACTGGCAATTCATAGTGCTGTGGGGAATCGATACCAAGTATAGCTGTGGGAATATCAGCAATGATGAAAGTCTGCAAATACTGTCGTCGGTTGCTCAAGTTGACCGACAGCTGTCGTGTACCATATGTAGGAATGACAGAGCCATTCGCAGCGCGTAGAAGAAGCATCATAGGTGAGACTTGCTGTTACCTAGTGGTACGACAGGAAGTTGGGTGTCTGTGTCGACTAGGTGCGGCTCAATTGACACACACACACAAGGATATCTGCATCGGCTGCTCGATACCAGTCGAAACCAGCGACGCTGCCTATGATTGCAACTTCCACAGTACATGGGTTCATTGTCACTGAGACACTAAAGTACCTAGAAAGAACTATGAATCATGGTGAGTCACCGCTGTCAGTGGTTCTTTTAAATCTGTTCACAGTACAGAATCGCTAAGACGAAAAAAGCCACAAGCCCCACCAAAAACCAGCTTACAAATCCTCACTGGTTAACCTAACTCTCCCAAAACTAATCCTACGAAAAAGATGACGAAGGGAGCCATAACCTATGCCAACACACCGAAAAAACTACCGGTTGTTGCGAACCTTCCAGTATGTTGAAACTTGAAGGAATACAAAGGAAATTTACTCGTAAAGTCCTAAATCATAGCTCACCCATTGACTATCCAACCCGATGTATTGAACTCGGGCTCGATCCATTTTGGAAAAGAAGGCTTAAGTCCAATCTGATCCTTTACTTTAAACTCCTGCACAAGCTCACATATTCCTCCTGCAGTTTAGTCCTTATCCATGGCCCTTGTACACATAACCTTCGAGATAAAGTATCTACGGTCAAACTTGAGAAGTATGGATCCAAAACTCGAGAAAACTTCTTCATCTCTAAGTATGCACTTCTATGGAATAGGCTTCCCTCTAAAATACGCATGGCAAGTGGGTTACATGAGTTTGTTCAACTTCTTAATGATGCTCTCAGTTGCACTGACTCTTCTGCGCTCGTGAACTCACTCGCACCCTGCTTTCATATTAATAGCTCTGCATACACTTTAAACACAATGAACTCAGTGCTGCGTCTTATTTAGTTATTTTTACACTCCCAAGTAGCACTAATTTTTCTAGTTGAATATAAATCTCTTTAGTTTTTATTTGAAATAGACAGGTTACTCTACTAACTGGGTCGTTCGACACTGTTCAACTGTAAACTGGTTGATTAGAATGCACTCTACTCTCCTGGGCGCAACCTTATCAACACTTACAACTGTGTGAGTTTCACATTGCCTATTATCAATTATACTGTTCTCACTTACACGCTATTGACTTACCTTGGCCCCTTAGTGTTATCTATTGCTCCGCTTTTACCGCGATGCTCTTTATATCTCCTGCTTAGCTAGTTAAGTACATCTTCCCCTTACTTACTTACTTACTTTCGCCTGTTACCCCAAATGGAGCATAGGCCGCTCACCAGTTTTCTCCAACCAACTCTGTCTGTCCCGGGCTTCCCTCTCCAGTTCTGTCCAATGTTTGTTCATTCCTCTCATATCTTTCTCTATTTCACGGCGTAATGTATTCTTTGGCCTTCCTCTTTTCCTTTTGCCTTGAGGGTTCCATGTGAGGGCTTGTCTCGTGACGCAGTTAGGTGCTTTTCGTAGAGTGTGTCCTATCCACTTCCAACGCTTCTTCCTGATTTCCTCATCCACTGGAATCTGACTTGTTCTCTCCCACAGTTCGTTGTTGCTGATGGTGTCTGGCCAACGAATACGAAGTATTTTACGTAGACAGCTGTTAATAAACACTTGTATCCTCTGGATGATGGCTTTCGTAGTTCTCCATGTTTCCGCTCCATACATTAGAACTGTCTTGAAATTTGTATTGAAAATCCTTATTTTGGTGTTGATTGATATCTGTTTGGAGTTCCAGATATTTTTCAACTGCAGAAATGCAGCCCTTGCTTTGCCAATCCGTGCCCTCACATCTGCATCCGATCCACCTTTCTCGTCGATGATGCTGCCCAGATATGTAAAGGTGTTAACGTCCTCCAAGGCATCTCCATCAAGAGTGATTTGATTGGTGCATGTTGTGTTGCATCGGAGAATTTTGCTTTTTCCTTTATGTATGTTGAGACCTACTGCTGCAGAGGCTACTGCTACAATCGTCGTCTTCTCTTGCATTTGTTGTTGAGTGTGCGATAGAAGAGCCAGATCATCTGCGAAGTCCAGATCGTCCAGCTGCGTCCTAACTGTCTAGTTGATACCGTGCTTCCCTCCAGCTGTTGACGTTTTCATAATCCAGTCGATGACCAGGAGAAAGAGAAAGGGTGAGAGTAAGCAACCTTGCCTCACACCGGTCTTTACTTCGAAAGAGTCGGTTAGCTGTCCTCCGTGCACGATTTTGCAGTTGAATCCATCATAAGAGTTCCGTATGATGTTAACTATTTTCTCAGGCACCCCGTAGTGTCGAAGAAGAGTCCACAGTGTTTTCCTATCCACGCTATCGAATGCTTTCTCGTAGTCGATGAAGTTGATGTAGAGTGGTGAGTTCCATTCAATTGATTGTTCCACAATGATCCGTAATGTAGCAATTTGGTCAGTACACGATCGATCCTTCCGAAACCCGGCCTGTTGATCTCGAAGTTGGGCGTCTACGAAGTCCTTCATTCTGTTTAACAATACCCTGTTGAAGACTTTGCCTGGTATTGAAAGAAGAGTGATGCCTCTGTAGTTCTCACACTTGCTGAGATCGCCTTTCTTTGGTATTTTGATCAGGTATCCTTCCTTCCAGTCTGATGGTACTTGTTCCTCATCCCAAATCTTCTTGAAGAGGATGTGAAATATTTTCGCGGTTGCTTCTACATCTGCTTTCATTGCCTCTGCTGGAATGTTGTCTGGTCCTGCTGCTTTGCCGTTCTTGATTTGTCTGATGGCCATACTGATCTCCTCAATCGTAGGTGCGCCAATATTAATTGGGAGGTCCGTGGATGCTGCTTCGATGTTGGGTGGGTTCAGTGGAGCTGGCCGATTCAATAGTTCCTTAAAGTGCTCTTTTCATTTCTGCCGCAACTTGAAATAGTCTTCCAGTCTCCCACAATGTACGAACGTTCCATGTACCTAAAAAAATGGTTGCTCTAGTTGTCAGAAGAGGCATCAGCCCCGTGACTTCTGAGGGAACTCGGCTTTCATCACGCGACGTCATAATTCTTCCTCCAACTCCCAGGGCAGAGTTAAAATGGTTTGAATTATTTTTTCTGGTTAGCTTTTTTTTGGCAAGTTAGTTTTTGACGGAATGGGGTCGCCAACCCCATGTCCAACCCTCCTCCTTTACCCGGGCTTGGGACCGGCAGTAGCCCCGAAGGTTCTACTAGCGGAGTTACATCTTCCCCACTACATTCAAAATGCTTATATCTTGTTTGAAAGTTCTTACTATTTCTCCATAACTGTTAACTGTATAGCATTGATGCCTAACCAATAGTTCATAAGTTGTAATAGCCAGACGAGTTTGTGAAAGGAACTTGCAGAAATAGTGTTTCTCAACAGGATGCGAGACATAGAACACCAAGTAGAACTCAATAGCTTCTTTTAAACATTTAACATGAGCCTAACAACACAAAAGGAGGGAGGGTGGAGTTACTGACCAGCAAACATTGATGGTATGGGCGATAACTTCAAACAACCCATGTTTGTGGGGCAGAACATTTTGTTTGCTTTCGGCTCTTTAGATTGATGAGACGACTAATCAGTAACACTGAGGTTGCTCTTATACGCTTGCTACTTCTGTGGTTCATGTTTCCAAAACTATGCTGAGGTCGCTATTCTGTCGAGACACCTGCAACATTCTTACTCAGGCGCTTACAGTATGACTTAGAGGTTGGCATTCAATAATAAAGAAAAAAAACAGTTAGACAGTGCGAGATTTTATTCGTCAAATATTTATTTTTACAAACTCTACTCTTTTAACTAGAATTTCGATTTCAACGTACATAAATCCAGCTTCTTACTTCGACTTCTCTTCTATCCACCTGACACTGCACAACTCTCCCTTCTTTTTGCTGTACTCCTTTATCTGTGCGTTATATTCTTATATTCCCATAATTTACTTTAATTTAAGTGGTCAGTATGAATGTTATCTTGACTTACTACTGTATTGACTACTTCAACATGACAGGTTAAGTAGTGCTTTGGTTATATATATACACTTGCCACACTGCTGCCTTTTCCTCTCTCTCTTCTCCTTTTCAGAACCCCATTCACGGTGGGAAATCCTTGGCAACTCTAGGGAACATGCACCCAATGTACATGACTGTCTGGATCACAGCTCGTATCAAGCGCGTTCCATATGACCTTTCCCAACAAATTCACTATTGATCTCGGCCAATCGCCAATAGAACCTATTGTGCACCTTCCTCATTTGTACTCTAATATTGAAAATGTGGCTGTATAATAATACTGTTTCTGTCAGTGATATGGTGTAAATATGCAATCAGAAACTGTCTCTTATACTTAATTTAACTGCTATAACTTTTACAGTAATTGTAAAAGCATTTGTGACAATTTGATCTAGCCTGTAAACTGGCGTGACTCTTGTAACTTAGTTATTTGAGAATAAATTATTATTATTATTATTATTATTATTATCTGTTGACAGTACGGAGCAGTGCATGAGAGTGAAAAAGGAAGTGGCAGCACGACAGTTAGCAAATTGCTACAAATCAGGGACAAGGTGTCAGAAAAAATTCACTAAGTATACTTAATGTTCCAGTGTCAGAAGCTAGCTTACTGAAAAGTAATGCTGCCTTTGATAAAGAATAATCGGACAAGTACTTCGAAGTCCTTGGAATGAGCACTACTCCGGCCAAAACAAGCCATCTTTTCAATAGGGATACCACCCTATCGAGGTTCACCTTAGGCTCGGCACAACTTGCAGCAGAATTCCGCCCTAAGTCCCAGAGTCTCTTGGTTACGTTGCACTCTCCGAACCTAGTCAGGCACAGAAATGACCAGAAGGATAAACTGACTTAGTCAGTACTGCAACTGCCAATACTTCGGTTTGGTCAAATACACTTGGGTGAAGCTTTCAACAATCCATCTCTAAACATCAGCAAACGGGATACTACTCCTACTGGTTGGTTCCAAAGACTACTTGGGGCGGCCACTAGAAGCTCTAGGCTGACTGAGCATGTATGCAGAGCCACCAGATGGACTAAGGATGGAAAATCCTCAAACATGGATTGGTCGCTAACAAATAATCAGCTCCTGGTCCGGAATGTTCACGTCCAAACACCGATAGGAAGTAGTAACCACGGCACAGTCTTGTTTAACGTGGTCATAAATGAAACCTTCAGGTAGGATGAAAACGAGCTCTACCTTTGCTACACTAGGGCGAATTACACACTCATGAGAGAGGACATTCTACACGCCATGGCCACAGGAATGGCGGAGGCTGACAGAAGGTGATCACCGGCAAACAGTGAGAGATGTCATCCACAATGCTGTCCCACAAAATCTACCTCAGTCACACAACACACCCGGAAATAGAAGTACATGGGTTAGGCGCTTCACTGAAAGCTTGCTACAGGCGAAGAGGAGAGCGAAGCACAAGTGGAAGGTCTTCTTGAAGGATTCCAATCGTAGTTGTTACTTGGCATTGAGAAACAGATGCAGTGACAAAGTTCGAAGTGACATGAGACGCTTTCAGATGAAGCCAGCTGCCAAAATACAGGCAAACCAGAAGAATCTGTTCAGGTTCATGACTAAAAGAAAACATACGAATCAGGGTCTGCATTCTCCCAAACTCCGAATGGGGAAGACCTCTCCAACCCAGAGATGGTTGAGATTTTCAACACAAACTTCACTGATCAGTTAAACCATTTATCCGCATGTTCACAGCACTACGCAAGCACAAGAGTAAAATACTGCAGGAAGCTCAACACGGGTTTCGGAAAGGCAGGTCGTGCACATCTAATCTTCTTATAGCATGGGGCAGTTTGACATCCTGCTTGAACCGAAAAATACCGGTGCACATAATATTTTTAGACTTTGCAAAAGCTTTTGACACAGTACACCACGCAGGCCAAATCGCAAAGATTGTGGAAATGTGCCTGACTGACTCATTCGTATCTTGGCTCAGAAACTACCTTGAGAATAGAAAGTTTCGCACCAAGGAAAATAGAGTGCACGTGAGTTGGCGGGTCTCAACATCTGGAGTTTTGCAGAGGACCATCTTAGGTCCACTTCTCTTCCTGATATTAATTAACGACCTGTTAGAAAAAGTTGGCTTTGAGATTTGATCTACGCAAACGACGCAAAGATCTGGAGGTCCATTAGGGTTCCAAGTGGATTCGACTGAGAGACAAAAGGACCTTACAACGATTGAGGAATGAGCAATGAAAAATGGTTTCAAATTAAACTAGCCGAAATGTCACAGTATGTACATTCTGCCGACGTGATGCAAACGATTTGCACTCTCAACGGAAGTCCACTCCTAAACGTCTCTTCAGAGCGCCGTCTTGGCCTAATAACCACCGAAAGCCTCGACACCAGTTCGAAATATGTAGGAGATGCAGCCATGGCCACAGCAACTCTTGACTTTAAACGAAAACAACTTGGTGCTATTACTGCAGAATTATTCTTAACGTTGTCTAAGAAATATGCACTACCACACCATGAGGTTCACAACGTCGTCGCAGCCCCCTCTGCTTAATAGAGACATGAATATTTTCGATCTAATGCAGAGACTTTCAAAGAAATGGGTGATAGGGTTAAAGAATAAAACTTATGGACAGCAATCAGGACTACTTTAATTGAGTTGCATGATAATCAGATGTGGTCTGATTATGGCGTACAACATATTAAGCATTCCAACATGAGCATCTTACAAATGCATCACCACCACTCCCCTCGAGGTAATCCTCGAAAAATTGCGCTTCAAATAGAGAAAACTAAGTTTCGCGCACACTTTTTATCATTAAGAGTAGCTGCATTTGCAACGCTCTGCCAGCTGAGGTAACCACAGCCCACGTACTCATGTATGGACTATCATCTCCATCGTCGACAAGCTGTACCCGATGCATGCCATGATACTTGGATGTTGGTCTTAATGCGATTTCCTCTGTTCACCAACTTAATATATCCCACTTATTATCACTGTTTCTACCACTTGATTACACTTAGGTCCTCTCGCGCAATCTTCACTACAAATTAATAAACTAAGTTATCTATTTATTTTCTATTTACTCAAAAGCAAAGAAATAGATTGGCTTTGGCACCTGAAAAAGATATTGGATGGTAAACTGGAGCTCCATTTTTAAATGTTAACGTTACGTAAGTTCCATTTGCTTGAGATTTATTATATGAGGTTCAGAGTCGTCTTTATGTTTATGCACATCTGATTATCAATCACCTCACAATTAATAATTCATTCCACCGTTTCTTCGTTTTCCAATTCGGAGATCATTCAGTCCTGAACATTGCAAGCTCCAAACTTCGGTGAAAAATCCACATACTTAATGGAAATTTAGGGGAAAACGTTGTATGAAACCAAGTATTTTCACAATTTCAATAGATGTTGATAGTTTTACTTTTTTTATGAGCTATAATGTAAATTTTGGGCAGAAACCATGATACAATAGTTTACTATTATTAAGACTCTTGAATATTGATATTAAGGCGCTCCTGTCTGTATGCACTACACCAGCAATTGAATTTCTATTTAGAATAACACACTCGAGAGTTAAAGTCGATTCAGGTGGTTTCCTTATATAGTTACAGGTTCAATCCTCAGGTTTATGGAGCAACGTTAGGAGATTCAGTTCCATGATCAACAGGGTTCGCATCCCATTTGTTCACTCTCAGGACTCTAGGAATCTTTTGCACCACCGGTTCAAAATCAGGGTTTTCCAAATCTCCTAGGTGGATCCTCCTTATCTAGTAACCCTGATTTAGCGTCGGACATTCGTTCTTCGTCGTCATTTTCGTGAACACTTCATAAACCACCAGAAGTTAGTAAGTAGGACTGCCATAAACGCGTGTCTGTATGATAGCATTTCAAGAAGGGTAGAGAACTTTACTCATACTTGATCATACCATATCAGTTTGAGACAATACCGTAGAGCATAAGCGTGTTGGTTTAAGTTTATTTCACCTTATTCACCTCTTCTATTAAAGCCTTAAGCCCACCATCAAATTTAAGGATTTCGAGGTAAGATTTTCAGCATGTTTACTTCTTTACATGTTAATTCTACACTATATTATCCGTACATTTGTTTTTGCATCACTTTCAACCCCATTTCTATAATTCCCAAGTAAATCCCGACCGAAGGTGCTACCTTGACGTGGTGGTCGGGCTTGCCTATCGTGACGACCCAACCGAGCTATACTGGCTGGAACACATGTTCCTGCAGGTCCTACCATGCCAACCAGGTCGATTGGAAAACAATGAGACTAAAAGCAGCTACCCAAGGTCTGAGGGCGAAGTCGTACTGCTGACTGCGGAGGGGTGTGACAGCAGTAAGGTGTTTTACCCTCGGACAACCAGCATGTGCAGCGATGCTGCCTTCTCACAAGCAAGGAAGGGTTAGAAAAGGTCGGCCCTAAAAATGTCACACCTCCCCTAACTCACGGATTTCCGTCTCCTTGGGTAAGGGTGCCCACTAAGGGCCTTTAAGAACGGAGCTAATCCTCAAAAAACGTTTCGTAAAAAGGCCGTGCATGACCGGCCTCAAGCAGTTGTCCCTTGGACTCTGCGGTCCGTACTCAGAGCCAGACAAGATGAGCTTTCGAGCATCCATCTTACTGGCAGATATTACTGTTGTTTTCACAGCTTTTTGGACATCATTCCAAGCCGCCTCCGTATGAGTATCACTTACACGGTCACCTAACTTTTTTCTAGTTGTTTATGCAATATATTCTTAGCTATGGTATCATTAAGTAGAATGCTAAGAGGTTTTCTTGCGGTGTCTCTTCTATGTCCAGTAAGTCTCAAACAAATACGCGTTCGCATTAGAGCATGATCCGCATCTAAAATGTGCTTCAGAACTAGCGACAGTCTTCTATCGAACCTCTCTATCGGTGGCTGAGAGCGATGTGATCTAGTTGGACCCGGTGTTGAGCCGATTTCGAGGGTCTTTATTTCAAAAGATGTTTTTCTCGTGTTTAAAGTTAGTGTTTGCTAGAAATAAGCGGTTATCTGAGCAGAGCAGCAGCAGACGGTCACCATTATCTGTTCTATTAGCCACAACACCATAAGATCCGCCCAGGTGTCTTTACTTTTCGCTGAGTCTAGCTGCTTGAGCATTAAAGTCACCAGCCATCATTACTATATCTGAGCGCTTAACATTTTGGAGAACGTTAGAAAGGTTCCTTTAAAACTCATATTTTTCCAGCGTAGTGAGAGGCAACTGCGAGTGTCCTCATATTTCCGAGTCCTTACTGTCCTGTTTAGCTGGACAGCGCATAGGTGACTGTCCGCTAGAGTTCAGTCTAAGACAGCTAGTTCTGCTCTAGGACTTAATACTAAACCTGCGCTGGCGAGGCTACGAGAAGTGGAATCAGGGCTTCCTGAATCACGAAGCTTAGACCTTGTGTCTCTATTTGCACCAGGTGAGATCAAAATGATGATCTTACTCGGATCTTGTATGTGCGTTTCCGAGACGCAACATACATCAACCGCCCGGGATTCCAGAGCTCTAGCTAATGAAGCCTGTTGCTCTATTCGGCATAAGGTATGAACATTAAAAGCTCCTCTGTGTAATATAGTACGCAGTTTCAAGAGACCAGGAATAATGTTTCGTGAGTGCATACAGTTTACTTCAGTGGCGTGAGGTGATAAACGATCGAAAGAAGGGCTGGTCAAGGAGATAAGAGAGTTTATAAGAGGTGTAGATAGGATATGATTTTGACTAACTTGGTCTCGTGTGCTTTTATGGGTATGAGGGGGGATGTTTCTTCCCGGCTGCCTACACCGTGGAAAGGTGTTTCGTTAGGAACGTGAAAAGGAAGGTAGATTAGCGTTAGTCTTAACGACCTGGTTGCGTGACCGCAAAGCCCAAGGGACAACTGCTTAAGGGATGTCGTGCACGACCTTATTATGAGTTTTTAAAATGTTAGCTCCGCACTTCAAATGGCCTTACTGCTGGAGACGGACATCCATGAAGTAAGGTGAGGTGTGACGTTTTTAGAGTTGAACTTTTCTAACTCTTCCTTCCTTGTGAGAAGGCAGCATCACTGCAGATGCTGGTTTTACGAGGGAAATACCCTAGTGCTGTCACACGTCCCTACAGTCAGTCGACCCTAATCGCTCCGATTATTTTTAATACCTCTACTGCCTCCACTACTATGGGATTTGAACCGACAATTGCGTCTTTGTGCTAATGTGGTATGGCAACCTGAACTGATGTACGTACGTACGAAGTTCAACTTCGTAACTGACTGACTGATGAGTACGAATTTGCCCTCAGAACTTGAGTTGCTGCTTTAAGTCTCACCGTTCTCCAATCCAGCTGCTTGGTATGGTAGGACCCGCAGAAACTTATGTTCCAGCCAATATTGGGTCATCACTATAGGCAAACCCGACCACTAATATACCTTAATAAGACTCTGTGATGTTTAGTAAGCAGATAAAGGTCTAGGCGCAGCCGTAGCTTCTAGCTTCTAGCTTAATGTGCTAGTTGGCCTTGCGTATCGCATTTCAACAGGCTCGGGAACATACATAGACACTCTCACCACGCCAGTGGCTTAACTCCTTGACCTTAAGGCGGTGTTTGATTTTATCGTGGGGTTCCGTGACAGTCTGCCTTTGAAAGGCGTACCAGAGAAGTACATCAAACTTGTACTGACTCTCTACTATACTGGTTGAGTCACAGCTTATGACGAACAGTCATTGGAATTGATTACTTCAATTCGATCTCTGTGCTAATGTGGTTTCGCAACTTGGACTGATGTACATACATACGAAGTCCTACGTTGTAGCTGACCGACTGACTTCAAATGGTTCCTCAGTATCGTCCACTTACTCCATTTTTATTTAACTTTGGCATAGACAAAAATTAAAGGAACTGAAGCACCAACCAAAGGTGTATGGATATACTCTGTAGAACTACATATACATTTACCTATTCTTAGTTCATTTATATACTTAGCCTGTCATTTTGACTCTATAAAACTAATAGTCTATGTTAAGTATTTTGTTTAGTCAAGTATTATAGAAGACAAAAAAATTACATAATTTGTGAAGCTACATGATGACCCAAGTACGTCTTTAGAAGTGGTAAGAATAAAATACACTAAGGTTATTTAGTGTCTCGCTGTCTTCTAGAAATCAAATTAATTCATGAATAAAGTAACTAATGATAATAACGATTATTTTTGTCCGTTACCCCCAATAGATCAGAGACTGCCGACTAGCACTCTCTGAACTATTCTGTTCTGGGCCTTCCTTTTTAGTTCTGTCCAATTATTGTTCATTCTTTAAATGTCTGTCTCCATTTCTCGGCGTAATGTGGTCTTGGTCCTTCCTTTTTTCCGTTGGCTTTGAGGATCTCAGGTGAGGGCTCGTGTTGTGATGCAGTTGGGTGTTTTCCCCAGTGTGTATCCCATCCATTTCCACCGCTTTTTCTCCCGATTTCTTCCTCCACCGGAATCTGGTCTGTTCTCTCCCACAGTAGGTTGTTGTTGATGGTATATGGCCAGCGAATCCGAAGTATTTTGTGTAGACAACTGTTAATGAATACTTGTATCTTCTGGATGATGGCTTTTCGTAGTTCTCCAAGTTTCTGTCGCATACAGTAGAACTGTCTTGATATTTGTATTGAAAATTGTGATTTTGGTGTTAGTTGATAGTTGTTTTCTGTTGCAGGTGTTCTTCAATTGTAGAAATGCTGTTCTTGCTCTGCCGAACCGCGCCTTCACATCTGCATACTATCCACCATACTCGTCAGTTATGCTGCCCAGACATGTAAAGGCTTTTAAATTTTCCAAAGCCTCACCGTCAAGTGTGATTTGGTTTGTGTATGTTGTGTTGCATCGGAGAATCTTGTTTTTCCCTTTGTGTATGTTGAGATATACTCAACTGCACAAAATGCAGTTGTCTACAGTCTACCAAAATACCTAAGTGGGGGAAATATCAAAATAAACCGTCTCCTTGACTGTTAATAAAGTCGGAGAGTCTGTAGTTAGTCTAAACTGAAGGAGAGAAGTTGGTCCAGAAGAGTTAGTTCTGGAAATATTTCAGTATAATAGTTCAATTTTGGCGGTTAGATTGACTGAATTATTAGCTAGAGTCTGGAGACGGCGTAAATCCACTTGACTAGTCTCCATTGCTGCTCATCCCAATGAAATGGAGAAGACAAAAATATTGCGATAACCAGATAGGAATAATTTTTTCTGAAATGTTAGCTACAATAATTATCAGATTTATCTTGAGCTGACAGATATCTTGCTTGGAAATTCAGACCATTTTCAAACTTCAGTGTGGATTTGCAGACTAGATACCCACTATTCATCAGCATTTTGAACCTAAGTATATATATTGACGTCCAATTCTAGAGGTATTTTTTTTAACCTCAAATCAGTTTTCGAATACGCTGATCGATGAGTTTTGACTATTAGTCATCGAAATGCGCAACAAAGAAGAATATATACTTTGTGATAGCTCTCTACTTGAACACTACTGGTCGAGCGTATGTATTTGTATACCTGTCTTGTAGTGAATGAGAACACAGGTGGGGCAACCGAATTGTATTTAACGAAAATTACAGAGTTACTCAGTAAAATTGGAAAACCATGTCGTAAATCGTTCATTTTCAAAATAACAGTTCATCATATCGAACTGGACTGTTCCTGTTGCAAAACATCAATCCATTGTCACTATTCATGCGTTTCATATAAATTCCATTGTTTTCTAACTCTTCCTTTCTTGATCTTTCCCCATCTTCTGCTGCCAGACATTACGTTAACGCTCACGTCATATACTACTTATAAGTAGTTCACACCACAGTATCACTTTCATGCCTGTAATTATGATTACCTATTACTCACTGAGTTGGTTATTTCTATCACTCCAGTTTACGTATGTATCCTTTCGTCTCTTATTATTCGTCTACATCATCGAATGTTTGGAATGTATATCCTTCATTTGTGAAGTGAGTAGGATATATGCTTCAGTAACATGAATATCATCCGATTATGTGGATTCAGTCGCTGGCCTGTGGAACTACATGGGGATTATCGTGATCGTTGGGTGACTTGGCTCAGAATCGTTCACGGTGGCTCAGATGCATTCACTCTTTATTTTCCTCTAAATATTTCTATTTAATATTAGTTCGAAAATGTTTATTTCCCGAATTCGTACCCTCATCTTAAACTGCCAGTCAGTCAGATGCAACGTAGAACTTTGTACATAAGTACATCATTTCATGTTGCCATACCACATCAGCACAGAGAAGTAATCGTCAATTCAAATCCATTAGTAGAAGAGGTAGTAGGGGAATTAGAAGTAATCGGAGAGGTTAGGATTAGAAGATACTATTCAAGAAGTATGATTCAGTGAGATAAGTTTAGAGAGTCGAAACTAGAGGGGTTGAAGAATCCAGAAGATTAGCATTTGAGAGAACACAAAGAATAAATGCACCGGCGCCATTGCGAACGATTTTGAGCCATGTCATTCAAGGTCTCTAACCATCGATTACTATCATCTCGCGCACCCCAACCAAGTAGTCGACAATTACCGATATGGCTCAGTCCACTCGTCAATGACTTCATGGATTTCTGCCATGTTTTGGTTTGGCCGCCCCTAGCTTTCTTCCAACCTATTCCTACACTACAAAACAAAGCTCGACGAGGCAGTTGGTGGTTGGGCATACGCAACACATGTCCCAACCACCTCAACTGATGAAGTTTCACAACTTCATCTATTGATCTGCCATCTTAAACTGTATTCATTAGTGTTCAACCTACTAGTGGTACTACACTTATTTTGACTACTTTTCTAATTATTTTATTGATTTAATCCTACTTTGATGATGCGGTATGAAATTTTATGACTGTACATTTATGCCAACCTGTATACACTGATTTTTAATGGTTGACTTCAAAGTAACTCTTAATAGATAGTTATCTACTTTCTTGTTGCTTCTTTATTTCAGATTCGAACGTCAAGTAAAGCGTCATACTACCATCTACATACAGAAAATCGATAAGTCCAAGTTTCACTTGTTTCTAACCTGTTATTCTCTTTAAATCTTCTGAATGGAACGTAATGTAGCACTCATAGTTTCTGTTTTTCACGGAATATTAAAAAATCCTACAGTTTAAAAGTTGTCACTTATGTGACGTTCTTCTACCTTGGCGTTATCTAGAATTGTGTTAAAAAATTATTTGCTACATTTTCTTTTTCATTATTACGATGATAAAATATCAGTAGTAGCCAGAAATATATAATTCTTACTTACAATTTTTGACCTTTGGTGCTAACAGTCTGTATTCTGAACAATGATTTGGTCTTGGAGTTGTATTGCAAAATTACTTGTTCCTTGTGAAATTCTACTTGTGACTAAATTAATTTTTTGTTTAATATCGTTCCAGCATTGTCTTTCTTCTTTTAGTGCAACTTCATCTTTTTTGATTGAATGTATATTTTCTTCTCCAATAACAGTATTTTCATTTTTTCTTGTAATGAATTGGTTATCTTATTACTTTTACTTGATAAGTTTTATAACCATTTCTAGTCAATCAATATATTCAAATGTTTGTAAATTAATCCATTGTGGAATAACTTGTCAAGTCCCATTTACTTTAAGTAACATTGAGTTATTTGTCTATACCTATATAAGTACGCTTTACTTTTTAGGGTTGTTAAATGAAAAAGAATCTGTTTTTGGAGTTATTTGTTGCTTTTTAATGTTCTTTTCGTTGTGCCTCTATCGTTGTGTTCTTTCATGGAAGGTATTACGTTTGTCTAATAACCGTTTTGTACGCTTTTTGCTAGATGCACGTCTACCTGTATGCTTATCTTTATACGGTTTATATATTACTTGGCTTCTTAGTGTATGTTTTTATTTAGGATCGCATATTTTTACAAAAATATCCACTTTTATTCCTAATACTATCCTTTGTACTGGTATTTTTCTTCTACAAGTTCATATCAGTTTAATTCTAGCTTCTTTTAAGCTTTTAATCTTACCACCTGTTAAAAGTTATAGTTTGTACAGAATGATCTCCATGTTATTTTTATCTATGGAAGGAATTAGTTTTCTCCTTATATTATCGTATTCTGCATGGAAATTCTATTTAAGTGAATCATCTCTTGTATTTCTAGGTTACGCTGAAATACCAAGTCATGTTATATTCTTAACTGTGATCTTTTGTCTTCTATATATCTATGAAAATTTATTACCGTCAATACGATCGGAATTATTTTCTACAGATAATATTACTACTATTCTACCTTCTGATTCTTGTAGTCTATGCACTTTGCCATTGTTTCAACCAAGTATTTTAACATCAGATATTGCTATCAATTCCAATGGTGAATGTTCACATTTTATGCATGTGCCATGTGCACAAATTTCGCAATTGATCTTATTCCCTTGTTTGCAATGTTCTGTAGAATCTGTTATTTGTGTACAGGGTAAGCTTTATATTATTACTTGTTATATCACAATACTAAATGAATTTCATATTCCTCTATTATATTTGATCACACTTGCATAAACTGCATACATTTCTTTTTCATAAAAGTGTACGGGACCAATTCGCTCTACTATATAAACAAAATAAGATGAAATCAACAAGAATAATTGCAAACATATTGAAACAATGGTAGCTTTAATAATAGAAAGGATGACCAAACGTAAAAAGATATGGTTCAGGTAGAAAAGTACAAACTATGAGATTATGTTGAAAAATAAAATTTGACCAAAAACAAGGAAAAAATGAATCTATATTACTGTAATTTATTTTGAGCTTTTAGCAACAATTTACAGTAGGTTTGAAGAAAGCTAAGGGCGGCCAAACCGAAACATAGCACAAATCCATAAAGTCACTGACAGGTGGACTTGAGTCATGTTGGTAGATGTAGGCTACTTGGTTGGGGTCTGCGAGACGAAAGTCACCTATGGTCAGAGACCTTGAACGACATGGCTCTAAATCGTGCAGGTGCATTCATTCTTTGTGTTCTCTCTAATTCTAACCTGGATTCCTTATCATCTCTATCTTTCTCTTTCTAAAGTTATCTCACTGAATTATACTTCTCGAATCATATTTTCGAACCCTTATCTTTTCCATTACCAGTAATACTTCTACTATCGCTACCTCTGTGGGATTTGAATTGACAATTACATCTGTGTGCTAATATGATATGGCAACTTGAACTGATGTACATACGTAAGTACGAATTTCTACGTTGTTACTGACTGATTGACTCTATATATTTTTATATTCAATCAATAGTCGAAGGTTACCAACATAAAAATTGATCTGACAAGATAGTACATATATATTTTTTGTTAATGTCATAAATTACAAATTTCTCTTCTAACCAAATAGAATTCTTATCCCCTATCCATATCAATAATTTTCTGAGGATGTATAATTAGTTATTGATTGTTTTTGTATTTTTTTGTTCATCTTTTGACTTATACAGATACTACTACTAACAGTAGTAATTCAATGAATTTTAATGAATTCCACTTAAACTATGCTAATTCTGAAGTATCTAATCTTTCAAGTTCCCTGGAAGAATCTTCCTCAAATTCATCCATTTATGATGATAACGATATTGATTTAAGTGTTTATTTAAATTTGAATCATTTCAATAAAGCTGAAGTGAATCGAACATTACGTAGATTGGATGGATCTAGTTCTTCTTTATTTTCCATTGAAGATGATGAGGATGATGATGATGGTGATGTTGACAATGATGTGTTATCAACAGACAGCGCCGAATGGAATTACAATAATCCTAGTTGTGAATCAGATATAAGCAGCTTTTAAGGAAACACGAAAACAGAAAAAACCTATTCAGTATTAATACTTTTTTTTCTTTTCTATTTACTGCATTTTTTTCCCTTGGAGAAAAAAGAAATAATCATACTACACTTAATTAAATCTTTTGCATTTGTATAAGTTAAGAATTATTTATATTACTATATTTGACAATTCATTATTCATATTTGCACTTACACAAAATTTGTATTATGACTATTTTTATTGGAATATTTGTTAACATCTATTATAGAATAATGTAATTTTTTTTTTTTGAAATGTGATTTGCTTGGCATAATGGAAGAAGATGTGTTCAATGTTCACTTGTTCTTCTTGTGTTACAATCATACACCACAGGGAATATTGAATACAAGATAATACTACCGCTGTAGTGAAGGAGAACACAGGTGAGGGCAATCGAATTGTATTTAACGAAAATTACAGAGTTACTCAGTAAAATCGGGAAACCATATCGTAACCGTTAATTTGCAAATCTTCAATTCATCATCAATCCATTGTCTGACATTTCACTATTCATGCGTTTCATACAAATTCCATTGTGTTCCCACTCTTCCTTTCTTGATCTTCCCCCATGTTCTGCTGCCAGACATTACGTTTACACTCGCGTCATATACTACTTATAAGTAGCGCGCACCACATCATTAGTAGGATCTCAATAGACAATTAGATTAAATTGCCATACTAGATCACGTGAGATGTAATACACAAGTTTCAATCTATGATTGAGGAGCAGACAATAAATCGAAGTCACAGTACGAGGTCAGGACATAAATGCAACGACATCCATATTTCACATGTAACTGCAGTTCATATATATATATGTATACATATATATATATATATGCTTAGATGTATTTTTCTTTGCTCAATAACCAGTCACTACCACACACAACATATTACTGATTTACACACGTGAATCCTCTTGTCTATTCTGGGAAAAAATGATTGTAGGTCACATTTATCGATAAAAAATTATGCAACTGCATCATTATTGTTTAAGTTGATACTCCCACCATAAATTTTTGTAGGCCTAAACATGCTTCGCTCCTAGGTAGTTATTATCCTCGAAGACTGCTTGTACAATGTGTGGCAGCGATACTACTGATCCGGAGAAGTAATATGAAGTTATCGATATTGATGTTAAGCATTTTGGTTAGATTTAAAAGGATGAGTTAAGTATCAGATTAATTTATACTTATCTTAATAACATACTTTTGTGATGATTAGACTGCAGTAACTAATCTAAAAAATCTTGGATGATGTTCCAACAAAACGTTTTGTGCCAAGGAAATTATTTTAGAGATAACAAAAATTAATGTAACTTGTTTACTAAATACAGTTTATGTGGTAGGCTTCGTGCCACATTGTGTAAAAATTAACCATACTAGAATACGTATTTACTGACGCCAGTCACCCCTTGTGGAGCATAGGCGGTCGACGAGGACTCTACAACCTCCTCTGTTCTGGGCCTTCCTTGCCAATTCTACCCAATTGCTGCTTATTCTTTTCATATGTCTCCACTTCTCGGCGCAGTATGTTCCTTGATCTATCTCTTTTCCTTTGGCTGTGAAGGTTACAAGTCAGGGCTTGCCTTGTGACTCGGGTGATTTTCGCTATGTGTATCCTATTTACTTCCAACTCTTTTTCCTGATTCCCCTTTCATCTCAAAGCTGGTTTGTTTTCTCACACACTAGGTTGCTGCTGATGGTATCTGGCCGTCAAATCCAAAGTATCTCGCGTAGACAGTTGTGTATAAGTACTTTTGGGTGATGTTTTTCGTAGTTCTTCAAGTTTCCGCTCCATACAATAGGACTGCCTTGACGTTCGTATTGACACTTGCAACTTTTAAGTTGTTTTGAGTTGTAGATGTTTGTAAATATTAGAAATGCTACCCTTTGTTAATTCGCACCATCATATCTACATCAGATCCCCCTCATTTTTTGACTCGACTAGTTAAATCAACCTGTAAAATATTATTTAAAAGTTTAAAGCTTGAATCTATGAAATATCGGTCTTATATATTTTGTTAAGACATTTTATTTAATTGTTCGTAGTTTGTATCATACTGACTTTAGTTATAGAACAATTGAAAGCGGAAATCAGTGGACAGTTACTTCCTCTCAAAATATAACTTATCACTATAAATTCATGACACTTCCAGGAAGTCAATCTGTGATGTAAACCACAAATTATTAAATAGTCTTCACAGAACTAATATGTCACCTATATAATTGCTGGTTGAATAATTTAAGTAGAAAAGGAGTGTCATTCATTGCATTCCTATTGGATAAAAATGACATGACAATAACGTGTAGTGCCTCCGCATATAATTCCAGTTCGCTTATATCTAACTTGGTTAAGCCCTTTCGATTAATTTATTCAACCAAGCCATTTGTATTGCAACAATTTATATGTACCATTCGTTCTTATTATTGTCTGGTTTGTATGAGCTTGTACGACTGAGCATTGCTTACGCCCTCGCGCTTATTCATCCTTTTCGCTTTAATGTTAATCTCTTAATATCCGTATGAACTCACATGAGTTGTCTCGTTTGCTTTTGACCTTGTCAATCATTCGTCGTTTTTAGTCATGTGTGTACATGCCTATTTCGCTTGTCATATGTTTGTCTTATTTTTGTCTGTTTATATATACTTAGTCATGTCTATCTCTTGGAGTTGGCTCATTAACCTTTTCCAATTCACGTCGCTTCATTCGTTTTATTCGCTGCTTCTCCGCTTCGCTTTGTGGTGTGTCCCAAATAAACGTATTCATCACTTCGTGTTCATCTTCTGATTTCTAAACCGTCAGATGCTATTTAGTAACGATTGTCTGGACGAGTTAATTACCGAGCTTAAGAACACGCAGTAAATCGACACATTGCAAACATATGAATGGAATTAAGAATTGTTTAAAACTCTCTTATGGCAGAAAACTGTGTATATATATTATTAAATAAGGTAATTTTTAAATATGCATTGAAATACTGTCAACGAGAATATAACTTTGTGTAAAACTGATTAGGCTTTTATTATTGTAAACTGAATGGATAGTAGGTATATTCATCACTTATGTAAGTCCTGTTATCAAACAGAAATCCAAAATAATTTGTCTCGCACAGATTATTGTATGCACCCAATGCGAACGAATGGGCGAAGGTAGCAAATGACTAGGCGAAGCGCGTTGGAGAAGGCAAATGAGCCAACTCCGAAAAATAGAGCATGACTAAGAATATATGGTCAGACAAAAATAAGGCAGACATATGACAAGCGAAATAGGCGTGCACACACATGAATAAAAGTGACGAATGATTGACAACGTCAAAAGACAAGTGGGACATGTCATGTGAGCTCATACAAACCAGACAATAATAAGAACGAATGGTATATATAAATTGTTGCAATACAAATGGCTTGGTTAAATAAATTAATCGAAAGGGCTTAACCAAGTTAGATGTAAGCGAACTGGAATATATGTGGAGGCACTACACTGTAACCACTGTGCGTAAAGAGAAAGGCAAATAGACAGAGAGTGAGGATTATACTCAGTTCACAATTATTGCGATTGAAATTAATAATGAATAAGCACAATCAGCAGCAGCTACGACTTGACATTATAATCTGATAATAAAAAACTGTTACAACAGTATCGAACTCCGATGAGTAGTGGACAAGTGTTTCACCTTACTTTTCAATCCTTATTCAGCGAATAATTGTGGTTGTGTTCCAACTGAACCATAGTAACATTCACCTATATCACAATAACTATAGTTTGATATGATTGTTTATGCTCTTTAAATTATTGCGTAGTTTCATTGAATCTAATTATGAATAAAACCTTAATGGGAACCTTACAAAGAATGCTAATTCTTAGTATGAATGATTATTGATCAGACAACTTAACTATAGTCATCCAATAGATAAAATATGGAGATGTTGGAGAAAATTTGTAGCTCAGGTGGATAATCGTGGTAGTGTTGATTGGTTGCTGTTGACCTGAAACCTGTCGTTGTTTGCACCTTTGTTTTGATTGTATCCTCATTTTGATCTGTTTCTTGATCCTATGTCACCTATGAATTTTTGGACTGGTTGACATAGGATCGAGGAACAGATCAAAAGGGTGATACCATCAAAACAAAGGTGCAAACAACGATAAGTTTCAGGTCAACAGCAGCCAATCAAGATCCAGGTTAGCAGAACAAGCTACAGGTCAAACGTGGAGAAATTCGCATACTTCACTTCTATCTGAAGTTTGTGCTGATGATGTTGTTCAGCAGAAGAACAATGAAAGCTTCACAACCAAAACAACATCAAGCTCAGAGAACGAAACACCATCACAATATGAATATGTTAATAGACCTATTCTCGAACTTCTAATATATAGTTTTCTGAATGATTTGATTAGATTTCCTTGTCAATAAAACTGATCTAGTCATATGATTTAGCTTAATTGATTCTATTCAGTGAACCATCCGCCTTCATAATCTTTTTCAATTAGATGAAAATACACTTTTGCACATTGGAACCTCCTAAATATATTCTAAGATAATTTAATTACTATTTTGTTCATGATCAAATAAAAAAAACTTGCTATGATGATCATTTTTATCCCAAGGATAAACATTTCGAAATATTACCACTCATATGTTTAAAATTCTGTAAAAAAAATAGTTCATTCCATACTTTATTTATTTCAATATTCGTTATACTTGTTTAGTACGAAGTAATTTGTAAAAGCTTCAACTTCTAATCAACACATAAATGTGAAATGTATTCAAATAAAATTAGCACATTAAACAAAGAACAAAGAGATTTCTTTTAAGTAGGCTAAGAATACAATAAACAAAATAAAGTTTAATATCTAGAATATTTATTCCTAAATAAAGTACACAACATAATTTATTTTCATTAATGGACAAAATCGCACCGAGTGGTTTTCACACAGTTTGTTTTTGTACTCATAAGTAGTATAAAATTGTAACGATAAATAATTAGGCTTTTTTTAAACTATCATATAATCCTTCGTTTTTTATTTCAGACTGATATTTTTCTGAGTTTTCATGATTAGAGCTTTAGGAATCGCAGGTAAAACGTGAATTAAAAAACAAATTTTTACCGTTCAACTATTTAAACTTCATAAATTTACGTTTTTTTTTATTTCTGGGATTTGGTAAGAAAAGTGTACAATGGCATTTCTAATATATATTTTTGTGTGTCTTTATGAGTTGATCTTAAGTAGAGAGTGTTGTTCGAGTTTTTTCAACTTTAAATCAGTATATGAGAAATCTGGAAGCACTGGACGGCCTTTTCATCCTGGTATGGGACTCATTAGCAATGAGTAAACTCGTATCCTACTAGTACGATTCGAACTCAGGACCTCCGGTCTTGCGCGCGAACGCCTAACCTATGGAACACTGGGCCGGGATCCAACGGTGTTAATGTCTAACTAATGATGGTCTAACAATGATTAATTGATGATTTCAATATGTAAAAACACTGATCTCCATAACTCTAACTGAAAAAAATATATTATGCATGGTTTTTTATGGTAGCTAGAATTTTGCTTTCTTCAGCATGAGGTGTGTACGGAATAATGAGTGATTCCGAGCATCTGGTTTCGACTTATAACAGGACAATTTGGTCATCATTTCTTTACAGATATAGATAGTTTCAAATTTGAACTTTGAATGGTATTTCTTTTTATGGTAAAATCAAAGAATGATGTCGAAAAAAGTTACTAGGAGTATTTGTCAAAATTAAATTGTTTAGTTTAATGAATACGAAGCTGATTCGTGTTGAAAATTGGCATCATTTTGAGTATCTTGACAAAAGAGATAATCTTATACTGTGAGATTTCATGGTTTCTGTAAGTATAAGGGTGGTGAAATGTTCTGCTTTCACTAAGATTTCAAAATGTACTATTTGAGCTTATAAGCAGCCATACATTGTGGGATGCTTCAATATCGAAGACTAATAACAATGTTATCATTCTTTAGTTTTAAAAATTAACCTACTCATAAGTAGTTAAAACAACTACAAAAAACAAAGTTCGTCAATTTCATCATGGACTGTTCTTTAGTAAGGTTAAGATGAATTTTCTGCTTTGTTTGATTATAATTTAGAGATGAAAACCATTCATTTCTTTTCTATATCATTTGAATATGTAAGATGTACTAAAACTAACTAACTTACAGTTCTCTAGTCTTAGTTTTTCATGTTTCATTGTCATGTTGGTTAGGATTAACAAAAACAACTAGTATTACAATTTTTTTTAGAGAAAAGAGAATTAAATGTAGATCAGTGTAGTTTCATATTAGGGATTAAATTGAATGAGAGAATCATTAGAAAAAACCAGTTCAATGATTTCGTGTTATTTTCATGATTGTCTAATTATGATCAATCTATGATGATATGAAACTATAAAATTCAGTCATATTCATAATAACACACTGAGAGTATGAATGTAAATAAAAATTAGATTTGCTTATTGATAGATAATACGATAATTGCTTTTAGCCTGCAACTCGTCAAAATTTTATGGATTAGGAAAAGTAATATGTTTAATGTAACTTAAATATGAGAAAAAAGTAGAAATGAAATTATGAAATTCAAAATACAAAAGTAGCTAATGCTTTAATGTTAATTTGAATGTAAATCGACTCATAACTTGATTTTTGTGAGAAGAAAAATTCGATAAATCAGAGATTATTCCAAAATCATCAAGTTATCATCTGAGTGTATATTTTATGGAGCTGTAGTGCTTTATTCCAGATGAAATCTATAACATTCTTTACATTTGATGTAAGTATGAGTATCCTAGACTATCGTCTTTATGGTACGTCTTTGAATAGAAAATAAGTTAACTTGATTGGTCAATTTTAATGTACACACATCTGTTTGCGTGTTCTTAGGTGTTTTTGTGTGAAACATTTACGTGTATATAATTTTCATATCTCGAAATTATCAGTTTTAAACCATCTAAAGGCAGTTTTATGTATACACAAACATTTAGTACGAATACAGTTTATCCCTGCTCATCGTAGTTTTTTGTAGACGTCATGATTCCACTTACATTGTATATGCTTAAAATTGAATAGAATCTCATTCTTTTATATTTCATGAAATGTTTTGTGATTTGGTTAATGATCTAAACTGAAATGAAATGTGAAATACTGTACATTTTGCCCCAGTTTGTTTTCGTATTCATTCCTGTTTTATTTTATTTTAAGGTGAAATTTAGTTGACAAAATATGCATGTGACCATTTTTCAAGGTGAACTTAGTGCAGCTGCATAAATTGAACATTTAAAATAACTAAAAGACGTTCAATATTGTCTTTTTCTAACAATTTCATGGCAGCAGGATTACAGGTTTAAAGATTTATGTGTACGAACCTACGTATTATTATTGTACTTATTCATGTTTCTTTAAAAAAAATTAAATAATCAGCAAATATATTAATTAATAGGGAGAGTATTTAAACAAATAAATTTTTCATAGTTTTTTACGTAGTGAAGCGTGTAGACTGCCTCACATATATGGGGAATATCATCAGTGCTGATAGCCTGGTGACTGACGATATCTCAGCACGGATACAGAAGGCTCGAATGGCTTTTGCCAACTTGCGTCACCTATGGCGCTGGCGAGATATCTGCCTGCTAAACAAAGGACGAGTGTACCGTGCAGTAGTTCGCTTCGTCCTACTATACAGATGCGAAACATGGCCGTTAAGAGTAGAGGACATTCGTAGATTACTTGTCTTCGATCATCGGTGTCTCCGAAGCATTGCTCGTATATCCTGGAACCACCGAGTAAGCAATGCTATAGTTAGGAAACGAGTACTAGTTAAGGGTGGCAGATCAATAGATAAAGTAGTGAAACTTAATCATTTGAGGTGGTTAGGACGTGTGTTACGTAAGCCTAACCACCGGCTGCCTCGACGAGCTATATTTCGTGATGTTGGAGTAGGTTGAAAGATAGCTAGGGGCGGCCAGACCGAAACATAGAAGAAATCCATGAAATCACTTACAAGTGGACTGAGTCATGTTGGTAGATGTAGTCTACCTGGTTGGCGTTCGCGAGGTGAAATTCACAGATGGTTAGAGACCTTGAACAACATGGCTCAAAATCGTTTGCAATGGTGCAGATGCATCCACTCCTAGCCTTCTGAATTCCTAATAACTTCTCTCTTTCTCTTTCTAACTTCATCTCACTGAATTATACTCTAACCTCCATTACTACTAATACTTCTACTATCGCTACCACTATGGGATTTGAATTGACAACGGCGTCTCTGTGCTGATGGTGTATGGCAACCTGAACTGATGTAAATACGTACGAAGTTCTGTGTTGCATCTTTTTGTCTGTCTGACAAACTGAGCAAACAATAAAAGAAATGTAGTTGAAATACAAAATGCGACATATAATCAATGATCACAAAAAATAAATTTTATACTGAAAAAGTTAACATGTAAATCATTCCCAGTTAACTATCGTTTTATGTGTATTTATGTTGATTGCACATTCGTGTTGTTTGGAAAACTTCTTCATGATCAGCTTCTCATATTCCAACACCATTATTACTTTATTTTTAATTTTCTTTGTTTAAAAATGATGATTTTGTTTAGATCAGTAGTATATGTTGATGAAAAAAAAAAAGTTTAAGAAAGGGTAGATTCTGGAATTTTCATTCATAACTATTTATTTAGTTGATCTAAATTGAACTCCTGTGTTAAGCGAGAGAATATTCATGGTCACAAAGTCACAAAAAAACAAGAAGTAATGAGAAGAGAATATTGATAAATTAAGTAAGGATATTAAAAGAAAATCCACATGTTGCTTTTATAAATAATCAGTGTTTTTTATTTGTTTTAAATATGATTTTGGTTTTATTGGGGAGAAATCAAGTTACATAAAATAGTGATAACTATATGTATTATTTTCACTTAGTTAGTCAGAAGTATTGATTCAAATCAGTGACTTTCAAAATAAATCACGTTTAATACTAATTATATGATAACTATTTTTGTACTGCTTCCAAATACTCTGGTACGACTGACGAAGAGTCCACTCTTCTTCTCGAAACGACTTCATATGGCTATGTTCATAGACACTCATAGGAAAGTTCTACTTCCTTCACCCCTTAGGGGCGGGGCAGTTGTTCGCGAATTTGAGCGAACGAAAAGCAAATGTCCGACGCTAAAACAAGGTTGTTAGGTACTGAGAATCCACATTGCGTAATTAGAAAACCCCGGTTTGAAACCAATGGTGCAAATGAGCTTTAGAATCACGAGATAACAAATTGGATATGGACCTAATCTAGGTCACCATGGAACAACATCTCCTAGTGTTGCTCTACGATCTTGTTGATTGAACCAATGAGTGGTCATATAAGTGGTCATAAGAAAATCACCTGCATCGGTTTGAACACTCGAACAGTATCCCATTCAAAACACCAATCCAATTATTTATGTGATACATCGTTGTACCAATGTTCATGTGTTGAAATAATAAGTAACTCTCTGATATTATCATCTATATATTATGTGATCAGTATTGTTATCTGAAAGTATGTTGCAATGAATTCAGTAAATTATTGTTTCTCCCTATGTATGTCATCGACACATTAGATTTAAACTCTTTTTAACTTGATCTCATTTTCAAAAAGACAACTACATAAACTTTCAATTTGTTACAGCTATAATTTTAGTGTATACAAAATATTATAAATCATTCATTTCAACACATTGTTATTTAAAAAATTCATTGAATAATGAATTCTACAAAAAATAATCAATAAAATTTTTAAAATGATTAATATCTTATTTAAACAAGGATCTATTTAAAAAAATTGGTCATTTCTGTTAAATGATGATGATGATGATAACCAGTTGTATTCATTCTCCCCTTAATCATATAATTAATTGATTATCAATAATAGACAAAAAAATTATTCAATGCCATTTTTAAAAAATATCATTTCAATATTTGCATTACGGGGTTGCGAAGATTGTTAAGTTACACATGTTTGAAACCATGAATTGATCAATGTTAGACCAACACCATTAGAAACCTGGAAGCACTGAAAGACGGCTGTTTCGTCCTGGTATGGGACTCCTCAGTGGTCCGATGGTAAGGCGTTCGCCTACAATACCGAAGGTCCTGGGTTCGAATCCTGCGGGGTGCAGGAGTCGTGGATGCGCACTGCTACTGAGGAGTCCCATACCAGGACGAAACGGCCGCCCAGTGCTTCCAGATTTCAATATTTATCTTAAATAAAAATATTCACTAGTTAACAATCGGATAACTAAAGCCATTAAATATACATTGATGACTTGTACAATGAATTTTGTATAAAACCCATTAAAAACTGTCTGTATAAGTAAGTCATTGAAAACAAAGAGAATCCGGTAATAATTTAAACATTGAAAATGATGAAATCACAAAGTAAATTAATTCATTAATTAATTACGTGTCATTTAAAGTATACCAGATCAAAATGTCTATGTTTGTGTGTGTGTATGTGTATATTGTAAATTTAATGATTCAACGCAACGTACACTTGTTTGTCTATTTGGTATATTTATTACCGTGATTCCATTCATTAATTGATGATTTATTGTTCAATGTTCAATGTTATAAAGAAAGTTAATAAATTAATAGAATGTCAAAATGATTAACTTGAATTTGATTAAATAAATTTTATGACTTTATATTATGATTATTATTATTATTTCTATTTTTAAATAATAAATAATTTCATGAGAAAGTTAATTAGTTTTATTAAATGTAAATAGAATTTGTTGTTGTTGATTTTATGAATATATATATTCGAATATATGTTCAGATTTATTCGATTTATGAATTAAAGATTCTATACACTGACTTTTCTGAACATATAGCCACTATATGTTACATGTTAGCGAATAACTGAATGAACTCTACAGAAGACTGGAAAGTATTATAACCTAAGTGTTTCAGTTACAATTATATGGAGCTAGCTGTTTTAAAAAGTTCTTTGATTGTTTTTACATAAGACTATTTGGAAAGGAGAAAATACATCTAGTCTTCAGAAATCAATGGGAGAATCGGCTACCTACTGAGACAAAACTAAAAGTCATGTCACTGACAAAATAATAGCTTTATAAGAAAATGATAAGTAAGTTGATTGGTAGGTTTGAAATGGGAATGGTGAGACTCATTTTGTACGAAGTGAATTCGAGTTACAGATACAGATTTATACTGTTTAACCGGTGTAAACTAAGTTAGTATAAAGGTTGTAATATATTGTTGTGTAAACTCTATTTTCGTCTTCTTGATTGTATTGAATCTGTGTGTTTATGTGTGCATGAAATCAAGGAACTGTACCACAGTTGGTACCGAGAATACTGGATAACTTAAAGATTTGTTTATAAGTCAATCTGTCACTTGATGAAAAAGAATTCGTTTTCTTCTTAAATTATCCTTCATCATTTAAAATATTTACTATAATTTATGTGTAAATCATTGTACAGTAGTCTATTAAGTATAAATTAATAATGAAATATACTAGTTCACCTATTAATTTAATCTCTGTTCATAGTATATCGTCATAATTACTTAAAGTTAAAGAAATGTACATGATTTTCGGCAACTATAAGAAGAATAAACTAAAATCTATAAGGCGTATATAGAATTACGATAAACTATCAATTTATGTATAAATATATTGATCTATGGAAAATAGTTAAATGGATAGGCTGTTCAAAATTTTTAATGCTTAACCAATATTTCATAGTACATTATTGTAGACTGAATCAAAAATCAAAGATTGACACTAAGAACAAAGGTCATAACTTCAAAGTTTATGGAATAGGTGTAATTATCACAAAAACTACACAGTCAAGTTTCATGGTAAAATCTATTGATAGTTTCAATGTGTAACAGCACGAATCTCCAAAACTCTAATTGAAAGATCGTAAAATGTGTTTATTGGTGACTAGCTTCGTGAGAAAATTCTCGGAGTCCTAGTTGATAAGACGTGACCAGTGAAGTACAACCCTGTCGGGTGTAGGCAGTAACTACCAAAGAAAAATCGGTGAGGTTGCGCGAAATCCCTAGATCAATGAGAGTTATGCGTTAACACCATTGGATGCCGGCACAGCGGTCCAGAGGTTAGGCGTTTGCGCGCAAGACCGAAGATCCTGGATTTGAATCCTGTGAAGTGCAGAAGTCGTGGATGCGCACTGATGATGAGTCCCATACCAGAACGAAACGGCCATCCAGTGCTTCCAGGTTTCTAATGGTGGTCTAACAATGATTGATGGATGATTTCAATGTGCAAAAAATACTAATCTCCATAACTCTAATTAAAAAAGAAATAGTTATTCCGAAATTACACAGCCACCAAGTTTCATGGTAAACTCTAATTTTATCTAGAAGTAGAATTTGAATAAATAGTTGCAGCAATTACAATACTGTAAATATCAACAAAATATTAACACATATCAATTCAATAGAAGTTTGAATCTAACTTATTAACGAATTTCGTTAAATTATGGTGAAGATCAACTAATTGTATCAGCAAATAAAAACTGTGTGTACTCATACTAGTTAATTGCATTTAGGTCATCTTTGCCAAATTCACTTGAAGTAACTTTAATAGAGATCTAAGTTACGGGTAAGTGAAATGAATGAAACAATATGTTAACTATCGATCCTTGTCAATTCATCGATTGTTTAATGATATTCACATTTGGTGCAACCATGATGTCGACATGATTCAGGCAATCGGAACTTTGAATATTGATAAAAGTTTATGTGGAACATTTAAAAGAATCTATTTAACGCCACAAAATAAGCATAGATAGATATTATCGATCGAATTGATCTAAAATAACTTAGGTTTGATGAGAATGACACAATTACAATGTATGTTAATTTTGATAAATAATTATCAACTATTCTTACTATGAAACTTTAAGGTCAAATATGAAGTTAAAAAAAGACCCCAAAAATAATGCTGTTAGATTATTCCAAATATCATGAGATTGGCAGAATTCAATAGGGATAAATGCTAATTTAGTCTAAAAATAGATAGATATGAAAGTTTAAATTATCTACATAGAAATATATTTCTGGGCAAAGTAACAATATGTAAGGCAACAGTAGAAATCTTTTCTATGCATTCTCATGTGAATATGTGAATGTAATATGTAACAATAAGTGATTAATATCAACTAATTTGTTACGCTCGACTCTAGATATGCTTAAGCTATTACGAATTCACCTTGATCGAATAACGAGAACAAAACAATGAACCAGCGTCCAAGTAGGCTACTGTGATCCCTTGACCGAATTGAATCAACACGAAGTTTTGATATAGTGTAGAAAATGCATTCTACAAACACCCAGCCAGCACATAATAAATCCAAGCACTCAAATTGCGTTTATTTATACTCTATTAGAGACGTCCTTGGGAGAGTCACAAAAATAGCACACTAAAATGACACAGTAACCAATCACAGTTAAGGATTTTCCTGATGGGAAATGTGATCTGAAGGTGAACTGATCGGTCCATGAAATAAATCCAAAAATAAAGATATATTTATCAAGCGAGTTCTGGGGATCTAACATTCACAACATAATTATTCTAATGAATGAAATCTAATAAAATTGTTAGATTTCATAGTTTTTACTCTTGCATTTATTTACTAGTTAATTTGCATTCATATATATATATTTTATCCTTTCATAGTTGTTCGCTTAGAAAGCTCCACTTTCAAGACAATAAAAATGCAAAATCAATCAAATTATTTTTTGTTTTTTCCTTTGCTTTGCTTTGCTACAAAAGTCAACATTCACACACTCGGTAAACAAATATTTCATAAATGAGTAATCAATATTTTTTTTCGAAGCATCACACATTCATCAGTATTTATTTACGTTTATTTATGCCTTTTTTCTCTCCTTCTCATTTTCAAATATTATTGATCATAATTTAATTAGCTAATTAATCGATCAGATTTATTGATTCACTCACTAATTGATTCAAGGAAAATGAACTTATTGGTATATAAAAAAAGAAAAGGAGTGATTCACTCAAACAACTCGCATAGAAATTTATGGTAGACACAATCTATTTGTTAAACAACTTTTTTCAGATAAATATTTATTCAACTGATAGAAAGTAAACAGAGGAAAGATATTAGAATATACAATTCAATACAGTTTAGATCTCTTAGTTTAGGCATTTTTACGCAATGCTATGAAATCATTGTGTATACTGCTTCCAGATTAAAACTATCATTGTCAGATGTGTTTCTGATAATTTTCTAAAATCATTTTGTTAAATTTAAAAAAAAAATCTTTTTAAAAAGCACTAATCTCCTTAGAAAAAGTGACTAGCGAACTCCATCATTAATCAATTTATTTGCATCTATTTTATTTATTTATTAGAAGTTATAATATTTTTCATCATTTTATTAAAACAAGATAACATTGGGGATTGATTATTGAACAATCGAAACTAGCATTTCATTGATCGATCACTCTCCCAGCAGTAACAAAATTGTAGGTTTTAAACAAGTGAAAGTTTATGAATATGTGAAGTTTAATTTTCTTTATTCATAAATCTTAATATCAATGGTAATCGTTTTTAATTGAAACTATTTACATTTTCATTCATAAAATATACTGAGAAGTCAGTCACTCAGTCAGCTACAACGTAGAACTTCGTACATGAGTACATAAGTTCATGTTGCCATACCGCATCAGCACAGAGACGCAAATGTCAAATCAAATACCGTAGTAGTAGTGGTGGTAAAAGTATTACCAGTAATGGAGAAGATTAGGGATTCGAATATATGATTCGAGAAGTGTAATCACGTCTTCGAACTCTAACCCTTAACATACTGATAAGTAATTGCTTATGTTGAATATCAGTACACTAGAAATGAGTTGAATGGTTCAAAGTAACTTTTACTATTGAAATTCATAAGTCACATGATTATGTAATAGAGGTATAGCGCAAGATCGAAACTTATCAATCTCAACATGATGAACGTAACTAGGATATACTTTTTTTCACGAAAGTGAAAAACTCATCTCTACTTGTGTTCGATGGTAAAAATGATGAATGAGAAAAACTTTCAACATCATAAGACAACAACTGCTGAATGAATGAAAATATTTCTTAAAAAGCATCAAAAGCACTTAGACAATATTTCAGTCATATTGTTATCTCTTTCCAACACATTATATTGATAAGTATATTAACCAAGTTGAAATCATTGGTAGAAATTTTCTACCAATTAAAGGTAATGAGAAGTGGTGACCAGTGAATTTCAACCTGTTGGGGTGTAGACAGTAACTACTCAAGACGGTGTATGAGGTTGCGCAAGATCGTGAATCGATCGAAGTTAGACATGAACAGCGTTAGATACCGGCTCGGTGGTCCATAGGTTAGGCGTTCGCGCGCAAGACTAAAGTTCCTGAGTATGAATCCTCTGAGTTGAGGGAGTCGTAGGTGCGCACTGCCGATGAGTCTTATACCAGGACGAAATGGCCGTCCAGTGCCTCCAGGTTTCTAATGGTGGTCTAACATTGACCGATTCATGAATTCAATGAATAACTTAACAATCCTCTCAACCCCTTAATGCAAATTTCTTTTTTTTGACTATTTACCAGTTACTTGATTAATTTAAACGCTTCATTTCACTTGAAAAATTTCAATTCTCAGTTTGTTTACTTACTAAGAATTGGAAAATTCATTAATTTAATTAATACAGACCATAGTAGTAGATTCATTTCATCTTCGCAAAGAATGAATAAAACAAAGTAAATTTTTTTTTCTTAAATAAATAAATATAATTCAATGTAAAAAAACAATGATCAATAATACGAAGCTTGTTTTAATGCAGAAAAGGATTAATGTTAATTTAACCTGATTTTTTGAAAAACATCAACAGATCAATTATGTTTTCTTTTGTTCAAGTAATCTAGGTTATTCAATGTTTCAATTTATCATGTTGGGAAAGAAAAAACACAAAATACTACAACTCATCACAAGGTAAACAAATGGATTATCATGTGAAGATTAAAAAAAGAGACTAATCACATAACATTACTGAATTGATGAATAGGATTAATTAGGATTGAATTTGTTTTAATAGAAAACTAACTAATTCACCATTGAAACGAAACAAAAAAATTCATTTATGCATAAATATTTTTCACTACAAAATAATAACGCTTCAATGATCAATGTTAGTTAGTCAAAGTATGTTTAACATAAACAACATCATTCAATAGTTTTAACTAACTGAGATGCCGATTGATAATATCAAGTGTACATTAATGAATTCATCTGAGATTAGAATCAACCGCTTCAGGTCACATAGTACAACATATTGATAAGCTTATCACATCTATTAGTAATCATTCTACGCCTATATCACTAATTCACTGATTCGTAGCGACAAATCCCTAACAAATAAGCATCTTATCAATGCTTCATGATATCCTACGGAAATAAATTGAAATATTTTTCTGTTTTTTTAGTGAATTTTCAATGTTGAAAATAAAAAGTTAATTTCTGCTCGTTAATTTGACTTGTTTTTTTTTAAAATTTAAACTTAAACTTTAAGTGTCATTTACAATTTTTCATGTGTCATTTATTATATGTGAAGCATTAAACTGGAACGATTTTATTGAAAAAAAAAGACAAAAAGATGAAAGAAAATAATGAGGATTAAAAAAAAATTGGATTTTTATTTACAAAACAAGCTGATGCATAGACAATCACACACTCACTCACTCACACTCACACACACACTCACACACACACAACAAGTTTACGAATTCCCAGAAACAATCACTAGTCAACTAGGTTGATGATGCATACAACAATTCTCCTTGCTTGTGTACGTGTGTGTGTGCGCGCCCGCGCGAATACGCGATTAGGAACGTGTTACTGACCTAGTTTTGCGTTATCGCTAAATGTGAATATTGCGTTCACTCATTGAACCGTTATTGTAAAATAACAATTTTCTCCCTTCTATTTTTGTTTGATAAACAACCGTTTTTTTTGCGAGAGAGAGAGAAAGGAAATCAACCAGAAAGCTAAAATGTAACCAGTTTCAATGTTTCAGTGGAGAAAGAACTAAAGTTCAGAATCACACCACATTGCCCATCATAGATTCCATTTTTAATCAATGCTAATTTATGAGTGTCCCTAAAACGATAGATTCATCAGAATATTGATTTTTTTCTGTTTGTTTGTTCTCGAATTCGTCAAATTATGTAAATGTTATTTTGTGGATAAGAAAAAGAAAATGACACATTTGATATGAAAGTAACTAGGTCAAAAATTTGATTCATACAATAAATAACTGAAGCATATTGTATACATACGTTGTCTGCTTATGCATGCTGTCTACTACATACAGGAAGATTTTGTAAACATTTAAAAGTTGACCTTTTGTATTTAATAATATTTACAAAAAAGAATTTGTTGAAATCTAGCGTCAGGTGGATAGTTGCTACTAGTCGACAATCATGAATATGAGGTTTAGCAAAGTACATTCATATTTGTCCGTACAAGGTTGCATAGATTGGTAATTTTTATTGAAATCATGAAGTGTTCAGTGTTAGATCATCACCGGTAGTTTGGAAGCACAAGATAACTGTTTCATCCTAGTGCAGGGCCTACCAGCAGTGCGCATCTACGACGCTGTGGGAGGGGCTCAAACCCAAGACCTTCGGTCATATGTGCGAACGCTTAAACTTAGTGGTCAAAACAATGTTTTCTTGATTGTGCAGTATCAATTTCTACCATCTATACCCTTTCTAATCTTGTTTTACTGACTGATTATTGAGAGATTTAAGAGTTTGTTGGTTAGTAGAGTTCAACCCTGTTCGGGTGTAAAGTAGTGCTCACAGAAGATAGTGAATGAGGTTGCGCGTTACAACGAATTGATCGAAGTTAGACTTTAACACCGTTAGATACCGGCTCAGTGGCCCGGAGGTTAGGTATTTTAAAATTATTGAATTCCATGAAAAGAACATAAGAAAATTAAAAAAAGGTTTGACATAAAACCTGTAAATATTGATATAACTACATGAATATTTGGATTAATTTCAGATATTAATATTATACCATTGTTCATAGATGTGAATGTTATAATGAGCATGTGTCATTATACTTTCTCTAATTCATAAGTTATATACTTGAAGAAAAATGTGGATATCAGTTTTGCTGTCGTTAATCTACGTATATACATATCAGTATACTTTATTTAATGAAATAGTCATATATACAGAATGATGCCACAATTTTTCGTTGTCTTTTTATAGACACTCTAAATCTTTCGTAAGTTTTTTAAATCTTTTATAGTGAATGATAGTCGCATTATGATATGCTCGTCAATTGATATGCTTGAAATTATTACGAGTTCACCTTACTCGGTAAACGAGAGCAAAGACTGATGATACAGTGATACGATAAGCTATTCTAATCCATTTGTCCCCAGCCCGGCTAACTATATCAAGAAGTCTTGATAAGGCGTAGAAAGTGTATTCTACAGGCACCCAGAAAATATGAGGTCGACAAGCCCACAAATCGAGCCTATTGATGCATGATAGAAATGTCCTTGGGAGAGACACAAAAACAGCGTACTAAAATAACACATCAACCAATGACAATCAAGGATTTTCCGAGTGGGTCAACTGAGCAGCCCATAAGCGAAAACGTAAAAATTCAAAATTAGGACCTTTTTTAAGTGAGTTCTGGGGATCTAAAGTTTAGAAATATATTTATCCATTTTCATGATAATTAATCATGACCAAATGAATGATTTATTTATTCTTACAAAATGTCTACTTTGAACAAAAGTTCACATGAAAATTAAACTATATTAGTTGTTGTTTTAATATGAGTAACAGTTAGATATTTATTATAGTCATCATATTAATCCCTGTTAAGTTGGTCACAAGATAAATTTAAACAGAAATACAATTGGCAATATAAAAGAAGCCTACATTTTATGTGGATTAGGTTTTACAATATAATAGCACAATACTTAGTTTAAAATTTAAGCTTCAGTGTATGCGTTGTTGCATATTATCTTTAGGTTGAGTATCCTTTAGAAAATCCACAGATTAGAAGAGGATGAATGGGTTTTTTTTCCTTCAATCATCTGATATTTATCATAAGAGTCATCAAAAGTGTTCTGATTACAATAGGCTATCAAGATTAACCAACGAATAGATAAGAGTTTATCATAGTTATCTGCTCCATAATATATATATATTCCTGAACATTTTAAAATTTATCGTAAAATAGTAGTTAGATTTTAAATAAAAAGTAATATAGCAGAAAACTTATTTCAGTAATATAATAAGGCTTTAATTAAAATAAACGCCTGTCTGAATATGCTGATTAAAATTACCTAATAATACTGAATCTTGAATAAAAAAAATTTTTGAACATATTGAATAAAAGATTGGATGAATAAATTAATGCGGTTAATTATTTGAATCTAGTTGGGATAATGGTATGTTTCCATCAGATTTACACATCAATTCCGGCTCGAAAATGTTTGCTTTGGTAGTAATACTAACAGTAATGGTCGTAATATTAGTAGTAGTAGTAGTAGTAGTAGTAGTAGTAGTAGTAGTAGTTAGTAGTGGTTAGTAGTAGTTAGATGTTATAGTGATTCAGGCATCACTAGAGGCAGAGATAAAAAAATTTTAAAACTTTTCCTACTATCAACAATAAGCCTAATTAAAGGAAAGAATCGACGTGGATTTACGCAAAACTTATGTGAAACGGAATAAATCATAAGTGTGTACTAACAATAATCTCCATAATTCTAATTGAAATAATCGTAAAATATGCTTACTAGTGACTACCTTAGTGAGGAAATTCTCGGAGTTCTAGTTGAGAAGACATGACCAATGCAGTTCAGCCCTGTCGGGTGTAGGCAGTAACTACCAAAGACAAGTGGGTGAGATCGCACAAAACCCCTAGATCAATCAGAGTTAGACGTGAACACCGTTAGATACCGTCCCAGCGGTCCAGGGTCTAAGCGTTCGCACACAAGACCGATGGTCACGGGTTCAAATCCTGCGAGGTGCAGGAGTCGTGAATGCGCACTGCCACTGAAGAGTCCCATAACAGGACGAAATGGCCATCCAGTGCCTCCAGGTTTCTAATGGTGGTCTATCAATAATTGATTGATGATTTCAATGTGCAAGAAAAATCATAAAATGTGTTGGGGATATTAAATCCCCAAAACCCGCTTGATAAATGCCTTATTTTGGTTTGCCAGCATGGGCTGATCTGTTGACCTTGAGATTTCAATTCCCACCAGGAAAATCCATGGCTGTGATTGGCTGCCGTGTATTTTAGTGTTCAATTTTCTTAACTGTCCCATGGACGTTTCTATGATGTATAAATAAATGAGAGTTGTATGCTTGATTGCACTGTAATTGCTGGGTGTTTGTAGAATATACTTCTACGCTTAAAAAGCCTTTTTTGCTTCCGCTGGGATTCAAGGTAGCCTACCTGGACGCTGGTAATTGTCTCGTTCGCGTTTATCGAGTAAGTGACGAACATAATAAAATGTCACAATTGGAGAGAACTTATCATATAGTCACAGCACTGCTGACCTAACTTTTATTCACAGTGTCATTTACTTTTTTCTCTTTATTCTAGTGACTAAGAGAAATACACTTTCTTTATGTATACGCATCAATGATTATTTTTTTCTTTTTAAAAGAAAATTAATTTCTAACCTCAGTGTTATGATACTGTTTGTTTTAATAAGTAAATAGATAAATAATCATTTAGTTCAGTAAGTTTGGTTGTTTCAGTTCTCTTGGAAAAAAAAAACTTTTTTCATAGATTATTTATATCTTCTTACTTAATGGACAGTTGATGTGTTACAAAAATTATGATAAATCATCGTCAATTACAATTATATAATAAATATAACTTGTAGAAAAACGAATTTTTCATTGCAGCAAGTATTAGATTTCAATTGTGAAATCATTGGGATGTTTATTTTCAATGTTCAAGATTATATTATTATTCAATTGTTCAATGTATCTATTTTGATTGATTATTTATGGTAAATTCACATGATTTTTAGATGATGGAAGAAAAATTCGTTGTTCAAGGTGAATGATGGTTGTTTTAGTTGTGAAGTGAAGTATTCGAATTTCATTTAAATTGAATCCTGGGTAAACCAAATGACGAAATGATAAAAGAAGGAAAACGGAACATAATTTACAGCATAAATCATTTTAACTGTAACAAATATTACATCACACAAACTGGACGTTCTCTTCAGTTTTGACTAAGTAAACATCAATTAGTAGTCAAACACCATGACATTTTTTCCCCTTATATCAGTACAATGTAGACAAGTGTAGATATACAGTCGATTGGAAAAATGTTTAAACACTGGAAAGAGGGAATACGAAGAACAGTAGAAAATTTCTAGAATCTTGTCACTCAGGTCAACTGGCAATCAACAACACAAATCGAAATTGATCCTATTCATCAACCAGTTAGAAAAATCATAGACAAACGTCGAGTCAAGAACCAGATCAAAGGTGGGTAAAATCAAAATAAAGAGGTAGAAGATGACAGGTTAAAAGTTAATAACAACCAGTGAAGATCGACGTCAACAGGAAAAACCATGAGTCACACAAGGGAAGAAATTCAAATACTTCACTTCTACCTGAAGTGTGTGTTGATGATGTAGTTCCGAGGTGTAATAAAAGCTCCACAACCAAAACATCCTGTTCAGAGAAAGAAACTCCATCATAATTTATAGTAAAATAATGGACCTATGAAAAAACAGCTACATAGTTTTGCAATAAAACTTTGTAGAAATATATCACTGTTTGAAAAATATTCATACTTCTACTCAGTTTCTTAAACATGACGTGAATTACTATAACATAAAGGGTACCAGGTAATATTATGGAACCAAATATACCAATCGCGTTTCTCTAATGGAAATAATTCACTCGATAAATTAGCTATCTAATAAATAGTAAAAAGTTCTCACCCATAGGGAATTATCCAAGCATTTCTCTAATGTTTGATTTGCACTAGGTCATGTTACTTCTCTCAAGATCGAAGATATATGTTGATTTGGAGTAGCAGTGATTACAAACTGGAATCTAGGGTTTCCCACTGAATGCTCTCAGCCATTTAACAATAATTTAATTTTTTTACAATCTCAATATGTGTAGTAATGTACGCACCTCTGTGTAGCTATAAAATACCAACTATTCAATATTATGCTCGCCTAAGTCATTACAATTCTATTTATAGTGATTTAAGTGGATTAATCATAATTGTTAATATCAAATATTCTTTTCGACACTTTCATTATACACCTGTTGCAAACAGATTGTCCGTTTTCATGATTTAATAATGTTTATGAATGTACATATATGTTTATACGTAGTATATACAATATATATATATATATATATATATATATATATATATATATATATATATATATATATATATATATATATATATATATATATACGATAATATGCCATCATATATTTATGCAAAGCGGTCTGATACGTTATAGATAGAGACATTTTGAAGGTAACTTTGGATCATGCTGTCGTGCTTGCTGATAATGATCAGCATATTTTACATGTAATTAATAAAGTTCCCTACTAAATTTGAACTCCTACTGAAATAAGTCAGTGCCACTGAGACCTTAAGGCTCTGTAGGATCATGCAGTTCAGGCTTCATGAGCTAACTTATGTGCACGACTAATATCGGAATAATCCATTACAGAAGGCTTGACTGGCATTTGTCAACTTATGGCGTAGGGTGAGATATCTGTTTTGCTAGCTAAAGGATGAGTCTACTGCGCATCCGTTCGCTCCGTCCTACTATATGGATGAGAGATATGGCCAGTCAGAATTGAGGATATTCGTAGGTTTTCGATCATAGGTATCTTTAGAGCATTGCTTGTGAATACTGGGATAACCGAGAAAGCAATACAGTCGTTAGGAAACATGTTCTAGGTAAGGATGGCAGGTCAATAGATGAAGTAATGAAACTTCATCAGTTGAGTTGGTTGGGATATGTTTTACGAATACCATACCACCGACTGCCTCAACGAGCAATGTTGTGTGGTGAAAGATTAGGTTGGAAGAAAGCTAGGGGTGGCCGGAACAAAAAATGGCACGAATCCATAAAGTCACTGACAAGTGGATTGAGTCATGTCGGTAGTTGTTGACTACCTGGTTGGGTTCCACGAGACTAAAGTCACCGATGTTTAGAGACCTTGAATGACATATCTCAAAATCAATTGCAATGGCTCAGGTGAATCTACTATTTGTGTTCTCTCAAATCCTTACCTCCAGAGCTCCTCATCAACTTTATCTTTCCTTTTTAAGTTTATTTCACTAGATTCTACTTCTTGATTATTATCTTCGATCCTTAATCTCTCCGAATATTGTTAATACTTCTACTACCTCTACTACAATGCGATTTGAATTGGTAATTACATCTCTGTGATAATGTTGTATGGCAACTTGAACTGATGTTCGTACGTACGAAATTCTACGTTGTAACTGACTGACTGACTGACTGAGTTTTGAATGAGTTTAAAATGTTGAAATAATTTTTCCGCAGAAAACAAATGAATAGACATTCTTCTGTTGAAGAAAAACGTGGTCATTCTACTGCTTTTTTTTTCTCTTTTCATAGAATATACTCAAAGTTATAGATAGTAATTTTATTTTTCACTCATCCCATTACAGATAACCTGGGTAAATGGACAAGTTCACGTTGAAGTACCATAATGAATAGGTTCATGTGATCAATAAAATATTATACCTTTGCGTTCATTACCACAACTTATAATTGAAAATCAATCCTTCCAGTAGCATCCTATTTAACAATGAAAATGAATCAGGCAGTTTTCTTTTAGTCAATAACTAATTCGATTTTCTCTACTCTTGTCTTTTCAAGGTTTAATTTAGTATGTTTTGTGTATCACAAGTTGATATACATCTGAGTCTCAGGAAATCTATATAAACTGGTGTTTATTAATATGAAATTACAAGTAATCCCTCTTTAAAAAAAACGATTATAAATACGGATGTTTATTAGGCATCTTTTTTTTATCAACTGATATCGATCTTGTTCGGTGGTTCTATTGTTCTATTCGATACGCAGTGGTTCACATTAACAATTTCAATGAGTGCATGTAAGTTTAGTATTTTGTTTGCTTTGATGATTTAAGCTTATTGATAACACAAATCTCGTTAGTCTAAACTTTAACATTTCAATAATTTGAATGATTCAATTATAAAAAATAGCATTTTACATTGATTGTACAAAGATATTTATTCAAAGATATTTATCAAAACAAAGGTGCAAACAACGACAGGTTTAAGGTCAGCAGCAACCAATCAAGATCGAGGTTAGCAGAACAAGCTACAGGTCAAACGTGGAGAAATTCGAATGCTTCACTTCTATCTGAAGTTTGTGCTGATGATGTTGTTCAGAAGAACAATGAAAGCTCCACAACCAAAACACCCAGCTCAGAGAACCAAACACCACCACCACAATCATCCACCTGAGCTACAAATCTTCTCCACCATTTATCTACTAACCAAGTGATCATATCTAATTCTGTCTCAAGTAGAACTTTATAGTGTTGCCAGAGTTTACAATTACATAAGGTAGTTGTTGTCTAAAGTATTTATTAGAAATCTCACTTAGACCACTTATGCTAATGACTGAAAACAATATTTTTTTTAAAAATGTACAGATGTGTTTATTCAAAAGTTTTTTTGAAGTGAGTAACACATAACAAAACAGATGTCAGAAAAACGGAAACACACCAAAACACTTGATGACATGAGATTTATAGCCAGAGGGAAAATACACAAAGACTAAAAGGTGATTAGATTCATCTCTTAGAATCAATCCGTATTTAAGTTGAATAAGTGTTATTAGAACGAATTCACTTCATGTTTATTTGGTAAAATGTATTTAAAAAATTTGATGCTGACCTCACTTAAGGAAATGGATTGCCCTAGTGTTGAAGTGTTAAAAGAAAACTGAAATTATACCCTAAACAAATAACCAGTTCACCCCAATTCAGTCCTTCTTGATTCTTTAATTTTTAATAACTTCTCTTCACCTGACATTAAAATTTATGATAAAAATTTAAGTGTCAATGTAAAATTTATGCATAACTATGTTTAGGTGACAAACAATATTCAAGAGTATAATACAGAATGACTCACAGGATAGTTAAAATGTCTTGTATGTATATTTACCTAGATAAAACCTTAAAGAAAAGTAGGTCAATTACTATGAAATTAGCTTAATAGCTACAATATTCATGAGTAATAATGTATCATTTTTTTTATAAAGAGAGGAAAAACAAGTATGTTAAGTGTAGAGAATAAGATTTCGAAGAAAATTACATTTCACAGTAAAAATATACTAAAGAAGTGAAGAATAATTCAAATCTTTACTGATAAATTATTGCGATTAGTTTAGGCAAATGAAGAAATGAATGTACATCTTAATAGGATTTGTGGTGTCACTCTGTGTACTGAGATCTTGCCATAAAATAGTGGGTGAGGTTGCGTAAAATTCCTAGATTGATTAGAGACAATAACGCTGTTGAACGTCGGTGCAGCGATCCAGAGGTTAGGCGTTCGCGTGCAAGACCAGAGGTCCTAAGTTCGAATTCTGTGAGGTGTAGGAGTCGAGGATGCGTAGTGCTGATGAGTTCCATATCGGGACGAAACGGCCGTCTTTCAGTGCTTTCAGGTTTCTAATGGTGGTCTAACAATGATCTCTATAACTTTAATCGAAAAACTGTGTCTCTTGTTTAATCAATGTTTTTAAGCCAGTGATGATAATTGTATTTGAAATATTATACTTGAAAATCAATTTAAAACTATTCAAACATTCAACAGCGAAATGCTTTATAGTAATTCCTGGTGATCGATGTACACGTAGAATGTAATTATCTACCTTGGTTGTTGAATCATTTTCATACTTGTCAAAGATTCTGCTTGATTCGAAAATATTGACCATTATAAAATAATCCAATGATTTGAAATTGAGCACAGTTATCATTGAGATGAATTTTTAGTAATAACTAGAGAAGTAAATATTGCAAGGAATTTAAAAAGAATTGAAGTCAAAGAATTTAAACCAAATCGTGGCAGAAATCCATGAAGTCATTGACAAGTTGACTGAGTCATGTTCATAGTTGTCGACTACCTGGTCGGGGTCCGCGAGATGATAATAATCTATGGTTAGAGATCATGAATGACATGACTCAAAACAGTTTTTAATGGTGCAATGCATCTATTCTTTGTGTTCTTTCAAATCCTAATCCTCTGGATTCCTCATCTCTTCTATCTTTCTCTTTTTAATTTTGTTTCACTGAATTATACTTCTCGAAAAATATTTTTGATCCCTAATCTCTCCAATTACTGCTAATGCTTCTACTACCTCTACTACTATGCGATTTGAACTGACAATTGCGTCTCTGTGCTAATGTGATAAGTACGAAGTTCTGCATTGCAACTGACTGACTGATGCAGAATAACAGAATTTTCTGGAACTAGTATTCCATATGAAATTGATTTTCAACTCATGAAAAGTTTTGATGAAGACCAGTTTTAAAATGCTAAATAAAACTTTATTTCTGTGTGTTTACTAATATTGATTTTTCAGCCTTTATTTTTTGTAATAATGTCGCCGTAAGTTTGATAAAAATTTTATTACATTTATTATACCATAAAAAATATGTATGAGAACTAAATTTAGATACCAATTTAAAATACTTCACTGGAAAATCATACTCAGATAATCAATAAACTATCTATTACTATTGTTGTATAGGTCTCATTCAACATATACATAGGGAAAAACAAAATTCTCCCATACAACACAGAATACGCAAACCAAACCACATTTGACGGTGAGGCTTTGGAAGATATGAAAACCTTTATATATTTGGGCAGCATAACTCATGAGCACTGTGGCTCAGATGCACATGTGAAGGCTCGGTTCGGCAAAGCAAGGACAGCATTTCTACAACTGAAGGACATCTGCTACTCAAAACAACTACCAATCAACACCAAAGTCAGAATTTTCAATACAAATGTCAAGACAGTTCTACTGTATGACACAGAAACTTGGAGAACTACGAAAAGCCATCATCCAGAAGATACAAGTATTCATTAACAGTTGTCTACACAAAATACTTCGGACTCGCTGGCCATATACCATATACCAAGAAGCGATGGAAATGGATAGGACACACACTGAGGAAAACACCCATTTGCATCACTTAGGGTTCTCAAGGCCAAAGGAAAAGATGTAGACTACGAAAGAGACTACGCCGAGACTTGGTGACAGATATGAAAAGAATGAATAGCAACTGGTTAGAAGTGGAAAGGAAGGACAGAATAGGCTGTAGAATCCTGGTCCGCGGTCTATGCTCCATTGGTGGTAATAGGCGTAAGTAAATAAATAAGTTAGCTACTGCTATTTTAAAGCTGAAAAAACATTCGTACATTTACTAGACTAGTTTACCTTTGGTAAAGTTTACCAAGATTTTCAGTTCCGCCATAAGATTTCACTTTTGAGTTAAGTCGGTATGTGAGGGCAATGATTTCAAAAATAAACAAATGTTTTCACTAGAATATACATTGAAGCTAATATCTACAAAACAATTTCAAAATAGATGTGTCTTTTCGCAAATATTGTATCAGCAAAATGTTTACAAACAACACACTTTCGGATTTCTATTTATTACTGTAACAAACTTTATATAAATATTAACATACATCTAAATTTACTCTTGTTTTACATTACAAGTCATTATGTTGATTGCATGATCACAACATAACAATAATTTAGACGTAATTTATTGATTTTCATTGAGTATTTCAATGAAAAATGTTCCATCTCCAGGTCACTTTCATAAATATTACAGATATATATATATATATATGTTTGAAACCATGAGTCGATCAATGTTAGACCATCATTAGAAACCTGGAAACACTGGACTGCCGTTTCGTTCTGGTATGGGACTCCTCATGGATTCAAAAATGTGTAACTTAACAATCCCTACAACTCCGTAATGCAAATTACCTGTGCTCACTAGTGAGTATCTTCGTGAGGAATCTTCTCTGAGTTCTAGTGGGAAGACGTGAGGCCAGTGAAGATCAACCTGTTCGGGTGTAGACAGTAACTACCGAAGATTGTGTATGAGGTTGCACAACTCCGTGAATTGATCGAAATTAGACATTAACACCGTCAGATACCGGCTCAGTGGTCCGATGGTTAGGCGTTCGCGCACAATACCGAAGGTACTGGTTTCGAGTCCTGTGAGGTGCAGGAGTCATGGATGCGCACTGCCACTGATGAGTCCCATACCAGGACGAAACGGCCATCCTGTGCTTCCAGGTTTCTAATGATGGTCTAACATTGATCGATTCATGGTTTCGAAAATGTTTAACTTAACAATATTCACAACTCCGTAATGCATATATATATATATTTGCTTAGTTTCGAAATTCTTACTTGAAAAGTACGCATGAATCCACTTCATTTAATCAATAATCATAGATTATTCCAATTTCAAATTTTAACAAAACATCTTATTTGAATTAAGTGAACAATGTCATTGTGAACAATTTTACTTCGAACGCTTATTGTATCATTATAAAAAATGGAAATAAGTCTCATTAAATTAAAATTTACGTCTTGATCATTGGGAATTGTCTAACAAAAACTAGCAGCCTAATTCTTTTTGATTCTTGATAAATGAAATTCCGATTTTGTATTAATCTATGTTGTATAGATTATCGAAAAATGATTTTTTAAATTTTACAAGACAGATTAACTAATTGAAATATTCATTGTAAATTTAATTGCATTTCATCTTTACACCAATATGTAATATTTTATAATGAATGACACAATCAGTAACACTCAAATGACGATAACTTAAAGTACAGTATAGTGAATTGAGTATTATATATTAAAATAATAATAATTGGATAAGATTGTAGCGATTTGCGTCTAGTTAGAAGGTATCTGGAGAAGAGCATAGCAGGACAACAGAACAGCTGAGCCGAACTGACCAGCAACCACACAGAATGCAGTTTTACATTTAATAAGGATAGTAATAAATACGAATCAGTAATCAAATAAATTTCAATTTCAGAGAATCTAGAAAACAAAATCTAGAAGCGGATAACTTAAAGATTTTCAATTGTTACAAAGATAAGAATTCAAAGATAAAAGATGGAATTAGGTGATTTAAACGGTTACATGTACGATTTGTGAAGTTATTTGAAATAATGTGTAAGATATTATATCTAACCGAATAATTGAAAAGTCAAACAGTCAAACAGTCAGTCAGTCAACAGCAGCATAGAACTTCGTACGTACATACATCATTTCAAGTTGCCATATCACATTAGCACAGAGATTGCAGTTGTCACTTCAAATCCCGTATTAGTAGAGGTTGTAAAAATACTAGTAGTAATAGGAGAGATGACGGTTCGAAGATATTACTATTCAAGAAGTAGAATCTAGAGAAATAAACTTACAAGCAAAAGATCAAGGTGATGAGGTACTCTGAGGGTTAGGATTTGAGAGAACACAAATAGTAGATGCACCTGCACCATTGCAAACGATTTTGAGCAATGTCATTCAAGGTTTCTAACCATCGATTACTATCACCTCGCAGGCCGCCAACCAGGTAGTCTACACTTACCAACATGACTCAGTTCAGTTGTCAGTGACTTCATGGATTTGTGTCATGTTTTGATTTCAATTCTTTTTAAATTCCTTGCAACATTTACTTCTTTACTTCTTAACAATTTCAACAAGTTATATTTCTTCTTATCATTAATAGTGAATCTCAAAAAAAGCAAAATTTAAATTTTCAAACTCCCGCCTTCCGATTAAAAATACAATAATACAAAAAAAGTTGTCGTATATATCAATGATTATTGTGAAATTTAACACTTTCACAATGTTAATTTCTCAAGAATTTCGCAATTGTTCATCCTGTTATTGTCATTATTATTATTAATAATATTTAAAACGAATTATGTTTGTGTATATTGTTTTCAGTCAAAAATACAACATGTTTTATTTGCTTGTGATAATTTAATTTACTTAATAAATTAGATTTCATTTTTTTGTTTTTTGCTTCATCGAAGACATCTGGTTCCATTTTGTGTTACACATGATTTATTCACTCTCTCTTTCTTAAATAAAAACAAAAAAATTCATACATACATTTTAGTCAATTTTATTTATTTTCATATATCTAAAGCGAAACAGTGTTTTTTTTATTTATTATTATTTATGGTTCATTCCAGTATGTATTTTTAAATTTTTTTAGATAAAAGAAAAAAAGAAAATTTGTTAAGTTCAAATTTACATATGACGAAAGCATAAATAAGCATATGTTCAAGATATGTTTCGTTCAATATTCAATGTTGATGATGACGATGATGATGATGATGATGAAGGGGCATATTCAAATTATTGTATATGTAAGTCCAAAATTCATAATAATAATAATAATAATGGTCGGTGGAGATATCTATTCTAGACTTATTATAATTGTAATTTTATCAAAAGCATGTCGATTGAATGAATCATACATATTATATTGATAATAAATTAATCGTTCATCTAACCAGTAAATTCATAACATAAATACAATGAACACATGTGTTAGTAATCTATATCTACAAAAATATGCATGTAATTTATTTTTATCAGAAAAGTGTACCGACCCTTACTACTACATAATGAAAGGTGATACGGGTTAGAAAGATATATACATATTATATATATGACTTGTTGAATATATATTTTGTTTATTAACTATACATTTGCCTGAAGGTTATTGCCTGATGACAGTCCCAGTTTTAAATGAGATGAGTTCTCTGTAGGATTAGGCAATAAGAAGTAATAATTATATCACATTTGAAATCAATCATTGTTAGACCATCATTAGTAATCTGGAAGCACTGAAAGACGACCGTTTGGTCCTGGTATGGGACTCATCAGCAGTGCGCACGACTCCTGCACCTCGCAGGATTCGAACTCAGGGACTTCGGGACTGTGCGCGAACGCCCTAACCGTCAGACCACTGAGCCGGTATCCAACGGTGTTATTGTCTAACTCTGATTGATCTAGGGATTTTGCGCGACCTCACCCATTTGTCTTTGGTAGTTACTGCCTACACCGAACAGGATTGAACTGCATTGGTCACGTCTTCTCAACTAAAATTCCAAGAATTTCCTCAAGAAGCTAGTCACTAGTGAGCACTGTTACGATATTTTCAGTTAGAGCTTTGGAGATTTGTGTTTTTCGCACATTTGAAATCATCAATCAATCATTCTTAGATCACCATTAAAAATCAATTTATATAATCTGACATGAAAAGTATAGTTTACAATAAGTAATTTAGAAAACGTATGGTTATAAAACAATGTGAATTGAGCAAAGGCAATTTTCCTTTAATCATGCTTTTGTCATGACTTCTACTGTACTAGAGGATATCAAGTCTTGAACTATCAACGATTGTAATTAAGATTATGAGGTTTTATTGTTTATTTTTAATAAATAAGCATACAGGTAGACAAAATTATACGTGTGTCATTGCAAAATATAAAACAGTTCTTATATATATGATTTAACAGTGTTTATTTACTTTCCAGTACTTGGTGATTGGTTCGATGTTTTTTAGAGCACGCTATTGAAACACAGAATTATTCATTCAAAAGAAGATCAGTAGGGATTTAGATTCTCCTATGAATCCATATAGATGTTGTCCAACAGCTTTCACATTATTTATGTTCACATTCTGGAAATTACTTTCTTACTTACTTAGGCCTGTTACCACTCCTAATGGAGCATAGGTCGCTAACCATGATTCTCCACCCTACTCTGTATTAGGCCTTGATTTCCAGTTTTGCCCAGTTGACGTTCATTCTTTTCATATCTGTCTCTGATTCTCGGTGTAATGTGTTGTTTGGTCTCCCTTTTTTGCTTTCGCCATGAGGATTTCAGTTGAGGTCTTGCCTCGCGATGTTGTTAGATGATTTCCTCAATGTATACTCTATCCATTTCCAGCACTTCTTCTTGATTTATTCTTCCACTGGAATCTGGTTTGTTCTCTAGATTCTCTAAATAGTCGATGAAATAAGGCTATGAGGCTATTTAAGTTTAAATTCTAACTATTTCTAGTAATTAGTTAAACGCATAACTTTCTTTTGTTCAGTTTGCCAGCAGCTGTATGATTTAATTGAGAAATTTCTTTGAACAGATAACACGTCAGTAAATTCTTAATAAATTATATTTAGAAACATGTTTGTAACAGAAAAAAAATGAGCATTTCTTGTGGTATCCCAATAAGTGTATCATGCATGACATAACAAGCTTTTGTTTAGGAGTCATTATTTACAAAATAAAACTCTTTCTAAATGAATAATGATTAATGTTACAGTTGAATTTCCCACAAAACACAGAATACCGATATTATGACTTGAATTGGATCATCGCTACAGATTGTTACAGATATATTATAGCACTTCACACATACATTTGAGTTTGTTTACGTTTAATTTAGTTAAGCTCTTTTATTAAGTTATTTAACCTTCAGAGACATTCAAACAGCAACAACTTGTCGATACTTTTGTACTTTCATTATTATCATCGCATTTGTAGGAGCATTTATGCTCGAGCACTGGTTACACTTTGTGCACATACTCATTGTACTTGCTTAATGTTAGTCTCTGAAATAATTAGGTAACTCATTTATTTTCCTATACGTATGTGTATATTTTAACCCTATTGATTCTCTCCTCAGCATTGTCATATCGTTTCACTTTCGCTTTGTATGCCTGTAGTTTTGTTTTCGATGTGATGCGAAGGTTATCAAGATGAGCAGCATACGACATTTAAGAATTACATCGAATATTCACCGTCACAATAAATATATATATATCATTTTAATGACAAGTAGTACAAGCCAAATAGTTATACGTTAATTATCTATATAGAATTATAGCCACTTATGTTCACCACAAAACTATACAGTTGATGTAAACGCAATGGAATAGGCTTGACAAAGATTACATAATAATCAGCTTGGTGAGTTTTTTTTAAGTCTTGTAAGTTGGTGATATGAAAAGAAAATGGTATAATGTTGGTTTAATTTACTTGAAATTAAATATTTTACTAAAAAAGAGAAAACCGTTACAAACAGAAGTTAATCGAACAAAAGTAACCCAGACGAAAAACTGTGCGGTTGATGGTAACGTTTAGGTCTATGTTATAATCTCATTTTTAGTGTAGTCAGATTATTTTAGTCAGAAGAAACATTTTCAGAAATGTTAGGTTGTAGTTATTAATGTTTTTAAACTCTACATCGTGAATATTAAAGCATTGAATTTCGACATTGAACGAACTGAATGCTCAAGAATAAAGTTCTTCAATGTTCAATAAGTTATTGTTTCAATTTCACCTTGATCGGCTTAAAAAAACTTCTAATCCACATTGATTTCGATTTTTTATTTATTTTGTGTTAAAAATCACTTTCATATAAATATAGTTTATAAATCAAACTGAAGGGTACTTTTTTTACGCAAACATTAAACCATTGTCCTTTATGTATGCAGGCAGAATAACTACGAAAATAATTACATTTTCTAAAGCTAAATACATAAACTAATCATTAAAAAAATACTTTAAATGATCATCTATTTGACTTGTTGACATTGAACATGATTAAATATTGATTTTTAAATGACAAGTGTGAAATAGTCTCTTCTTTTACCGTATAGCAATATACATATACTAAACCAACTAACACAACAGAGCGAACTTCAGTTGTCATATTAAAAGTGCTAATAGTAGTAGTAGTAGTAGTAGTAGTAGTAGTAGTAGTAGTAGTAGTAGTAGTAGTAGTAATAGTAGTAATATTAATAGTAATTGTTGTTGTCTTCGTCAAAATATTATTCATTGCAGCGAAGGTAATAGCGATTATTTCAGTTTTTAAATGTCAGAAATGATAGTAGTAGTAGTAGTAGTAGTAGTAGTAGTAGTAGTAGTAAGTATTGGTCAAGTTATATCTAAAATTCGTGTTTGGTAAAGATTTTTCTTGAGATCTTCTTACGCTAACTCTCTTCAACTACAATCATAAATCACTTATTCATATATGACTCCACAGGAGATGATGAATTTATTTTAATACTACACACAAATAGTACATTTTAATGTTTTTAATAAAAGCAAAAAAATAGAAGTATTTTTAAAAAGTCTATTGCACAAATGTTCGAAATAGGTGATAACAATTCACATTATTCGATAAAGAAAAAAGTAACTTTACATCCATCTATCTTCGTACAAATAACCATTGTGGTACATACATACAAGTAAACAAATCTGTGCAATATTTGAAATGTGTTAATTTACACACACACACACACAGAGTCATTACAGAGATAATAATCAATGAATGCTAGACAATTCAATGACTAGTCTATTAAAAGTGTACTTATTTCCTAATATTGATAATTTAACAAGTCAAGACTGACTGACAGATGATAGATATATTGTGTTCGTAGTTGAAAAAATTTCGATTTATTTTTTTTGTTGTAAATTGTAATTATTTTTTAAAATAAAAACATTACTGTTTTTAAGTGAATTAAATAATTTTCTTAATTTATTTTAGTGTTTTGGTCTGAAGGTTAAAAAAGAGTAATTTTTTTTTCTGAGCTAACAAAATGTCATGATGACAGAATGGAATAATAGTTGTTGATATGATGGAGAAAACTGAGTCAGTGGTTGTCTATGGTTCTTGGTGTTTGTAAAAGTTTGTTAAAAATCAAACTAGAATTAAACATTAACTTAGCATAAGTTCTTTCTAAAATAAGTCATTTTATTTGCTGATTCACGTTCTAGAACACTTATGGCTTTATATTAGTCTATATTTATTTATCAAACATTACTGATAGCGGTTACTGTTATGCTGGTCAATTGACATGATTGAAACTACTAAGAGTTCACCTTAGTCGGAACGAAGACATATGGTCCAGCGACACGATAGGCTACTACAATCCGAGCGTTCCAAGGCCCCGCTAAGTAGAGGAAGAACTCTGGATATGGCGTAGAAAGTGTATTCGATAAGTACCCAGAAAATATAAGGTCAACAAGCATAAAAATCGAGTTTGTTTATACATGATAGAAACGTCCTTGGGAGAGCCACAAAAAAAGCGTACTAAAATAACACATCAACCAATGACAATCAAGGATTTACCGGGTGGGAAGTGAATCTCAAGGTCATCTGATCATCCCATGAGCGAAAGTATGAAATCCAAATTTAGGACTTTTATCAAGTGAGTTCTGAGGACCTAACGTCCCTAACAGTTACCTGCTTACGTTTGTTACTCCTCATGGAGTATAGGATGCCAACGAGCTTTTTCCAACAGCATCAGTGTAACTCCTTGCTCAAGTGAGGCATTTTGTTCTTCACGGCCAGAATATAACTGTATACCTTATGAAGCCAGTCTTTTTTGTCCAACCTGTGTCCAATGTGCTTCATTCATTCGAAGTTCCACCAGGTTGTATGTTTTCATTTCTGTAGCAACTGGGACGACTCTCCTGGTCTCTAACATTATGCGATCGTCAATCAATTAATCGACCAATCAACAGCAGCGTACAACTTCGTAAGTATGAACACCAGTTCAAGTTTCTATACCACATTAGCACAAAGATGCAATTGTCACTTCAAATCGCATAGTAGTCGAGGTAGTAAAAGTATTAGCACTAATCGTACCTGAGTTAACGGTTACTCCATTTGTCAGAAGGGGCATCGGATTCGTGAATGTCAAAGCAAAGGCTTTCATCACGAGACAACATAACTCTTCTAAATACAGACCTTCCAACTTCCAAGCAGAGTTCAAATGGTCTGAATTATTTGTTGTGGTTAGCGCTTTTTTAGCGAGTTAATTTTACATGGGATTGGGTTGCTAACTCAATGCAAAGCTTTCTTCCTTTATCCGGGTTTGGGACGGGCAGTAACCCTAGAAGTGCTCCAGGTGGAGTTATGACAGAGGTTAGTCGAATATTAATTAAATAAATTTGGTTGACTATTCACTCATTCACAAGTTAGTTTTCGTTTCGATTCAAAGTGATACAAACCTAATATCAAGTGTTGCATGGTATTCAAACTAAAGATGAATATAAGCCATAAATCCTCATTGTTCGTCAAAAATTACATCTGAATTCAGAAAGTAATTTAGATTTATGTTAATAAACATTACATACACATAGTTCCCTTTATTATTACCATCATTTAATCATGATGCAGCCATTTGTTTCTGGTCCTTTAAACTTCTGTTGTCATCAGTGTAGTAGGATATTCTCCTGTATAAAGTATATAATGACGACCTTTTATTCAGTCTATTTGAATCATTTATACCGTTGCTATGACTGTACTGATGTATGATCATAGCAATTTCCAACTAAGTGAACTCTTTCATGAAAGTAATTTAAATCGAATTTATTACTTTCTTACTTACGCCTGTCACCCCCAATGGAGCATAAACAGCCGACCAGTGTTCTTCAACCTACTCTGTCTTGGGCTTACCTTTCTAATTCTGTTCAGTTTTTATTCATTCTTCTCATGTTTGTCTCCATTTCTCCGCATATTGGGTTTCTCGGCCTTCTTCTTTTCCTTTGACATTCAAGGTTCCAAGTCAGGGCTTGTCTTGTGAGGCAGTTGGGTGCTTTCTGCAGTGTGTGACCTATCCACCTCCAGTGCTTCTTCTTGAACTCCTCCTCCACTGGAATCTGGTTTGTTCTTTCCCACAGTTGATAGTTTTGTGATGCTTCTTTAATATGGAGTAATCTTGCTTTATATTGAACTCATATTAAGCAGGTTCTAAAAGAAACATTTATATTAACCACACAACGTGTAGCTAATCAAACTTGTAAGAAAAAAATTGCAATCCTTTAACTTATTAGATAGTTTTTAGAATAAATAGATTGTAACTGTTAGTGGAACTCTTGTCACAGATTTACTATCATATGTGTCAATGTGTAACTCCGCCAGTAGAACCTTAGGGGCTACTGCCGGTGCCAAGCCCAGGTAAAGGAGGGGGGTTGGACATGGGGTTGGGGACCCCATTCCGTCGAAATCTCACTTGCCAAAAAAACGCTAACTAGTGTCAATGTGTACATTGAAACTCGAATCCAGTACTTATCATTTCAAATGTCAACATACATATCACTATTGATCTATTCAACGAAGATCATACCTTTTGAAGTGTTGTGTTACTTAAGTTGGATAGATGAATTGAGAAATTTTCATTTTTGTTCATACATAATGTATCGTAACCTTTATCATCATTATTTGTTCATAATTAAAATTGAAGTAGGATTAAAAGATATTAGATGATAAGATTTTTTAATCAGTCCATTTTGAACATGTTGATGACTGATATTAATTAGTAGGTTTGGTTATCCTTTTAGTTGAGTAACGTGTTTGATTACCTTGTGACTATGTAGCTGACTGATGTTTTCTCGTTTAACCTGATGAGTTCGGTTATTATCATTATTGATGTTGAATGTAGGTAATAAACTAGATGGTTCCATTTGTAAAGCTTTTATTTCTCCTTGAAATCTTTATTTTGCATGAATCGAACATCAATAAAGTAATCTAGAACTTACTTCAGCAAATAAGAATGACTTTATCAGGATCCTTCAAGCATTTAAAATGATACTGAAAGACAACTTAATTAATTCTATCAATCACCTTTAACGTTTTCTTGTTTATCTTAAATGGACGATTAACATAGAGGATCTCTTCCTTCATGAAGTTAGAAAAAACAGAAGTCTAAACTACTCTGAAGACGTAATGTTGCTAATCTCAGTGGTTGGTAAAATATGATGACATACTTTCATGGTTAAAATCACGAACTAACCTTAGATAGATCATCATTGGAAACCAGGGACAACTGGACGACCGTTTCGTTCCAGCATAAAACTCCTCAGCACCCACGGCCCTACAAGCATGAGTCAAACACAGGAACTTCAGGTCACGCACAAGACCACTGAGTCTGCATCTAATGCTATTAATATTTAACTTCAATCAATAACATATATCTGTCAATGAGTATCGCAGTTTTTTTACAAGATTGTAAATGTGAAGAAAGAAAACAATCAATAAGCGAACTGTTTAAATCAATTACTTTCACTGATTCATTAAAACACGAAACAGAAAAAAAATCACATCAAATTAGAATATTTTCATATTCAAAGATGATTAATTGATTTTAAAAGGCATAAAATCTAAACTGTAAACAAAGTGACTAATTGTTTAACATAATAATAATAATATTACTAATTGTAGATTCTTATTTATAACTTTCTTCATAAACAATGAATCATATAGAAAGAGGTCTTATTAATGATTGTTCAATATTGTTCAATATTCCTTTATGTTTAATGCCAATTGAAGAATGATGTTTTATAAATTCAGTAATAAAAAAAAAATAAACCAATGATTCTGAGACCATTAACTAGATCAAATGAATTTTTATTTGTTAACAGAATTTGTGAATTCACACATTTCATTCATCTGTACTAGTGTATCTTTAAAATTTTTTTTCTGTATATGAAATAAGATGAAGAAATCGATATGCGATTGTTGATTTGTTTAAAGATTGCGCTTTTCATCACTCAATGATGTTGTTTAAAGAAGTGTCGGGGTAAAAAGTATTTTGATAGTCTTTATCAAGCCTATGAAGTCCTCATGTTTGTACTGAGATAGTTATTAATACTGATAGTGATTAATAGTAATTATATAACTGATCGATTCATGTTAGGCTACCATTCCAAACCTGGAAGCATTGGACGACCGTTTCGTCTTGGTATGAGACTCGTCGGCAGTGCGCATTGATGACTGCCATCACTTACAGGAATCGAACCCAGCACCTTCAGTTAGACATTGATCGATCCATGATTTCATAGTAACTCACCAATCTCTACAACCCTATAATATAACTGACCGATGATAATAAAGTTTATCTTGAAAAGTGAATACTGGAGAATGTTGCTGGTATATCATGTTCTAGCATAAAAATTGTTTACAAAATGTTTTTATTCATTGATCAAATTAATGTTAGAAGTTTTTATAGTTTGTATTTGTTAGTATGACGAAAAGATTACTTCAAGCACAACATTCATTGTATGAATTTCCATTTGTTGGCATTGATTTCAAGAAGTAATAAGTTTTATTTTTTTGATATGAACGACCAAACAAGACACTTTTAGGTGAAATTTACTAATTTATTGAGTAATGTTTTTAGTTAAAGTTAATACTGCCCAGCAGTCTAACATGTATACAGAGAAAATTATGACTAATATTCTTTGAAATAACCTTTCATGAATCATTGTAAAGATACTTTAAAATTTCATTAAGCTGCGCACTGACGGTTATGTAAATAGAAGAAAAGTTAACAATGAACTCATAATCAACGATACTTCAAAACTCTAATAAATATAATTAACCAAATATTTGTTATTTTCAGTTTATTCACAAAATACTTGAGCACGTACATCATTCTAATTGTGAAAGATTATAAAACTAGACGATTGTTCAACTCGAAGTAAGTGGGATGAATTGTGAACTTGAGATGTATGTCGGATATTCTGGTCAATAGAGAAAATTATAGGATGACTGATCGACGATTTTAGCTTTCAAAATTTTTCATATCAGAAATATCAAATGAACAATGAATTGCTTTACTTAGAATTTATGAGAATCATTCGATTACTTTCAAATTAGAGCAATGTAGAAAGAGAAATGACCAATAACGATATTACTTTTTTGTATTTCAAAACTAATCTAAATATTAAAGCTGCAGACTTTATCATAAACAATAGTCATGTTTTAAAATTCAATATTAATCTAGAAACTCCAGAATAATGATATTTGATGTTGGGGATGTTGGATCCCCAGAACTCGCTTGATAAATTTCTTTATTTTGGATTTATTTCATGGAACGATCAGTTCACCTTGAGATCACATTTCCCATCAGCAAAGTTCTTGGCTGTGATTGGTTACTGTGTCATTTTAGTGTGCTATTTTAATGACTATCCCAAAGCAGTCTATATAGAGTATAAATAAATGCAATTTGAGTGCTTGAATTGATTATGTGCTGGCTGGATGTTAGTAGAATACACACTCTACGCTCTATCAAGACTTCTTGTTGAATTAATTTGGTCAAGGGATGAGAGTAGCCTACCTGGACACTGGTTCATTGTTTTGTTCTCATTATTCGACTAAGGTGAACCCGTACTAGTTTTAAGCATACCTAGAGACGAGTATAACCCTTCAGTAAAAATAGTTGGAATTTTGAAAGCATTTTAATCGGATTGCAAAAAATTCTATCGAGGTTAAATACATATTTAAATTATTTGAACTGTTATTCACCTTTTGAAATGAAATGAATAATTTAGATTATGAAATAATATATGCAAATAGTTTACCTATACAATCTTTTCTATACCATTGTGTTTTAAGGATAGAATAACTCTTTTCAATTCAGAAAACAATCCTGTTAGATTGACCTCGTTTTTTTTTAACAAATCAATCTACATAGGTTTTCTGCGGTCATTCGAAGTATTTTTTATCAGATTTCAACATACATCATTTCAATCAATCTACTGATTTTCTAAGTTTTTCTTATTCTTTAAAAGTTGATAAAAATTTAGGCTGTTCATTCATCTTTCGGTTCATTTAATCAAAAAAAACTATTTTACAAAAGTTTACCTTTTTTTGTAGTATTGTAGTTAGTCTTCGACTTGATGAATCCATGAAGTTACTGACAGGTGGACAGAGTCATGTTGGTAGCTGTAGACTACCTGGTTGGGGTCCGCGAGATGATGGTTACCAATGGTTAGAGACCTTGAACGACATGGCTCAGAATTGTTTGCAATGGCGTAGGTGCATCCACTCTTTGTGTGCTTTTTAATTCTAACCTTCTGAATTCCTCATAATCTGTATCTTTCTCCTTCTAAATTTTTCTCACTGGATCATACTTTTCGAATTATATCTTCGCTCCCTAATCTTCTCCATTGCTGCTAATACTTTTAATATCGCTATCACTCTTGGATTTGAACTGACAGTTATGTCTCTGTGCTGACGTGATATGGCAACATGAACTGATGTACTTATGTACGAAATTCTGTGTTGTATCTGTCTGTCTGTCTTCGACTTGATGAGATTAATAGTTGATTGTTCATCTGGAGTAGATCTAGATACTTCATAGTTATATGATTCATTTAAAATCGTGTTTATTTGCATATGTACATAGATTTCGTGTGAATAAAAATGAACTCACTATTCATGTATTTTTCTTCGAATGGATGATAAATGTTACACCGTCTCTAAAAATCTGACTACTGTTAATTGAACAGTAGTATAATCATGCAATAAATATTTTTAAACACGATTAGGAAAATGTGTATATGTGTGTAAATTGAGTTAAACAGCATTTCATAACAGCATAACTTTAATTCTTTGCAGAATTCGTTTCGGTCTTCCACTTTTCACCCATAAAAAATGACCATTTCAACAGAGAATTATTAGCATTCTTTTTTCAAGCTTTATTTAAAATTGATCAATGATAGACCAAAGAAATCAGTGATTACAATCAATTTATAATTTACTTTCGATGCCTTCATAAGAAATTTTAATCAGAATTGAACGGATATTGAACATTGTAATTGATTTGCGGACAGCCTTAGACAATCATTTGCACCATCATGAACGGTTTTGATACATGTCATTGAAATTCTCTAACCGCTGTTTACGATTATTATGAGGACCCAAACTAGGTAGTATGCAACTATTAACATGACTCAGTCCATTTGTCAGTGACTTCATTGACTGGTGGCATGTTCAGTTTGGCCGCCCCTAGCCTTCTTCCAGCCTACTACTACACTGGACAACATCTCCCATCTACATGGGTGGTGGTTGGACAGACATTAGACAATTCCCGACCACCTTAGTTGATGAAGATAGACCAACTCATCAATCAGTTGGCCATCTTTATCTGGTACCCTATTCCTAACGCAGGCACTAATCATCCGGTCGTCTCAGAACACATGAGCAGTGCTTCAAAGACGCCTATGGTAGAATACAAGTAACCTACAATTGTCCTTTATCCTTAATCACCACATTTCATATCCATACGGCATAACTGAGCGAACTGCTGTGCGGTAAACTCATCCTTTGGTTGGCAGACGGAGATCTCGCCTACGCTACAATTTATGTAAGTTGACAAAAGCCAGTCGAGTTTTCCTTATTCATGTCTGAAGGAAACTGTTAACTGTCGTTACACTCCTCTACAGCAAGCAGTATGACTTCACACTCAGACCTCAAGTTGCCGTTTTTAGTTTTACAGTTCTCTAACCCCATATAACATAATAGGATCTAGATGAACATATGTCCCTGCCAAAATATCTCAATTGTCACGCCCAAGCAGCACATCAAGCTAGCAGCTACTGTAGGAATATCATAAGTTACACTCAGATAATTGATAATATCTACGGAAAGGTTGGGTTTGAAGAAATTCCAAGTATATATTACCATGTGATACAAGTGATGTAAAGAAACTTAAAAGTTATTATTGACAAACCTATTTTCATGGCAACCATATTTTAATAAGCATTTATTTATCTATGAAATAAACACCTGTATCATGAATCCACCTGGTTAATTGTTTATGTTTTTTGATAAGGTATTTTTTTAATCTAAAATATGCATATTGAAATTTCTTTACAAAAATTTGAAATATGCTAATATACACAGTCATATATATATATATATATATATATATATATATATATATATATGTATATATATGTTACAATGAATATATATGCTTGTCCAAATACCAGTTGAAACAGATTCAAAATAGTATACTAATGAATTACTAGAGCATTTTTAATGATTATTTCAGTCAGTTAGTCAGTCGGATGCAACGTAGAACTTCGTACATAAGTACATCAGTTCAGTTTGCCATAACGCATTAGCACAAAGACGCAGTTGTCAATTCGAATCCCATAGTAGTAGAGGTAGTAGAAGTATTAACAATAATCAGAGAGATTAGGGTTCGAAGATATTATTCAAGAAGTATAATTCAATGAGATCAGTTTAGAAGGACAAAGGTAGAGGTGATGACAAATCCAGAAGGTTAGAATTAGAGAGAACACAAAGAGTGGATGGACCTGCGCCATTGCAAACGATTTTCAGCCATGTCGCTTAGCGTCTCTAACCATCGGTTACTATCGTCTCGCAGACCCCAACCAGGTAGTCGACATCTACCAACATGACTCAGTCCACTTGTCAGTGAATTTATGGATTTCTGCCATGTTTTGGTCTGGCTGAGCCTAACTTATTTATTTGATGATAAATTCTGTTTCTATTGTATTTGTGTTTTCAGGATAGGAATATACATTGATGGATGTAATACAATGTTTGTTTGAATTTTTACACTAGTTTTTTTCACTGAATAGTTCTCGCTGTTTGTCCATTCCTGTTTATTGATCACAAAAGATATCTCGCTAGACTTGACATCTCAAATCCTGTTGATTTAAAGGTGTTTGGAATTGTGAGTGTAAGAAGTTAGGTAGGATAATAATAGTGGTAATATTTTCTTGTTTTTATCAATATTTAGTCGATAAGTTATAAGGTGAGGGTTTTGTTGAACAATGTCGAATTCGGATTTGATTTAAATAACATCTTGACATCAGTATGTTGAGCTGTATTATGTAATGACTGGAGTTAAAAAATATGGTCTTTTCAATAAGAACTCAGTGATTTAAATATAAAGTGTTTATCATGAGATCTCAGGTCCTATATTTAGTAAGAAAGTGGATGAGTATGTTGGGAATGTTAGATCCCCAGAACTCGCTTGCTAAATATCTTTATATTGGATTTATTTCATAGACCAATCAGTTCACCTGCAGATCACATTTCCCACCAGCAAAATCCTTGGCTGTGATTGGTTACTGTGCCATTTTAATGTGCTATTTTCGTGACTCTCCCGATGACGTCTCTAAAGAGTGTAAATAAACGCGATTTGAGTGCTTGGATTGATTGTATGGTGGCTGGATGTTTCTAGAATACACTTTCTGCACTATATCAAGACTTCTTGCTGATTCAATTTGTTCAAGGGATCACAGTCGCCTACCTGAACTCTGGTTCATTATTTTGTTCTCTTTATTCGACCAAGCTGAACCCGTACTAGTTTTAAGCATACCTAGAGACGAGCGTAACAGTGTAGTAAACCAAAACTAAACTACTATTTAGTATTTTTTGGTTTTAACCTGTTTCTTTCATCGAACGTTTTGTTCAAAAATCGTTTGTAATTTTTCTATGCAGTTATTTATTAATATTAGATATCCTTAACTGGAAATCTAGGCTCATTTTTAGTTAGCTAGTGAATTTCATCAAAACTGTTTCACTCGCTTAAGTCACTTATTAAGTTTTTCAAAAAAGAATTTCAATCGGTAAATATTAAAATGAATAAAACCTGTAGCTTATTTATAGCATGATGTTAGTCAAGAGGATTATAAAAGAATCATAAATAAGTCATCAAACAGTGGTAAAGCTTGTTTTAATTTTTTAACATTTCTATTCAAATATGGAAATTCAGCTAATCATCTTTCGATCATGAATCAAGTTTCGCTGTAACATGAAATTAAACCTTCCTAATTTATCAGGTCCCAGTAAACACTAATGAAATACTCGTGATCCTGTTGCTTACTCTTGGAAATGGGGATCATCTCTTAGTTTCTTCCAGACGTGAAGAGAGAACATAAAGGCAGGCACAATGAAAATCTATTGACTCTCTGAAAGCCCATGATAACAAGTTCTCACAACAAATTCTTTCAAAATCACATCGTTATGGCACCGAAATACATTTACTTATAAATTGATTTCTACATACATTTAATTATACCACAAATAAGGAAGAAGTTAATAAAGCTACTGTAAAAAAACACACATAAACGTTTTCCACTTGAATTGTTGCATTGAAAATAAATGTCACACGGGATAAAAATCTTAACCTGTCATATTGAACAAAGTTTATATTAGATTGTTAAAAATATGTATATATATATATATATATATATATATATATATATATATCAAATAATGTCATATTGAACGACAGTTTACACGTATTACTCTGGATGGAATTCATTTTGAATCGATATAAAACTATGCACTTGAAATTATGTCAACTTATCATCTTATCATTCATTATCAATTGAGAGATAAGAAACATTTTTCTTAGTTTGTTTTACAAGTTATGAGCTAGTAGCAAACAAAAAATCAGTAAACATGGATTTCTTTTCATCTGCTTATCGTTTTCTCGAATAGAGTAATCAATAAAATACTTAGATCATTTCTATACAATACCCAATTTCCAATATAGGGTTTTAGAGATTATTGAGTTTCTTTTTTTGAAATCATGAATCGATCATTGTTAGGCCACCATTCGAAACCTGCAAGCACTGGACAGACATATCATCCTGGTATAGGACTCATCATTAATGCGCATCCAAGACTTTTACTACTCGCAGGATTCGGACCATACCAGGACGAAATGGCTGTCCAGCGCGTCCAGGTTTTTAATGGTGGTCTAACATTGATCGATTCATGATTTCTAAAACGTAACTCACCAACCTTCACTACTCTATAATTCAAAGTATCATGTGCTCACTTTGACTAGCTGTGTGAGGAAATTTCTCCTGGTTCTAGTGAGAAGTCCTGACCAATGGGGTTCATCTCTGTTCGGGTATAAAGCACTGCTCACCGAAAACAGTGGATGAGGTTGCGCAACTCCATGGAATCAGAAATATTCAGTTTGTAAACATATATACATAGGAAATAATTTATGGAACCTTCAGCTGAAATATGTTACACAATTCAAATGTTCATTTTCTTGACTAATTCATAACCCGATTTTCATATTCTCAGATTTATAAAAAAACGTTCGGACCCAGTTTGTTGAATGATATATTTGAATTATTTTAATTCAATTGCTAAAAATCAGTAAATTAGCCATCAATTTGGAATTATTTTTCTTTTACTCAATATAAGCATAATAAGAAATGATTGAAGTTATTATTTCCTAAATAGTTATAATTTTATTTCAAGTTTTCACAAGCTCAATAACCTTCAACTATGAAAATTACATTAAATCACTATCATCAACTTTAATTGATCACTTCCGTTTAGTTGAATTTATTTAGAATGATAGGAAAAGTACAATAAATATCCTAATTTTATATAAAACTAATAAGAAAGGTTACCAAAGTTTTGAAAAACAACTTAGATGATGATTACTTCACTAGTGTTCATGAATTATCTGTTGACTCAATATTAAATAAAGTTTTACTAAAAGTGGGCAATTTTACCAGTACATAGTAAAATGGAGATCAAACTGAGATATATCTCTTGAATCCAATGTCATATTGCTTTTGTATTATACAGAACTTTGTATTCAATTACTTGAAAATGTAATGATATTATACAGTGAAGCTAACATACAGTCAAAAAAAGTGATTCTTATGAAATTCGGTATAGTTTATTGATGATAAACGAGCTAAAACGTTTTTGGGGACATTAGATCACCAGGACACACATGGAAAAGTTCCTAATTTTGTAACTTTTATTTCTGAAATTTTGAATTTTCGCGTTTTCGTGGCAGTTGACCTTCAGCTCACATTTCCCACTCCAAAAATCCTTGACCGTCATTGGTTGATGTATTATTTTAGTACCCTATTTTGTGGCTCTCAACAAGGGCATCTCTATCATAGTATGAACAAGCTTGATTTGTGTGCTTTTCGACCTCGTATTTCCTGGGTGCTTTTAGAATACACTCTCTGTGCCTTATCGAAACTTCTTGATCTAGTTAGCACCGCTCGGGACAAATGGATTAGAATCGCCGATCGTCTCACTGAATCATTGCTCTTCGTTCCGTTTACCGAGTAAGGTGAACTCGTGATACGATTCAAGCATATAAAAAAAAACTGATAATCAACGTTCCAGTATTTGACAATCACTTAAGTTGAGCTGCTTTATAACACTGTATAGCTAGTAACTCGATTTTAATAAGAAATTAATGAATTTCTCAGTGATTCGTCATTTATTACATTCAGAACTAGTAAAAATTTTGTCTATTGATAAGTTTGGAAAAATACAGAACCTGTATGTTATTAGTCAGAGTTTATTCTTATGGGAAAAAAGTAAACTGTCGATTTCCTATTAGATAGAGAAATACAATAATTTAGAGAGTCGTGGATAGTTCAGATCGAAGTTGAACAGTGACTAGCTATTGAATCAATGATACACTTTGTAACCTGTTTGGAACATGTGAGGGATGTGTACCTAGATCCCAATTTACATCTTCGTACCAACATTCGAACATAGTATCTTTTAATTCGCACACTAACAGATTATTCATAGAAAACCTATTCACTTGTTCAACAGCTACGAGTTAGATTTGTAAGGATTATTGTTTTTACGTTACTGATGTTAAGGACTTCAACATCTGCATACAAATAGTGCCCCATAGTTAGTTGTTCTTGACCTAAAACTATTTAATAATTTAATATCATCTTATGTAAGGGCTAGTTACCATTTGTCACTGCTGAAACTAAATTGGGCGGAGTTAGATCTGAAAATACAATCTGCTTGTTGAAAGCTGACGGATAGCATTATCAGTCCATCGCTTCAACTGAATAAAGCTCTAATGTAACTGTACTATGACCATCTTAAATGACGGTGTTACTGTTAGAAGCATTGAATAATCATGAAATTTCAAGTATACTTTAGTTAAGGTAGTACTAGATAGGATATCAATTATAATAAGATCAGTATTAGTTGTTTTAACATAAAAAGTAATATCATAAAGAGTAATGATAAATACGAAAGTACTTTTGTTTTCGTGTAACTAATGAACTATAGGATATTGAAATTACTATAATATAGTCACGAGAATCACATTTCTCACTATTGTATAACATTGAAAAAAAGTACATTTCTAATATTTTCTTATATCACCTCTTAATTCTTATTTAACTGTTTGTTATTTGCTATAACCTACTTTTCATATCATAAATTTTTAGAAACCATTCACCTGAATCTTTTCATATTAGTTCTCAGTGAAAAACTTGAAAAGATGCATAAAAATAATAATAATAATAATCGACAAATTAAATTGCTTCTGCTTCATCTCCTTTCTTTCCGACCCCTATCACTAATTTTCCATTCTAAAGTTCCATTATCCAGTGTACATCAGCGATTGGACAGAACGAATACAATAGTTTGAGAATAAGTCACATAGTAAACAATAAATCAATAGCTCTGAAATTAAGTTCAAGGTCACGTTAAATGTTACATATCACATTGTTGTTTTAATTTCTGAAAAAAATAAGGAAAATAAGCTGTAAATTTATAATGTCAACTTGCAATGTATACGAAGCCTTATGCTATAATTAACTAGTGGTTCCAGTTATCAAACTGTCTTCATCTCATGCATGTGTTATGTTGGATTGTTGTTGATTGTGTTCATTGCTAAATGTATGTGTATTCTAATTGCTTACTGAATCGTCCGTTCACTTTTTCTCTGGTTCTTTATTCTTCAGTATTATCTCACATAATACTCCTAACACTTTCCTAGCATACAAGTTATCATCTAGTTGAATGAAAACTTACTAAAGACTGAACGTCTCACTTACTTAGTTACTTACTTACTTACTTACTTACGGTTGTCACTCCCAATGGAGCATAGGCCGCCGAACAGAATTCTTGAACATGCTCTATCCAGGACTTCCTCTTCCAGTTGCTTCCAATTTTTATTCATCCTTCTCATATCTTTCACTATTTTTCGACCTAATGTGTTTCTTGTCCTTCCTCTGTCCGTTTAACCTTGGAGGTTCATGGTGAGTGTCTTGTGAATCAGCTCGGTGATTTCCTGTCTACCTCCAACGCCTCTTCACGATTTCCTCCTCAGCCACCGGAATTTGGTTTGTTATCTCCCACAGTAGGTGTTGCTGATGGCGTCTGGCGGACGGATTCGAAGTATTTTGTGTTAATAAATACTTGTATCTTCTGGATGATGGCTTTCGTAGTTCCGCCCCATATAGTAAAACTATTTTGACATTTGCATTGAAAATTGTGACTTTGGTGTTGGTTGATATTTGTTTAGAATTCCAGATGTTGTTCAGTTGTATAAATACCGATTTGCTTCTTCACATCTGCATCGGATCCACCTTGATTGTCTATGATGCTGACCAGACTGTACGTCACCAACTTTATATTTATGCTGACATGATTTTGCAAATTTGTTTTTTTGTTTTTCCCTCTCATTAAATTTTTATTATCCACTTTTTGCTTACTAATTCACATTGAAAGTTAGACGAATTGCAAAAACTAATAATCAAAATGTTCCTCTCGAGCGATAAAACAAATCATATAATTTTTTTAAAAAACAAATACGCAATTAAAAATTTATTCAGTTTGCCTTGTTTTTCTGTTGATTCTACGCATCATTTTATTTGTGCGCTGATAAGGTAACCATTTTTCAATATAAAAAAACAAACAATGCATTACTTCATTAAAACAAACTGAAAGCAGTAAAACAAAATTTTCATCATCGACCCTTCCATTTTTTTTAAAAATATATCTTTCTTACAGTTTCATGTTGTTTCTGGTGTGTGTGTGTTTAAAGTGTGCTTCGATTAGTCGAAATAAAAGTGTATTAACCTAAATTCGACCTATATTTCATAAATCGGTCAACAGAATTCCTGCTGTCCAACTACAGAAGAGTACACTAAGAGAATAAATTCCTAACTTTATTGAATATCATCCTAAGTAAAACAAAAAAACCCACATAATCACGCATATAAACATTAAAATATTGGTTTTATGCTTTACAATAATTTTCTTTTCAGAAATTCAAAGATCATAACATAACTACAATTACAATTACAGAATTAATTATACACACAAAAAAACTTTAATAGAATAATTTGTACATATTTTTTTAATTTAATTATCTTTTTGAAAAACTGGACAAAAAACTCTTCATTCAGCACTTTTCTAGCTAGCCGAGTTTCATTCTGTGTTATCAGCATGTTGATATCAAATTTTTGGCGCTTATATTCGTTTATGGGCGTTTTTTTCTCCCTAACATTTTGAATTAATAAATATTGAATAAAATCTTATTAAGATTTTTCGTGTTTTTTTAATCTTTACACTTAATTAATCATAATTTGAATGATTGATAAATTTTACTTAACACAAATGATTGTAAATGTAAAAGTATAAATATATGACATGAAAAGCAAAACTCCGAAATAAAAAAAAAATGCTGTATTCATGCTGAATTTTAACAGAAAAAAAGAAGTAAAAGTGTATTTATTGTATTAATATAAAAAAGTGTTTTTGATAATATATATTGAAGGTGAAAAGTTCATCACCTCAGCAGGCCTTGTGTATATACACTTAAACATATATTATGTATATGGAAAGAGTTATCTCGCCTTATCCTAACACATACAATGTTCCATGGACATTGGTGTGTTTTGCACTAAACTTTATTCAATTATCAGTATTACATGAAGTCAACAAAATAATCTTGTGATTAAATTTTTTAAAAATTAAAACATGGCAAAACCTTGAACTATTTGAATAATAATATTGTTTAGTAAGTTAAAATAACTTAAAGTCATTTTGAACTAGTACAGTCACATATATTTTCCTGTCAATAATTTCACTTTCAGCTATTTCGATGAAATTTCTGTGAAATTATTATGACATTATATTATCAACTATAGAAATGAATTTCTTTATGTAGAGATATCTTTACACTTATATATGTATATTAAAAAGAGTTATCTTAGCTTATCCTAACACATACAATGTTCCATGGCCGTGAGTGTTTTCCGCTAAACTTTGTTCAATTATCAATATTTCATTAGGTCAATGAAATAATCTTGTGATTAATTTTCAGGAAAAAAAAATCTAATACACAACGAAACCTTGAACTAACTAACTGAACAATAATAATAATAATATTGTTTAGAAAGTGACGGAAAACTTAAACTCATTTTGAACTAGTACAATCACATGTAATTTCCTATCAATAATTTCACTTTAAACTTATAATAATGAAATTTCTGTGAAATGATTGTGACAGAAATGAATTTCCTTATATAGAGATATCCTGTAAATTTCAATGAGGTAAATATATGATATAGTTAGTCAGTATTAATACTGGGTGATAATGAATTTGTTGTATCTCATAAACTGACAAAAAAGTAGTAAATAGGAACAATTCTGTTACGCTCGTCTCTAGGTATGCTTAAAACTATTACAGGTTCACCTTAGTCGAATAACGAGAACTTCTTAATTGATTTCTATCTGATTAGTTAATTTAATCTAAATTTCAAAAATCAATAATTTCACTTTATTTTTTAATCTGTTTGTCTCCAGCCCGGCTGACTATATCAAGAAGTCTTGATAAGTCGTAGAAAGTGTATTATACAAGCAACCAGAAAATACGAGGTCGACAAGCACACAAATCAAGCTTGTTCATACAATGGTAGAGACGCCCTTGGTAGAGTCATAAAAATAGCTCACTAAAACAATCCATCAACTAATAGAAGTCAATGATTTTCCGAGTGGAAGGTGTAAGCTAAAGGTCAACTAAGCAACTTATGCTCGAAAACATAAAAATACCAAAATTAGGACTTTATCCAAGTGAGTTCTGAGGACCTAACGTCCCCAAGATATACATTCAATATATTACTACTTTTCACCCCGTCGTAGTAGAATTGCATATTCAACCGTTTGTTACATTTATTGAATATTATTTTAGGTTGGTCGATAGTATTATCGAATAATTTAAATGACTAGCCATTTAGAGTTAGCATTATGAATAAATTGAGTGAGTAGCTACATATTGTTACACTCGTCTCTAGGTAAACTGAAAACAAGTACAGGATCACCTTAGTCGAATAATGAGAACAAAACAATGAACTAGTGTCCAGGTAGGCAACTCTGATCCCTTGACCAAATTGAATCAACAAGAAGTCTTGATATAGTGTAGAAAATGTATTCAACAAACACCCAACCAGCACACAAAATGAATCCCAGCACTCAAATTGCATTTATTTATACTCCATAGAAACGTCTTTGGGACAGTCCCAAAAATAGCACACTAAAATGACACAGTAACCAATCACAGCCGAGGCTTCTCCTGGTGGGAAATGTGATCTCAAGGAAAACTGATTGGTCTATGAAACAAATCCAAAATAAAGATATTTAGCAAGCGAGTTCTGGAGATCTAACATCCACAACAAATTCGATTTTTGTTCAATGACTAGACGATATTTTTTGCTGAGTATGATATCCTAAGATTGTTGATTTGAATTTGTCGCCCGAAAAAGTTTCAATAGTGAAGATAATTATTTTCAACCAGCTAGATGTCATATCAAAATAACTTTTTTTTCTATCAAATAACTTTAAACTTTATCAGTTCACTATGCATCAAATAGAACACTCAAACTTACTTACTTACTTACTTACTTATTTACGCCTGTTATCCCAAATGGAGCATAGGCCACCGACCATCTTTCTCCAACCAACTCTGTCCTGGGTTTCCCTTTCCAGTTCTGTCCAGTTATTTTTGATTTTTGTTCATGTCTTTCTCTATTTCGAGGCGTAATGTGTTCATTGGCCTTGTTCTTTTCCATTGACCTTGAGGGTTTCAGATGAGGGCTTGTCTTGTGACGCAGTTGGATAATTTCCTCAATGTGTGTCCTATCCACTTCCAAAGAACACTCATAATTCGTCGCAAGTTAAATACTTACATCATTTCCATTGATTGTTTCGTTTAAAGAAAGATTTTTTGGCGTTTTCTTAAATTTATGGCAACTGCTTCACAAAACAACCGCTCACATGGAACCCTCAAGGCAAAAGGAAAAGAGGAAGGCCAAGGAACACATTACGCCGAGAAATAGAGAAAGATTTGAGAAGAATGAACAAAAATTGGACAGAATTGGAAAGGAAAGCCCAGGACAGAGTTGGTTGGAGAAAACTGGTCGGAGGCCTATGCTTCATTGGGGGTAACAGGCGTCAGTAAGTATGTATGTAAGTATATTAATGGCGGATTTTCCAAATTACTGCTATCGTGCAATATTAATTTTTTTAAGGTTAAAACATATTTCAATATATATACATATATATATATATATATATATATATATATATATCATTATTACAGTTTGATTGTTTAACACAGAAAAAAACTATTCACAGAGTGTAATTAATGAAATTTCAATACTATTATTGCAACTAATTTGATCAGTTTACACTAAATAATTTTTTGTAGACTAAAATAAATTACATTTATTTTCTATAATAGCCGGAAGTAGTTAGTTGTCTAATAATCATCTACCTTGACTAAAAGATTTCTAGAATTTTTGTTGTTGTTGTTGAAAATGCATTATTTTTATTTTTTATTTTTTGAAAAAAACAATGATTGAATGTGTTATTTATTTCCTCTTTGCTTCATTAGTTTTTTGTTTTAGAAAATTTCTCAACTTCAGTTCCGGTTGTGCATTTTTCTTTTTTTCTTACATGAAATACTACTTTATTTTTAGAAAAAAAAGCTTACTTATTAACTTCATTAATCAAATGACCAATCAGAGTGTAGGAAATCCCGTCAATAAAATGAAGACAATGGGTGAGGTTGCACAAAATCCTTAAATTGATCAGAGTTAGATGTTGACACTGTTAGATGTCAACTCGGTGATCTAGAAGTTAAACATTCGTGCGCAAGACTGAGGATTTTGGGTTCGAGTCATAGGTGTGAACTGCCGATGAGTCCCATACCAGGACGAAACAGCCATACAGTGCTCCTAGGTCTATAAAAGTGATCTAACAATGATTTATTGATGATTTCAATGTTATATATTTATATATTTCACATATCAATCAATATGGATACAGAGTAAAACCCTAACCTGTAGCAAGAAATGTAGCAAAACGTAAATACATTTACCAAGAGGCTAAAAAGCGTAGACAAAGAAATTCATATATTTAAGTGTTCAACACATTCTCTCTGAATTCATTTTATGATGTCATAAATAATTTTGACAATTATTTCACTACACTCTTTCAGAGTCTACGTATAAATATGTTCGAATGAAGTTGTGAGATGATTATTCCAATACTTCTAATTTGAATATAACAATATACTAAAACACTTGTTCATCAAAGCTTATGTGCTTTTCAGTACATAACAAGCAAAACACAGTTTGTAGGAAAGCTTTATGAAAAGACAGGATTAAAACCAGTTTTTTTACTACTTTCCGTTTGGATAACAATGTTGCGTTAAAACAAGTGATTATTCTGCTGAATAATTTGATTATTTCTCTATGTATGAAATGTTGTTTTCGATAAACGTACTCGTGATATAAATGTTAGTTATTTGGCGCGTAAAAAATGCTAAAAGCTTCTACTTCAATCTTGTTTTGGTTGAGCAGCATAATGGACATATTTCTATTGATAATCAATACAACTGCTGTTGAAAATAACACGTATTTTTTAAAAATGGTCGTAGCAAGTTTAGCCTGGTTCAATCGTATGTAGGATAATAGTTACATAGAATTATCCGCAAGTATACACGTATGGTCTATGCATCTCATAAGCGTATATATGTTAATTCATTTTCTAATTCTATCCAAGTACTAAATAATTGACAGTGATAGAAAAGCACAATTTAGACTAAATAAGAAATGTTGTCTCACGTACTACTTAATCCAACCTCTTTGTCTTTTAAATTTCAATCGAAAATATCGAATCGATATGGTTTTTTTCTTATTTCGAAATCAATGTTCAATGTTTTGCGTTGTAAAAATGAATTTACACTTTTCAAAGTTTTCATTATTATTTCATTATCTCCTCCGAATTGTTGTTTAAATAATGTTAAGTTTTAAATTGAACGTTCAAGTTCTAGAAAGTGGGAGATTCAAACAAACCGTTGAATTTCCCAGCGTGTTCAGTGAATATTCTAAAAAAACAATTAGGTAATTAATCATGTCACTTTAATCTAAACTAATATTTCATTCGTACGGCTAACAGAGGAACATTATTTACGTTATAACTTCACAAATGCATTAATAATAATTGCAGAAAAATGACAAATTCAAACATTTGTCTTAGCAAATATCTAGATTAAAGGTTTTATTGTTTATTCCTTTATGAGAGACTGAAATTAACAAGACAAATATTGAAAATCAAACTAGAGCTATGTTGTCTTTCTTGTTTATGACTGTTAAGTAACGTTCAATGCGGAGCTCTCGTTACACACACACACACACAAATTCGAAGTTGACTAGATAACTATTTCATTTTCTAGTTGAAACTATCAAACAATATTCATCCATGACCATAAACAACATTGAACATAGAACTTTACTAACAAACTTATTTTATCATTGAATAAAATCTTTCAATTCATCAACAGATGATTACATTATCCGCTGATAGTCGGTTTCAATAAAATTAATCATTTGACCTTCATATCTTTTAGGTGACCTTTAGAAGATCAAACTTACCCTAACAAACATTTCTACGGTAACTTTTAATTTCTACCTATAGTTCAAGTAGATGATAGACACTTTACTGAAATTTACTTTTAAAAAAAGCAATTGTAACATATACATTTCATTTTAATTGTCTTAAAACTGTACTGATAACGTAATAAATTATAAAAGTAACATCAAGTAAACCGATACATACACGTTTTTTGATTTGTTCAAAAATAAGTTCACCTCTCCTTCCATCTGCAAATCCAAATCTTTGCTAAAAAATATCAATTACTCTTCAAGTTTGTTTACAAATTTAATTTTGACTTCAATTGTAATGATCTTTTGAAAAAAAAAAGAACAAACGAACTTATGAATGGATTATATGAAACTGTTACTGTTTCCATTAACAGGAAACACTAACTAACTAACTAAACGAAATTACCAACTACAATTTATATCATAAATAAACATTGTTCAAAGGTCATCATTGTGTAATCAGCAAAACAAAACAAACAAATAAAAACATTTAAGCGTAATGGCACCCATGGCACCCACATTTGGCTATCCACATCATAGTCGTCGTCATCTCTCTGGTAGCTAAAAAAACAACAATTGATGTTCTTTTTCAATTAAAATGGCAATAAATGAATGTTTTCGTGTTTTATTTTGTTATTGGCTTTCAGCAAGATCATCAAAGTTGTAAGAAGAAAAAAAAAATTTCAAAGTGAATCACCAATTAAAAAAAAATTACATTTGAATAATTAAATTTATTTGATGTTTTCCTTTCTTTTTTCCAGATGTTTATTTTGTAAAATAATGTTCATTGGTTTTACCGGTGAATATCATGTAAACATTTTTATGACGATGATGATGATGATTGAAAGGATAATTTTCATGGTGAAGTGAAGCTATTTGACATGACATCTTTGTTTTGTACAGAACTAATGAAATCTCTCATTTTTGCTATGCTTTCCATACACAAGGACAAAATGGGGACCAAAATTAAACTAGACGACTTTATATAAATGACAGTGACGAATATATGTTGGGAATGTTAGATCCTCAGAACTCGCTTGGTAAATATCTTTAATTTGGATTTATTTCATGGACCAATCAGTTCACCTGCAGATCACATTTCCCACCAGCAAAATCCTTGGCTATGTTTGGTTACTGTGTCATTTTAATGTGCTATTTTTGTGACTCTCCCAACGACGTCTGTATAGAGTATAAATAAACGCAATTTGAGTGCTTGGATTCATTGTGTGTTTGCTGGGTGTTTGTTGAATACATTTTCTACACTATATCAAGACTTCTTGTTGATTCAATTTGTTCAAGGGATGAGAGTAACCTACCTGGACACTGGTTTTGTTCTCGTTATTCGACTAAGGTGATCCCGTATTAGTTTTAAGCATACCTAGAGACGAGCGTAACAATATGTAGCTACTCACTCAATTTATTCATAATGATAACTCTAATGGCTGGTCATTTAAATTATTCGATAATACTATCGACCAACCTAAAATAATATTCAATAAATGTAACAAATGGTTGAATATCCAATTCTACAACGACTTGGTGAAAAGTAGTAATATATTGAATGTATATCTTGGGGACGTTAGGTCCTCAGAACTCACTTGGATAAAGTCCTAATTTTGGTATTTTTATGTTTTCGAGCATAAGTTGCTTAGTTGACCTTCAGCTTACACCCTCCACTCGGAAAGTCATTTATTGTCATCCGTTGGTGTGTTATTTTAGTACGCTACTTTTGTTGCTTTCCCAAGGAAGTTTCTATGATGTATTCATAAACTCAATTTGTGTGCTTATGAACCTCGAACCACGATTTCTGGGTGCTTGTACAGTACACTCTCTACGCCATATTAGGACTTCTCGATCTAGTTAGCGGGGCCGGGGACAAACGGATTAGAATAGCCTATAGTGTCACTGGATCATTTGTCTTCGTTCTCGTTTACCGAGCATAAAAATGTCACACCTCACCCTACCTCACGGATTTTCGTCTACTTGGGTAAGGGTGTGCACTAGGGGCCTTTAAGAGTGGAGCTAACACTCAAAAATATTCTCATAAAAAGGCCGCGCGTGACCGGCCTCAAGCAGTTGTCCCTTGGACTCTGCGGTCACGCACCCAGGTCTCTGAGACCAACACTAACCTACCTTCCTTTTCAGGTTCCTCAAGAAACAACCTTCCACGGTGTGGGCAGCCGGGAAATGACAACCACCCTCATACCCGTAACAGAACGCGAGACCGAATCGGTCGAATTCAAACAAGTATTTTAACAATATTTAAAACTAAAGGAATCTGAATAACTTACATAGTACTTACTATCAAACAAAAATACTTTTCCATTTCAAATATTGAACCCAGCCTAAGTATAATACATATGATTATTGACTATTTCTCATCAATTTAAACAAATCGATAAAACTGATTTTTTTTAAAAAAACTCAACTTTTAAATATGAATTCTCATAAATCTGATTACTTTTTTTTCATGACTAATTGTTTAGATCGCACATTTTTAACAGTTACTGTAATCTACTTGCACACATCATTTACTTATGATGTCTTTTTTGTATACTTACTTTACTTAGGAGTAAAGAACTTTTAACTTAACGTTAAATATAAACTAACTATATCACGGAATCGTTCTTCTGTTTATTTCTGCGTAATATGTCGAATTCACGAAAAGTTAATTTCTTGTCTAAAATAAATACAATTCAATCGATATTATTATTACTACTGAATATTTAGTTTTTTCTGTGTCTATAATCATCTACAAATCATGCTATAGCTAAAAATTTGAAAGCTTAGTTTTGAGTAAATTTGTTTACAAAAAAAAGGCATCACAGATGATTTATCGATCCACTTGATAAAGACAAAAAAATCACAATTCTAAATAGGAGACGAAAGAATAAACGGAAATATATATATATATATATATATATATATATATATATATATATATATATATATACAAGTATGGAATTTAGTGAATGGTTCATTCCGTTGGTCAGTGTTCATCATATGTGTGTGTGTCAGTGTGAGTGTGTGTGTGTGTGTGCAACAGAATTAAATGAGTTAAGGGAATGATGTTTTGTAATCTTTTACATTTGAGGATGATTTCTATTCAAAAAAGAAAAATAAAACAAAATTAATTTACAGAAAAAATTGCCTCAGTCAAACCTTTTATTTAGCCTAATCAATAAATAATTCGATTTTAAGATTTTGGGAAATTGTAGACATTTAACTTTTTTTTGTACAATGTAATTGAATTAATGACTAAACTAGTTAGATTAGAATTTTATTTTTCCATCAATTATAATTAATGTTCATCAACTACTTAGTGGTATATTTGCATTATAAGGTGGTGAAGATTGTTGAGTTACTTTGAAATTAAGAATCGATCAATGTTAAACCAGTATTAGAAACCTGGAAGCACTGTTCAGGTGTGAAGCAGTGTTCACTAGAGACAGTAGATGAGGTTGCGCAAGGCTGTTGATTGATGGAAATTAGACAATAACAACGCTGTGTGCCGGTTAAGTGGTCTGGAGGTTCACCATTCGCGCACAAGATCGGAGGTCCTAGGTTCGATTCCTGCAAGTGGCGGGAGTCAGTGTTGCATACTGCTGATGATTTCCCTGCCAAGATGAAGCCTCTGTCAAGAGCTTCCAGGATACATGCACTTGTTTATAATGCTTTCACTTGAATGTACGATGACATCATTGTTAAAATACAGGGTGGCTTTATTAAATGAAGAACTGATATCAATGGGTAAACTATTTAAAACGATAGGTAATTGGCTGGTTGGTTCAAATAGCATTGAAGGCTTCTCTGCAATACTGTGTGGTGGCCAATTTCTACGTGTTCTTAGTCTTCGTAATTAGCTCGTTCAGACAGTCGTTACTAAATGGCGTCCGACGGTTATAAATCAGAAGGTAAACTCGAAGTGTTGAATATGTTTATTTTGACACACCACAAATAGGGATAGCAGACCACAAGCAGACCGGGCAGGCACACTAGCGAGCGAATATGCGAATGTGCGAGTGTGTTATTAAGATTAATATGTTCGTATATACACAAAGGAAAATGTCTGAGTCATCGTGATATTTAAGAGATCAATATTAAAGCGAATAGGATGCACGTAGGCGTTAAGCAATGCTCAGTCATACCAGCTCATACAAACCACACAATAATAAAAGCCAATGGTACATACAAATTACTGCTATACAAATGGCTTGGTTAAATAAATTAATCGAAAGGCTTGACCAAATTAAATGTAAGCGAATGAAAATAAATATGGAGGCACTACAACTCCGACACAACCATATTAGTGATTGTAATGAGAGTATTTAAGTATCTCTTTTAATAAGTCCTAGAATTTCAGCTCAAGGCGTTTAGAATCGATCCGTTCAACTGTTCACGTTCTCAAATGAAATACTAAATTTACTTTGATTAGTCGATTTTGCATTTGTAACTAGTTTCAGTTTATCCTCTGTACATTCTATCCTTTATGAAATGAAATGATTTCTGTTTGGTTATTTCAAAATTGATTTTTTTTTAAGAAAAAGAGAAAACATTTTTACACCTAAAAAACGATGAAAAGGATTTGTTTTTTTTGCACTCTTTTCTAACGATTATATAATAAAAGCAATCTGCAATAGAGGAAAATTTAAAATTCATTCCAAAATGTATTACAAAAATGTGAGTATTTTTAGATTGAATTTTTTTTGATAAACTCTACCCTGAAATTTTTATGCAAATTACAGATTATGTTATACATACATATATATGTATATATATATATATATATATATATATATATATATATATATAGATGTATAATTACGTGTCATGTAGGATTTTCAATGTTTTATTTGTTATATTAAGTCTATCAGACTGAATTTATTTTATAAAGCTTAGTTGAAAGTATTGTCTAGGTAAATAATAAAGCTTAATTCTTTTCTTAAAATATCTACTACGTTTGATCAGTCATGCAGTACTAAATGTGTGAAGAATGTTTTAATCGTCAAAGTCTATTGAAGATTAATTATACTGCGGAGAGATATAGGCACTTATTATGTAATCTAGATAAGGTGAATAAGCTAAACTGGGCTTTGACTATTTAATTTTGTTTTACTCAATGTTTAGTTTTTTCTTTAAAAAAAGAACTTTATAATAATTTTTCGACTCATATTTCTGCTAAACCTTTACTGTTATCTGATTAGCTGGTACCACTTTTAGTCTACGTTACTGTGTATACAGAGTTGGTCCGTTTGGATTTCTGCTTCATTGTCTACTGTTTATTACACCAGGCAATCTGGAAAGTTCTGTTTTATCCACTTCTTAGCAACGTGTATATTAATAACTAACTAACTTACTTACTTACGCCTGTTACCTCCGATGGAGCATAGGCCACCGACCAGTTTTCTCCAACCAACTCTGTCTTGGGCTTCCCTTTGCGTAGATTACTAACACTGCAATACTATTTTGTCACCAGTCTATTCATATCAAAAGTTACCGTGCAGCAAATCACTTTTTTTTATATTTTATAACAATGAAAAGCTCACTGATTAGGATCGTGTTGTAGAACCAAAGCAAAAATAAATCATATTGAAAGTTTTATTTGATAAACACTACAAATACGACTTATTGACGACGATCATTGGAAAACATGACATCTGAAGAGAGGAAGAAATACCACGTTTTAGTTGACCAGAAGATAGGTTGTGAAAATGATGTTTTTGGGGGTTAACCATAACATGAATTAAATGAAGTCAAGATGTTTATTACAGTTTAACATGCAGTACCATGTACACACTTAAATTTCGCTAGTTTTTATGAGTGACTTATTCTAGATACTTTTTTACAAATTGTTTATTTCGGTGAAACAAGGGGAATATTTACATCATTGAAACTTATTGAAACGGTATAGCTCTGCCATAAATTTAACTAGAATTCATTTTGTATGACTGATAACGGCAGAAAATTGATAGAAATTATAATTTTGTTAGTATTTCAATTGTAAAATATTGTTAAGTTCGTCACTAGGTACGCTTGAAGCTATTGCGGCTTCCCCTTAGTCGATAAACGCGAACGAGACAATGAACCAGCATCACGTAGGCTACCTTGACCCGAAAACGGCATAACAGAAGTCTTGATAAGTGTAGAAAATATATTCTACAAACACCCAGCAAGCACAGTGCAATCAAGCATACAAATCTCGTTTATTTGTACATCATAGAAGCGTCCTTGGAACAGTTACAAAAATAGCACACTAAAATACACAGCAGTCAATCACAGTCAAAGATTTTCCTGGTGGGAAATGAAATCTCATGGTCAGCTGATCAGCCATGCAAACATGAAATCCAAAATAAGGCATTTATCAAACGAGTTCTGAGGATCTAACTTCCCCAACAAATATACAACTTGGTTATGTTTTTTTAATTTAAACTCGTTATTTTGTAATGTTAGCTGACCAACTCATATGAATAATTTTATTCATTGTGCATTTCATTTCGATTTGGCTAAAAACTATACCATTCAAAACTATTCATTTTCTCAAATTTTACATACGATTATAAAACATAACTTGTAAATCGCATGAAAATCTACACTACACTTTACTAATAAAAAGTCTATGCAATTTTTTTAACTGTCATCATTTGAACTATGATTTATGATGAATAGATTTCGGTTGGTTGAAGCTTAACAGAACTATTCAACGATATTCTTTTTAGATATACAGTTTGTTTTTTATGAAATAAATATTTTAAGAATAATTTCATTTTTTTTTAAGGAAGTCAGTGAATAATCATAGAGTGGGTAAATTATTTCGAAGAAATAATAAATGTACAAATTAAATTTGTTAAAGTAATAACATTTTTGAAACCATGAATCGATCAATGTTAGACCACCATTAGAAATCTGGAAGCACTGAAAGACGGGCGTTTCGTCCTGGTATGGGACTCCTTAGTAGTGCGCACCCACGACTCCCGCACCCCGCACGATTCGAGCCCAGGACCTTCGGTATTGTGCGCGGACGCGGAACTTAACAATCTTCACAACCCCGTAATACAAATTACCTGTGCTCACTAGTGACTAGCTTCGTGAGGAATATTCTCCAAGTTCTAGTGGGAAGACGTGACCAGTGATGTTCAACCTGTTCGGGTGTAGACAGTGTCTACCGAAGACTGTGTATGAGTTTGCGCAACTCCGTGAATTGATCAAGTTAGACATTACCACCCTTACATACCGGCTCAGTGGTCTAACGGTTAGGGCGTTCGCACACAATACTGAAGGTTGTGGGTTTGAATCCCATGAGGTGCATGAGTCGTGGATGCACACTACTGAGGAGTCCCATACCAGGACGAAACGGCCGTCTTTCAGTGCTTCCAGGTTTCTAATGATGGTCTAACATTGATCGATTCATGGTTTCAAAAATGTGTAACTTAACAATCTTCACAACCCCGTAATGCAAAGTAATAACAGTCAAGCTATAATTAGTAGCATTGTCCCAATGTGCATTAAAAATACTTTGTAATCTTAGTACTGATGGCGCTCTTTTTTTTTTAACTGGTGCACTTTGTAAGTAATAAAAAAAAATAATAAATGCATTCATAATGCATTTGTGCAAGTATTTAATTGATCATTTTGTGAATTATTTTTAATTAAATGAAAAGTCATGCGAAATATGGTACATTAATTATATCTTGATCACATTTGTAAAACATTTATTCTGTCAAATTGTGAATGACTATTAATATTGTAATCTTTGTATAAAATGCATTAAAAAATATGATATAAAACAGTGTCTCTGTTCCTACTCTGTACAACTTTTTGAATGAAATAGATATGCTATCTGTTTGGATTAAAATCTGACTGGAAAATAATTATGATAAGTGTAAGTGTTTAGATTTTGTTGTTGGTGATATTAAGTAACGTCAATGATCAATCCTTTTAGGCAAACGTGTATCATCAGTGGATGATTACCTGCATATTACAACTTATTCCCATGTGAAACTGGATGAAGGGTCTTGTGGTGGAATCCAACAGATGTGTACACTATACATTTGAGTATCGCTGATCTATGGGACTGTAAAAATAAGAATAACTGAAGACTTGCGGAAAAAAAAAATCAGTTCATTCTCTTCCACTCTTTTCAATTTGTCTTTAAACAGCCAAAAATGTTACGAGCAATAAAATGATGAGAAGTAAAATGTTGCCATATTTTAGCTAATAAAAATAAGACACGTGTTTACAAAAAAATGGAAAGCCTAAGGAAATAAATATGGACGGTAAATATAATCTTAGATAAAATCGTTAAAATTATCATATGTTGATTTATTCTACAATTAGTCTTTTTTCTCTGACATCAAAAAAAGTTATGAGGGTTTCAATGAATCACGTGTAAATAAAGGTAGTTTTTATCTGTGATATTTCTAATCGAAAGTGAAATAATTGTCGAACAAACTATCTTTGATATTGAAATTTATCTAATAATGACCAAGTAATGCACTGTTATGCTCGTCGATTAATATGCTTGAAAGTATTAATCGGAAAACAAGAACGAAGGCATATGATCCAGTGGCACGATAGACTACTCTAATCTGAACGTCACATGACCCCACTAAGTAAGTGAAGAAGTCTTGACAAGACATAGAAAGTGTATTCTACAAAGACCCAGTAAATACAAGGTGTCTAAACACACTAATCAAGTTTATTTACACATGATAGAAACGTACCTGGGAAAGCCACAAAAATAGCCTACTAAAATAACACATCAGCGAATGACTATCAATGATTTTCCGAGTGAGCAATGTAAGCTGAAGGTCAGCTGAGCCACCCATGCGCGGAAACAAAAAATCCGAAATTAGGCCCTTTTCCATGTAAGTTTTGGGGATATAACCTCCTCAACATATACATCTTCGAGAGTTGATATTCATGCAACATTAGATTAGCATATACAATGAAAAAAATCCTACACAGGATACTTAACATAACTTTCTGTTCGTATCCCACCTGATTTATGAACAAAATTTATATTTTTTTATTTTATATTCCATTTAAGTCCTCAGTTCATTCCTCAGTGGGGTCACTAATGTGCAGTGCTAAAACATGCAACACCGAAACGAAGCAACTGTTCAATTCCTCATATTTCTCATTGGTTGTCTAAATACTACCAATATCTTAAATTATTCATGAAAGTGTCAAAACATATTCACAAGCATATTTACAAATAACTGCCTGACCTTGATATCATTCACATACTATTGATTCATGTGTTCATTGCTTTTTTCTTATTATTACAAGCTTCATTAATAATGATAATAATAATAATAATAATAATAATAATAATAATAATAATAATACTAACCATTATTATTATTATTATCGGGAGAAACACCAAACCGATTATTCCTACTCTCTTTATTTCTTTATATTAACCAATAAAATAATAATAATAATGGTAATTAACTGATCATTATTTACTATTCTAGGAATTTATCAATCTGTCATCTCTAAGCCAATGCATCAACTCATGTCCATAACTAGTGTTTATGTTATGTTATTTAGATAATTATTTTCATTTTATTGATTTGTTTTCGTTCTAAGAAATAGTTTACAATGATGAAATGTTATAAATAAGTGGATACATACTTACTTACTTTTTTACTTACGCCTGTTACCCCCAGTAGAGCATAGGCCGCCCACCAGTTTTCTCCGCCAGTAGAACCTTCGGAGCTACTGTCGGTCCCAAGCCAGGATAAAGGAGGAGGGGTTGGACATGGGGTTGGTGCCCCCATCCCAACTATAAACTAACTTGCCAAAAAAACTCTAACCAGAAAAAATAAATCAAATAAGTGTATAAATGAAGTAAAAATCAAAGTCAGGATGAATATTACACACAGGTATGTAAACGTGTGTCGACCCATTATTCTGTTATATTGAATTATTTAAGCAGAAGAAGATATTATTTTAAGTGAGGAAATAATTAGAAAGATCTGGGATTCAAACGGTTTAATGACGACTTCATTTTAGGTTCTGGTTCCAATTCATTTTAGGTTTGCACTGTATGAAAGAAAAGTCACAATACCAATATATCACACTTACCAATTACTGGGTAATATACTTACCTTTCAGCCAAAAAAAAGACCTAGCGATATTGTTTTGCTGCACAAATCGAGATAGGTGGAACAGATTCTGAACTTGTTATCAGTTGATTGATTGGAAGTTGATAGCCTTGATCGCTGTAAGAGATGAGTACAAATTAGATTCACATAAAAATGTCAAACGATAAAAAGCTAATCAGTTTTGTTCTTATCTATTTACAAATAAAAACTCTGATGCAAATTTATGAGTTATGCAGGTGACTTCATCAATACTGAAACATTATATAATCGATGAAAATGACTGTGACTAACACGGCTGTTCAGTTAGAAATGTGAAAATATTAGATCTGATCATAATGATTAGTTTACGTAGTGCTTAGTATAGAACCGGAAGGTCCTTTATTTTAGTTAAAAGTGAAAGCGCCCTAGGGCTTTACTGAGATGTTTAAATTAGCTGTTCTGTTTTAAGTAATTCACCAACTAATGAGGTTTCATGAACAGAAATATCTTTAAACAAATCTCTGTGAAGTGGTAGAATGTTGTTAGTGACATGATCAATAATTCTGTTGTTTGTTATTAAATAATTAGCTTTATTTCCCTTTTTCAGCACAAATTACAGTTGAACCATTGTATTACGAATTGATTGTACTGTACAAATCTCAAAGTATTTTTCTGATAATATTTTATGACGGAATAACAAAATTTGATTAATCACTACTGACTGACATGTTTATTTAAATTGATTTTATGTTCATAAGATACACAACATTGAGCGACCGCCTGACATTATCTTACGACAAACATGTTCGAAATCCACTAATCACGATTTCTCGTTGGAACTCCAGGAGCTAGTTATAAGTGAGCTCATGAAAATCGTTAATATGTAGCTTTCATTTCAATGAAATTCAGTATCGTTCGCAACCAAATACTAATAACTAATTTTTATCCATCAAGGTCTACTGAATGTTCAAAGTTCAATACTTGTTTCCATTCGATAATAGATAAACTATGTTCTAATTGATTGCTACTATTGTTAAATGATCTTGAAATAATAACTGATTGACTACAGATTTGCTCTTCATCTAAATTAATGAGCTTATGAAAAGATATATTTAGACAATACATAATGTCTGATTCATTAAGGATTCTTATTTGGCTTGGATCAGTAATTCAATAGACATGTAGAGTCATTTAGTATGAGAACATGGATATTGCTAGCGAGCTGATTTAGACTTGTCTGCATGGAACTGATATTCCTGATAGAAGTGAAATTGGTTTTATTCCAAACAATTGCCTTACGGGGTTGTAAAGATTGTTAAGTTACACATTTGAAATCATGAATCGATCAAAATTAGACCACCATTAAAAACATAGAAGCACTGGACGGCCGTTTCGTCCTGATATGGGACTCATCATCCAAAGGTTAAGCGTTTGCACGCAATGCCGAAGGTCCTCGGTTCGAATCCTGCCAGATTCAGGAGTCGTGAATGCGCACTGCTGATGAGTCCCACACCAGGGCGGAACGGCCGTTGAGTGCTTTCAGGTTTCTAATGGTGGTCTAACTTTCATCGATTCATGGTTTCAAATGTGTAACTTACCAATTTTCACAACCCCATTATGCAATATATCCATTTGACATCAATTCCACAATAATACGATATTCATAACAGAATTAATCAGTTAAATATTTAGATATTTACAATAATTCTGTCAACTTTTATTAGATTAACTATTGATATCAATGATAAAATTAACCAAAGACAGAATCTGATCCATTGTTGATTACATTTTTCTCATGAAAATTTCATTTTACCCCTTTTTTTCGATACAAAATCATCTATAAAAAGACTCGCATAATACAACAACAACAACTACTACTAATGATGATAATAACAATAATTATTACGATTATTATTATTATTATCGAGTTGAAATAAACTGAAAATATCTATACATTATCTTTGTTCGCTTCTACTTCATTAACTAATTCATTTCATCTAAATGAATATGAATATGAATGAATGAATTCACTTAATTTTATAATTACTATCCTAAATACTACTACTAATACTTCTACTACTACTACTACTACCATGCAATTATAATAATAGTAATCTATATTGAGAGGATAAATAATTCCCAGGGTTATGGTTTTCAATTTACTATATAATAAAGCATTATTATTTTATGAGGTTAACAAGGCTAAAAAAAACGAGAAAGGCATTAACATTCGACATCACAAAGCTGAGTAGATAGAAAAGAAAATCATAGAAAAAAGAAACATGTTTCTCACCATCTAGTGTCAGTTCATTGTAAACAACACTTCAAGCTTTCTATACAAAAGTAGCATTAGATTAAGTAAAGAGACAACTAAGGTTTCTAACATTCAGCAATGAAGCACTTGACCTATTGATCACATTGAACACATGGCTGAAAAAATTTTAATTGTTGTCGAGTAATGAATTAGTTTGTTATGGATGAAAGTTATATTCATAAAATGTTACTCAGTCAATCTCAAATATTGTGATGAGCGTATTGTGTTTAAGATTTCGGTTATTTAAAGTAATCGCTTTCATCTGGAGTTTTATCGAACTTTTATGGTTGACCTACAGTTGGGTTACTGATTCATTTTGCTGTAAAGTAAGAAATAACCTCCCAGTACTCTTATCTTCTTACTGGTTCCGGGGTTGACACCAATTCATGACAAAAAAATACCATCAAAGAATATCTGTCAATGTTAGACCACCATTAGAAACTTGGAAGCACTGAAAGACGGCTGTTTCGTCCTGGTATGGGACCCTTCAGCAGTGCGCAACCACGAATCCTGCACCTCGCAGTATTCGAACCCACAACATTCGGTGTTGTGCACGAACTCCTAACCACTGGACCACTGAGCCGGTACCTAACAGCATTAATGTCTAACTTGATCTATTCACGGAGTTGCGCAACCTGATACACTGTCTTCGGTAGTTACTGTGTACACCCGAACAAGTTGGTTATGACTGGTCATGACTTCCCACTAGATCTCGGAGAAGATTCCTCACGAAACTAGTCACTAGTGAGCACAGGTAATTTTCATTAAGGGGTTGTGAAGATTGTGGTTGCGCACTGCTGAGGAGTCCCATACCAGGACGAAAGGGCTGTCCAGTACTTCCAAGTTTCTAATGGTTGTCTAACATTGATCGATTCATGGTTTCAAAAATGTGTAACTTGACAATCTTCACAACCCCGTCAGGAAAGAATATCTAAGTCTACATGTAGGATTACCAACTGTGGTGGTGTTTTGTTCTCTGAGCTGGACATCCAGCTACAATCATTCACCTGAGCTACAAATTTTCTTCACCGTCTCAGGATTACCAACTAATTATGAATGTTATTCTCTCTTCAAATATAATTAATAAGCATCTCATGTGTTTAATATTAGGTAGTACTTGTGTACACATTTCCTAATCATTCGTGGTGACTAAATACAGTGTCTATATTACGTAAACGAATAGAATTTATTACAATAAGGATGTTATTATTACTTCTTTTTTCACCTGGTTGGTAAACTCACTAAGAAACTGTTTTTGGTTCCAATTTCATCAGATAGAGTTTCTGTATAATTTAAAATCATCAGTCCTTCATTTTGATCATTTTGACCTGCAATGAAAATGGTAGAAGTAGTGATCTACACTTTTAGGACCAAATGTCGCCTAATGAAAAGGATAGTTAGACCACCATTAGAAACTTGGAAGCACTAGACGGCCGTTTCGTCCTGGTATGTGACTCATCAGTGGCAGAGCGCATCCACGACTCCTGCACCCCACAGGATTCGAACCCACAACCTTCGGTATTGTGCGCCGACGCCTAACCATCGGATCACTGGGCCGGCATCCAACGGTGTTAATGTATCACTTTCGTTCGTTTCAAATACAAACATTGATTTTTACATATAGGCAAACTGAGTAATCATCTGTAAAAAATCCTAATTGATTTAAGTCGCCCAAACTGACAATCATTAGCTCTATCTAGTCAATATATACATACATACATACATACGTGTGTATGAATGAATAGTAGTAGTTGGTGAGCATATTCAAGTGCACTCACTGCATTGGGGTAATATGCCAATTTTTGTTTGCCGTCATCTATATAATGTTTTGCTAATATATATATATATATATATATATATATATATATATATATATATATATATATATATATATATATATATATATATATATTTTCTCTATGATTTACGCATAAACGTGCTTATCAAATGACAAGTTATTTCCCTTGTGTTGTCTGTTATGCATTGTTATCTTATTTGTATTTTTATTGTCCATAGGTTTTATGTTTTACTCATCTCGTCCAGTTATGGTGTGTGTGAGTGTGTGGATTTGAATGCGCCTCAAGTAAATAAAAATCGATCGATAGAAAAGAAATATAAGGCTGATTTATCTAATAATAATAATGATAATAACAATAATAATAATAATAATAAATATCGTTAACTAGTTGTGTTTTTGTACATACACAGATTCATATATATTTATTCATTGATTTTAATATTTATTTTCGATGCCTAAGTAGATAGATGTTTATGTAGATAGGAATAATGTTTTGTATGTGTGTGTGAGTGTGTGTGTGTGGTTTATCACTCATAAACTCCTACTGTCAATAAAATAATCTATAATTCCAGAACGAGAGAGATAGCGATGCGATGAAATGAGTCAATATTTGATTTTGTAAACTGCAAAAAAGCAACTGTCTATAAGAGTTTTTTTATAAGAAGGTTAAGGGATGTTGAAATTACGGTTTGTTTGTTTGTATACATGTTCGCCAGTCATCCATCCTTATGTTAGTAAATATTTTCTAAAAAACAAATATAGCAGATATCATCTCATTATGAAAGGCATTTTTAAGGGTTTATTTGTAAGAATGAGTCTGTCTGTTTGATTGATTGATTTTCAGTATCTTTACGGGTCAGTTATTTAAAAAAAGGTCAAAAGAAACAACGTGTTCATAACTACTTCTGTTTGACATTCCATGTGACATGGTATAGGTTAGTTTATGATTCAGTGAAATATAATGGGAAATTTGAGATCCACATAAAAGTTATCATGTCGAATTATTTAATAAAAGAATGAGATACTGTAAGAAATTGTTGAAAACTGCAAGCTCAACAGGAAATTTTAACTTTGACGTAATGAGTAAGAAATTGAGTGTTTTGTTCACGTTGAAAAAGTTTGAATAACTAAACTAACTTCTAAAGGAGATTATCTTACGCAGTTGTACAATCATATCTATAGGTCATTTCCAATGTAAGAGTCTATGAAAAAGTACAGAAGATTCTGAAAAACCTCATCAACCATAATTAAACACATTGAGATACAAGAAAATCAAAATTAAACGGTGTTGCCTGATATAGTCAAGATTAATCAAAAAGTTTCAGGTATTGAATAAAATAGTAATGATAATTTCTGAATAGAAGAGTGTTATTTCAGTGGAATTAATTTTTTCAAGTAGTGAACAAAAAGAGGTTACATCGTTTAGCAAAGTATTCAAAAATCATTAAGAACTTATTCTTGGAGACGGCACGTCCCCGGATCTCATTTGGAAAAGGTCTTGATGTTGTAATTTTATTCGGAAATTTTGAATTTCCATGTTTTCGCGCCAAAGACGCTGAGTTGACCTTGAGCTTACAATTCCCACCAGGAAAATCCTTGAATGTCATTGGTTGGTGGGTTATTTTAGTACGCTATATTGTGGCTCTAACTCCGCCAGTAGAACCTTCGGGGCTACTGCCGGTCCCAAGCCCGGGTAAAGGAGGAGGGTTGGACATGGGGTTGGCGACCCCATTCCGTCAAAAACTAACTTGCCAATAAAACGCTAACCAGAAAAAATAATTCAAACCATTTTAACTCTGCCCTGGGAGTTGGAGGAAGAATTATGACGTCTCGTGATGAAAGCCGAGTTCCCTCGGAAGTCACGGGGCCGATGCCTCTTCTGACAACTAGAGCAACCATTTTTTTAGGTACATGGAACGTTCGTACATTGTGGGAGACTGGAAGACTATTTCAAGTTGCGGCAGAAATGAAAAGATACAACCTCGAGGTGCTCGGCATCAGTGAAACGCATTGGACACAAGTAGGACAACTGAGACTAGCTTCACGGGAACTGCTGTTATACTGTAGTCATGAAGAGGAAAACGCTTCACATACACAAGGAGTTGCACTGATGCTGTCCAAACATGCACAAAAGGCACTGATAGGATGGGAATCTCATGGACCCAGGATCATTAAAGCATCCTTCAAAACGAAGAAAGAGGACATTACAATGAACGTCATCCAATGTCATGCAACTACCAATCACTACAATGATGAAGTTAAAGATCAATTCTACGAAAAGCTGCAGTCAATCGTCGATAAATGTTCACCAAAGGATTTGACGATTCTGATGGGAGACCTGAATGCCAAGGTTGGAATGGACAACACTGGATATGAAGACATCATGGGACGACATGGACTGGGAGAAAGGAACGAAAACGGTGAGAGATTTGCAAACCTATGTGCCTTCAACAAACTGGTCATCGGTGGCACAATATTCCCACACAAACGCATTCACAAAGCCACATGGATTTCACCGGACCACACTACTCAAAACCAAATTGACCATATCTGTATCAACAAAACGTTCAGAAGGACTATGGAGGATGTGAGAACCAGGAGAGGAGCTGATATAGCTTCAGATCACCATTTGCTGATCGCCAAAATGAGATTGAAGCTAAAGAAGCACTGGACAACGGGGCAGACAACATCACAGAAGTTTAATACGGCCTTTCTTCGGGATACTGTAAAGCTCAACGAATTCAGGATAGCCCTCACCAATAGGTTTCAGGCCTTTCAGGATCTACACAATGGAGAGGACACAACATTGGAGAACAATTGGAAAGGGATTAAGGAGGCAATCACTTCAACATGTCAGGAGGTCCTTGGTCGCAAGAAGCAGCATCATAAGGAATGGATCTCTGTTGGTACTCTTGCAAAAATTGAAGAAAGGAGGAACAAGAAAGCAGCAATCAATGTCAGCCGAACAAGAGCGGAGAAAGTTACCGCACAAGCTGCATACACAGAAGCAAACAGGGAAGTGAAGAAGAGCATCAGAGCTGACAAACGAAAATACGTGGAAGATCTAGCAACGACGGCGGAAAAGGCTGCTAGAGACGGAAACTTGAGACAATTGTATGAAACTACAAAGAAGCTCGCCGGGAACTATCGTAAACCAGAACGACCAGTGAAAAACAAGGAAGGCAAAGTAATCAGCAACACTGAACAACAGCGAAATAGGTGGGTGGAGCACTTTAAGGAACTATTGAATCGACCAGCTCCTCTGAAGACACCCAACATCGAAGCAGCATCCACGGACCTCCCAATTAATATTGGCGCACCTACGATTGAGGAGATCAGTATGGCCATCAGACAAATCAAGAGCAGCAAAGCAGCAGGACCAGACAACATTCCAGCAGAGGCAATGAAAGCAGATGTAGAAGCAACCGCGAAAATATTTCACATCCTCTTCAAGAAGATTTGGGATGAGGAACAAGTACCATCAGACTGGAAGGAAGGATACCTGATCAAAATACCAAAGAAAGGCGATCTCAGCAAGTGTGAGAACTACAGAGGCATCACTCTTCTTTCAATACCAGGCAAAGTCTTCAACAGGATATTGTTAAACAGAATGAAGGACTTCGTAGACGCCCAACTTCGAGATCAACAGGCCGGATTTCGGAAGGATCGATCGTGTACTGACCAAATTGCTACATTACGGATCATTGTGGAACAATCAATTGAATGGAACTCACCACTCTACATCAACTTCATCGACTACGAGAAAGCATTCGATAGCGTGGACAGGAAAACACTGTGGACTCTTCTTCGACACTACGGGGTGCCTGAGAAAATAGTTAACATCATACGGAACTCTTATGATGGATTCAACTGCAAAATCGTGCACGGAGGACAGCTAACCGACTCTTTCGAGGTGAAGACCGGTGTGAGGCAAGGTTGCTTACTCTCACCCTTTCTCTTTCTCCTGGTGATCGACTGGATTATGAAAACGTCAACAGCTGGAGGGAAGCACGGTATCAACTGGACAGTTAGGACGCAGCTGGACGATCTGGACTTCGCAGATGATCTGGCTCTTCTATCTCACACTCAACAACAAATGCAAGAGAAGACGACGAATGTAGCAGCAGCCTCTGCAGCAGTAGGTCTCAACATACATAAAGGAAAGAGCAAAATTCTCCGATGCAACACAACATGCACCAATCAAATCACTCTTGATGGAGATGCCTTGGAGGACATTAACACCTTTACATATCTGGGCAGCATCATCGACAATCAAGGTGGATCCGATGCAGATGTGAGGGCACGGATTGGCAAAGCAAGGGCTGCATTTCTACAGTTGAAAAATATCTGGAACTCCAAACAGATATCAATCAACACCAAAATCAGGATTTTCAATACAAATGTCAAGACAGTTCTACTGTATGGAGCGGAAACATGGAGAACTACGAAAGCCATCATCCAGAGGATACAAGTGTTTATTAACAGCTGTCTACACAAAATACTTCGTATTCGTTGGCCGGACACGATCAGCAACAACTTACTGTGGGAGAGAACAAGTCAGATTCCAGTGGAGGAGGAAATCAGGAAGAAGCGTTGGAAGTGGATAGGACACACTCTACGAAAAGCACCTAACTGCGTCACAAGACAAGCCCTCACATGGAACCCTCAAGGTGAAAGGAAAAGAGGAAGGCCAAAGAATACATTACGCCGTGAAATAGAGAAAGATATGAGAGGAATGAACAAAAATTGGACAGAACTGGAGAGGGAAGCCCAGGACAGAGTTGGTTGGAGAAAACTGGTGGGCGGCCTATGCTCCATTGGGGGTAACAGGCGAAAGTAAGTAAGTAATATTGTGGCTCTCCTAAGGACGTTTCTATCATGTATAAAGAAGCTCGAGTTGTGTGCTTGGGAACCTCAACCTTTCTGGGTGCCTGTAGAATACATTCTCTACACCTTACCAAGACCTCCTACTCTACTTAGCGAGTCAGGATAACCTATCATGTCACTGCATCGTTAATCTTCATTCCGTCTACCGAGTACTATGAATTCGTAATATTTTCAAGTATATCGCTATCATTATTTGATAGTTTTAGAAAAAATTAGAGACAACGTGAATAATTTGTAAAAATCCGGAGTGTTAAGATCTAAAGAGAGTTAGGAAGTGAACATGACTCTTCTGTACAAAGAGATCGGGTTTGAAATCATGAACTGCTGTGGCATTAGCTGTGCACAAATTCTTCATCCAAGCCTTTTTTGAACGAGTTCTCTCTACTTTAACGACGGTTTTGAAAAATTATTCACGCGGTGGAGTGTAACCTGAGTTGACCATAAGTTTGGAGATTGAGCTGCTGATTGATTTGCATTAAATAACAATAATCATGCACGATAGCGCTCAAGGAATGATTTACTAACTGTGCACTTTGTACAGTTAATATAACTTAATCTACAGGAGAGAATAAACTGATAAATACAAATTAAGGTGGACCAGATCATCAGTCTTTTCTTGAAACCCCGTGAATGAGTTTCCTGCTACATGAAACAATTTGTAGCTCCGCTGAATAAAACGTCTTTTCAAGAGATCTGGGTATAATGACCTTTACTATCTCAGCTATCGTACTGCTACGGAATTCAACGATAAAAATTTCTCAGAACAGTCAGAATACTTTCAAACCGACGTTTTTGTTTTAGATTACTGTCAAAGAATCTAGGCAGGAAGCAACTCCGCAGAAGTGAACGTCTTGTTGTGCTCAGCCTATCATTTAATATGTCTATGGTGCATATTGGTATTGAGGATAGAGAACGAATTAGATTTCTCTTCCTCTCTTGTGGCACCCAACTTTGCAAGTTCATATGCTCCCCTTTCCGCGTTAGCTTTCTGTACAACGATCACTGGTGTTCGTTTTAGTAAAACTTCAAGAAAATTGAACTCGGAATTCAACTCAGCTTTTAGCGTGAACATAACCGAATGGTGGTAATTATTCAACTCTTGTACTATCTTATTAAGCTCACTGCCCTCGTCACATGCGATAAAAGTGTCATCCAAATATACGTGGTAAAAATAATTCATTGATTGTTTCTAGGAAGGCAGTAATCTCCCAACTTCAGTCTGCTAGAAGAGAACACAAAGAAGATACAGTATCTGACCGGTTGTGGAATTTTCAATAACCTCTTGACGATTGCGTGATCTAGGGAATTATTCATATCCATTTCCATACAAAGAGGGAGATCTTTCTTATTTACTTTCAACAGCCAGTACAAGAAAAGAACTCGATAGCTTCAAACGTTTGAGTAAGTCATCATCGACAACCGGCTAATTTTTCATCATTCTTGGTATTCTAGTCAGCTGGAGTTCGATTTGTTTAGTGGGATCGCTTTTTGTGAGTTTTTCCGAAAATTTTTCATCATTGCAGAGTATTACCAATAATTTCCCAATCTATGAGATGAGAATACCAACATCTTTTTACGGATCCAGTAATCAAAAATCTTATTAAAGAGAAAAACATTTTCCTCGCTACATTTCATAACTTTTCTTCTAGGTCGCTGTTAATGTTGTAAGTTTGTACACGTTAATATTCCACATCAGATCAGATCAGGAAAAACAATTTAAAATGTTATTAAATACCATTGACTATCGTGATCAACTCCGCCAGTAGAACCTTCGCGGCTACTGCCGGTCCCAAGCCCGGATAAAGGAGGAGGGTTGGGCATAGGGTTGTCGAGCCAATCCCATCAAAAAACTAACTTGCCAAAAAATCGCTAATCAGAACAAACCCTGGGAGTTGGAAGAAGAATCATGACGTCTCGTGATGAAAGCCGAGTTCCCTCGGAAGTCACGGGGCCGATGCCTCTCCTGACAACTAGAGCAACCATTTTTTTAGGTACATGGAGCGTTCGTACATTGTGGGAGACTGGAAGACTATTTCAAGTTGCGGCAGAAATGAAAAGATACAACCTCGAGGTGCTCGGCATCAGTGAAACGCATTGGACACAAGTAGGACAACTGAGACTAGCTTCACGGGAACTGCTGTTATACTGTAGTCATGAAGAGGAAAACGCTTCACATACACAAGGAGTTGCACTGATGCTGTCCAAACATGCACAAAAGGCACTGATAGGATGGGAATCTCATGGACCCAGGATCATTAAAGCATCCTTCAAAACGAAGAAAGAGGACATTACAATGAACGTCATCCAATGTCATGCAACTACCAATCACTACAATGATGAAGTTAAAGATCAATTCTACGAAAAGCTGCAGTCAATCGTCGAGAATCGCTCACCAAAGGATTTGACGATCCTTATGGGAGACCTGAATGCCAAGGTTGGAATGGACAACACTGGATATGAAGACATCATGGGACGACATGGACTGGGAGAAAGGAACGAAAACGGTGAGAGATTTGCAAACCTATGTGCCTTCAACAAACTGGTCATCGGTGGCACAATATTCCCGCACAAACGCATTCACAAAGCCACATGGATTTCACCGAACCACACTACTCAAAACCAGATTGACCATATCTGTATCAACAAAAAGTTCAGAAGGACCATGGAGGATGTGAGAACCAAGAGAGGAGCTGATATAGCTTCAGATCACCACTTACTGATCGCCAAAATGAGATTGAAGCTAAAGAAGCACTGGACAACGGGGCAGACAACATCACACAAGTTTAATAGGCCTTTCTTCGGGATACCGTAAAACTCAACGAATTCAAGATAGCCCTCACCAATAGGTTTCAGGCCTTTCAGGATCTACTCAATGGAGAGGACGCAAGATTGGAGAACAATTGGAAAGGGATTAAGGAGGCAATCACTTCAACATGTCACGAAGTTCTGGGTCACAAGAAGCACCATCACAAGGAATGGATCTCTGTTGGTACTCTTGCAAAAATTGAAGAAAGGAGGAACAAGAAGGCAGCAATCAATGTCAGCCGAACAAGAGCGGAGAAAGTTACCGCACAAGCTGCATACACAGAAGCAAACAGGGAAGTGAAGAAGAGCATCAGAGCTGACAAACGAAAATATGTGGAAGATCTAGCAACGACGGCGGAAAAGGCTGCAAGAGAAGGAAACATGAGACAATTGTTCGAAACAACAAAGAAGCTGGCCGGAATCTATCGTAAACCAGAAGGACCAGTGAAAAGCAAGGAAGGCAAAGTAATCAGCAACACTGAAGAACGGCAAAATAGGTGGGTAGAGTACTTTCAGGAACTCTTGAATCGACCAGATCTGCTGAACATACCCAGCATCGAAGCAGCATCCAAGGACCTCCCAATTAATATTGGCGCACCTACGATTGAGGAGATCAGTATGGCCATCAGACAAATCAAGAGCGGCGAAACAGCAGGACCAGACAACATTCCAGCAGATGCAATGAAAGCAGATGTAGAAGCAACTGCGAAAATCTTTCACATTCTCTTCAAGAAGATTTGGGATGAGGAACAAGTACCATCAGATTGGAAAGAAGGATACCTGATCAAAATACCAAAGAAAGGCGACCTGAGCAAGTGTGAAAACTACAGAGGCATCACTCTTCTTTCAATACCAGGCAAAGTCTTCAACAGGATATTGTTAAACAGAATGGAGGACTTCGTAGACGCCCAACTTCGAGATCGACAGGATGATAGATTTATGGTTTATCAAAAATATAAAAATGTAAACATGAATAATCTGACGACATTTCAACTTGTTTTTAATTATTCTCTGTTATATATATATTAGTCATTATTCAAAAATAATGATAGACATTGAGCATAACAATTGTGTTTCTCCAATGTTTTCTGTAGGCTTCATATTGAAGTTGCCTAATTACTACTGCATATATAGAATTCATCAATACCAATAACATCACTAACACACTTATACATAATAAAATAAAATAAAATGACGCAACACTTTTGCATTCAAACTATTCATTCACATCATGAAAATTCTTATTTCATGCATTAGACTTAGTGTACATTTAATAGTTTTACACATTTCAAAGTGTGTTTTATTATCATTCATCTGAGAAAATAACACATTATTTTATTCAATAATGATTGTAATTGTTGATAGAAAAATATAGAGACTGTTCAATTTTGTTATTGATTAGAAATTATGGCGTATATGTTAATTTTTATGATTATTATTACTATTATTTTTGTCTTACGCGATCTATGATGTTTTTTTTTTTTTAAGAAAATAATTCAATGTTTCAATAGTCAATATATATATATATGTAAAGCTCATAGGTGTCTTCGAAGCAGACTTTGAATGACATGGCTCAAAATCGTTCGCAATGGCGCCGGTGCATTTATTCTTTCTGTTCTCTCAAATCCTAATCTTCTGGATTCTTCAACAACTCTAGTTTTGACTTTCTAAACTTTTCTCATTTAATCATACTTCTTGAATATTATCTTCTAATCTTAACCTCTCCAATTACTTCTAATTCCCTTACTACCTCTTCTACTATTGGATTTGAATTGACAATTATATGTCTGTACTGATGTGGTATGGCAACATGAACTGATGTACTTACGTACGAAGTTCTACGTTGCATCTGACTGACTGACTGATATGTAAAGCTGGTGTATTTTTGTTAAAAAGAATGTTTCTTTCTTTTTTTTTCATACATTCAAACATAATATTTATTTCCTTTATTTAAAATATTTCCCGCTGTATATCTATATCCAAAGTTAGCAATATTTTAGTAATATCATTTGACGGAAACTTTCTAACTTGGAAAATTCTATTAGGAATCTACTCACTGATAGTTACTCTTAGTGAGTAATATGGATAGATCATTGTGAAAAGGTGTTGAGGAAATGAAATATTTCATAAGAGTGTTAAAAATCTTGTCTAAGAAATTTTCTGCAGTTGGTCTTCTGAATATAATAATCCATATTCATTTCCGGTGTAAATTATTTGTCAGAATAAGAAAATTTTAAAAAATTGAAAAGTTTTCTTGTACATAAAAAGTACAGGTGCAAAAGGTGATAACATATTGTTACTGAAGTCATGAATGAATCATTCTTAGACCACCGTCACAAACCTGGCAGCATTAGACGGCCGTTTTGCACTGCTTTGGGAGTCGTCAACAGTGAGCATCTTTGGCTCTTGCTACTCTCAGGATTCGAGCCCAAGACCTTCGGTCTTGCACACGATCGATCCTTACGAAATCCAGACTATTGATCTTGAAGTGGGGTGTCTACGAAGTCCTTCATTCGATTTAGCAACATCCTGTTAAAGACTTTGCCTGGTATTAAGAGAAGAGTGATGCCTCTGTAGTTCTCACGTTCTCTGAGATCTATTTTCTTTGACCTGTTGAAGAGGTATCCTTGTTTTCAGTCTGTTGATACTTGTTCTTCATCCCGAATCTTGTTGAAGAGAGTGCGGAATATTTTTGCAGTTGCTTCCAGATCTGCTTTCATTGCCTCTGCTGGAATGTTGTCTGGTCCTGCTAATTTGCCGCTCTTGATTTGTCTGATGCCCATTCTCTTCAGTTGTTGTTGGGCCAACATTGATTAGGAGATCCATGGATGCTCCTTTGATGTTGGGTGGGTTCAGTGGAGCTGGTCGATTCAAGAGTTCCTGAAAGTGCTCTACCACCTGTTTTGTCGTTCTTCAGTTTTGATGATTACTTTGCTTTCTTTGCCTTTCACTGGTCGTTCTGGTTTACGATAGTTTCCGGCGAGCTTCTTTGTTGTTTCGCATAATTGCCTCCAGTTTCCGTCCGTTGCAGCCTTTTCTGCTGTCATTGCCAGATCTTCCATATATTTACGTTTGTCGGCTCTGACGCTCAACTTCACTTGTTTGATTGCTTCTGTTTATTAGGATTATGCCTTAACTTTTTCCGTTCTTGTTCGGCTGATTTTGATTGCAGCCTGCTTGTTCTTCTTATCTTGAATCTTATCTAGAGTATTGGCAGTGATCCATTCCTTCTGATAGTACTTCTTGTGGCCCAGAACCTCCTGACATGTTGAAGTGACTGCTTCCTTGATCCCACTCCAACTGTCCTCCATGGTCGTTCCTTTCCCACTGAGCAGATCATGAAACGCCTGGAACCTATTACTGAAGTCTGTCTTGAATTCGTTGAGTTTATCACCATCCCGAGTGAGGGCCGCCGACCAATGGTTAGCGTTTTTTTAGCCAGTTAATTTTTTACGACCTAAGGTCACCAACCCCAAACCCAAGCCTCATCTTTTATTAGGGCTCGGGACCGGCAGTACCCCTAGAAGGGGCTCCGGGCGAGGTTAAGATCGCTGGATAGTTGTATGCTATATTTTGAAACCTCATGAGCAATAAAAACCTACGATAACTTGGCATGAGAATATGCTGAACAACTAATCATTAGAACACCTAGGTGAAAATCTATCGACCCATATCTTAATGCTGAGTCAATTCATGGGTTACAAGTAATTTTCATCAATTATCACACATAACGACAGGAAAAACTCACCTTAAATTTACTCTTCAACGGTTCCATGCTGACACTGAACAATTTTAAAAATCTTTTCGACGGATCTTGATTTTCAGTTCTGCATCAAAGAAAATCATTTTCACGTTCCATATGAATTTCCAAAAAGACAATTTCTTTCAGTGTTGAAACAGCTCAATTGCAACTTACTATCAATCAAATAGATTTATTGTATTCTATGTAGGTTTCGTTAGTTACATAAACATTTTCGATTTTTTCTCTTCTGCACAATATCAGTAAAGTTGAAAAATCAGAAAGAAAACAAAGAAATGAAATAAATGTAAATATATTTTTCTTCAATAAATCTGGTAATTTAATTAAAACAAATATGGCAATTTATATCTGTTCAACAGATTTTCTTAAATTGAAAAAAAAAGTAAAGGATTACTTTTAAATCATTATTGTGTTAGAAAGATTAAATCCTAAATTCTGAATGATAGAAATTGTTAAAACGAAAAAGAAAGCAGTTTTCCATTTTTAAAGTTAAAACATTCTTGTTCTAATCACAAATCAATTTTTGAATTGAACATTGAAAAAAGAACAACAACAACTCATAAGTGTTGATTTCAACTAGCTATCCAATGAATAATGAGCACTTATCAATATGAGACAAGTGTTTTGGATATCTCACTCGTAGTCAAAATAATTCAATCAGTTAGTTTTTAAAAACGACAAAAATAAGTAGTATAATGAATGATGTTAGTAAGAATAGTAAGAAATTCTCAAGCTATCAACAATTTGACTTTAGTGAATATTATATCGTTACGTTAGTAAAATATGAAATACTTACCATGGGATATTTCAACAGGTTTCTTTTGCAAAACACTTAGTGATTGGCAGTTGCAAGTAAGCAATTCAAGAATCAACATCTTATGGACAGTTATTCTTTCCGCCGCAGACTATCAGCTACCGCGATCTCTTAGATTGTACTTTCTTTTACCAATTTGAAGTGGTAGCTAATAAATGTTTTGTAAACGCTCTTTTGAATAGATCATGCGATTGATAGATATAATAAACGTGTTAAAACAAATGGAAAGGCATAACTTGTTGAAATATTTTGATGTAAGGAAAACAAGTAGCTAGAATATTCAAACAAGCCTCATTCGTATGAGTGTTTATCATTAAGCTGCTGTGTGTTGTAAATGCAATTTGATGATATAATCTTTGCAGTCTGCAGTCAGAACTAAGTTACTTTTTGTATGTCAAATGACTATAGCATCTAATGATAACAATAATAATAATAATGGTCGTAAAAACGATAGTTATTAGTAAAAATTTATTTGCTTCGTATTCGGGTATCACTTTTTGAATCCAACTCCACCTGGAGCCCCAAGCCCGGGTAAAGGAGGACGGTTAGGCATTCCATAATGAAACTAACTCGCTAAAAAACGCTCACCAGAAAACAGAGTGGATCTGATGCAAATTTAAAGGTGCGAATTGGAAAAGCAAGGGCTACGCTCCCACAACTGAAGAACATCTGGAACTCAACACAACTTTCAACAAACACCAGAGTCACAATTTTCAATACAAATGTCAAGGCAGTTCTACTGTATGGAGCGGAAACTTGGAGAACAACCAAATCCATCATCCACAAGATACAAGTATTTATGCACAGTTGTCTACGGAAAATACTTCGGACTCTTTGGCTAGGCACTATCAGCAAAAACCTATTGTGGGAGAGAACAAACCAGATTCCAGCGACAAAGGAGAAAGTCAGGAAGAAGCGGTAGAAGTGGACAGGACACACAGTGCGGGAAATCACCAAACTGCGTCACAATACAAGCCCTCACTTGGGACTGTCAAGGTAAAAGGAGCAGAGGAAGGCCAAGGAACACATTACGCCGAGAAATAAAGAAAGATATATGAAGAATGAACAAAAATTGGACAGAACTGGAAAGGGAATCCCAGGACAGAGTAGTTTGGAGAACGCTGGTAGACAGCTTATGCTCGATTGGGGGTAACAGGCGTAAGCAGGTAAGTAAGTACATTTTGTGTTCGAGGATTTGCGATGTCACCTACCTGCTCAAAGATAAATAAATAGATGTAATCCCAACGTACTGCTACTTCACTTATAAGCGAAAAATGGTCTAACGGCGATAGAACACTTTTTATTTCAGTCTGTTATTCAATTTCGTAAAATCCATATGACGATAGTTTAACCATCAAATTTTAGCTTGGGAATAAAGTGATTTGGTAGTTTTAATTCAAAATCCATTGATATTTTGTGTGCTACAATAAACTGTGCATATCAATCAGTGTATGTGACAAGATACTGATTGAATAAAAATAAAATGCTATCTTTACATTCCTTAAACAGGCTTTAGAAAGATTGTATTTCATTGAAATGAAAGTATTTAATAATGTTATTCCCACGGGGTTTAGTTCACAAAGACTGCAATACAGATGGTTTGATGAGTAAATAACCTGATTTTTATTCTTCTTCTTTAATGTCCATCAAATGTTTAACTTTATTGATTGTGTTTTACAAATGCTGAAGCCATCTGTCTATACTTGCCCTTATAATATAATTGTATACTATTCTTCTCCATTTGATTATGTTCATTTTTTTAATCTAACTGTTTCACAGTTCAAAAAGATTGTTATTTTAACTATATGTGAATAATGAAACACTTTGAAATCAATCAGTATAACTCTTGTAGATTTATCAACATAGGTAAACTGTGTCGAAATCATGTCCTACAGTTGATACTTGACCCGGATTATGGTTTCATAATAACCAGGTGACTGACTAGAGTAAATACTCTCAATAGGCAAGAGTATACGTATTAGTGTTAACATATTACAGAAGTATTAGGCATAATCGCTGCCATAAGAGCCTATTTATGAAACACAGTTCATTGACTCTTGTTGGTTGCTCATGACCTATAAAATAATTGATAAATTGTTCGACATCCATTGACCTACCCTACCAGATGATTTGGATAGGGGCGAGTGAAATCCTCATGGTTCTTCACTCCATATTCTTAGTCACCTGATTAATTACTTCTAGCAAGACAGTATTTTCTAGAACTGTATAATTTTAATAAGATATTTGATTCGTAATTCTTTGTTTATAGTCGATAATATCTTATTATTTCTCTCATTTCTCTATCAGTAGTAAACAGTACTAGTATTGAAATTACAATCGATTAAAAATCTATCAACTTAATCAAAACAATTTAATGTTTATTGTAGCAAGCAATTTACAGTAACTCAACCTTTATGAATTTAGAAATATGAAGCCTGATGATAAAATTACTTAAAAGAATATATATATATATATATATATATATATATATATATATATATATATATATATATATATATATATAGTTATACTCGTCACTTGATATGCTTAAAACTATCACGAATTCACCTTAGTCGACAACAAGACACTGAACCAGTGACACGGTAGCCTACTCTGATCCGTTGCCTCAAAGGAACTGACGGAAAGTCTTGATATGGTGTAGAAAGTGTATTCTACAAACAACCAGCAAACACAATGATCACAAGCACACAACTCGCGTTTATTTATACATCATAGAAACGTCCTTGGGAGAGTCACAAAAATAGCGTGATAAAATAACACATCAATCAATCACAGCCTAGGATTTTCCTGGTGGGAAATGTGATCTCAAGGGCAACTGATCAGCCCATGAATAAAAACCAAAATAACGGATTGATCTAAGTTAACTGACCATTAAAAAACAGAAAACATTGACTATCTATTTTGCCCAACTATGAGATTTCTCAGCAGTGGATGCCAACTCGATAGTTTAGAAATTAAGCATTCATTCAGGAAGCCGGAAGTCTAACTTTCGATCACTGGCAACATGATTATGCTGAGGTATCATGCACTGGAATGGAACAGTCGTTCAATACTTTTTAATGGTAGACTAGCTTGTCATATTGATGATGAATGTCAGTCAACTCCTTTGAAAATATATATACAGCTGGTTTGTAAATTGATTAACAATTTACAGTGTACATTCAATACTCACGTATGAAAGACATTTTTAGTAAATTTATACCGGATTCAATCTATCATTTAGAGTATTGAGGAAATGACTCATTTTACTCTGTTCTGTATCAGTATGGTACTTTGTTGTTGTTATTGTAATCATTTCAAATGATCAGAGAAGAATTCGACATCTGACGACAACAATCATAAAAACAAACTGAATGAATTGTCGTACATGGAAAATGAGAAGTTAATTTGTCTTTTTTTATTTTTGAATTATCATAAAATTCTTTTCTACTCGCATATCAATTGTTTCATTAAAAATTTTCTCACTGATTGTTGTCAGATCTGTTTTTAATAACGTTTCACATAATGTAGGAAATAATATGTCAATAGAGTAAGTAAATAAAACAAGTCAGAATCATGACATTTTTGTTTGTTTGTTTGTTTGTGCTTTTCAATTTCCCTCTCTCTCTCCCATTTAAACAGAAAATCAATTTTTTGTTTATTAAAATTATGATTATTTCTTTTTGTCAAATAGTTGATTATGCTTTCAACATTGTTTGAATTTTTGTTACCTTTAAATTCAGTATAAACAATTGTTTCTTTTAAATGGAAATATTCTAATGGAATTGTTGTTGTTTAAGTTGAAACTTTCCTATAATGGTAGCTGAATCAGTAACTATGTTGAAATTATTCTCAGAGAAATTAAGTAACATGGCAAGACTATCATACTTGCTTACTTTCTTACTTACTTTCATCTGTTACTCCTAGTGGAATATAGGCCACCAACAAACACTCTTCATCCCACTCTGTCATGGACCTCCATTTCCACTTCTACCAATCGGTGTTCATTCTTCTCATGTCTGTTTCCATTTTTCGGCATTTTGTGTTTTTTTGTCTACCCCTACTCCTTTGGCCGTGAAAATTCCAAGTGAGGACTTGTGTTGTGAGGTGGTTGTATGCTTGTCGAAATATGCATCCTATCCACTTCCAGAGCTTCTCAGTGATTTCTTCGTCTGGTGGAATTTGATTTGTCCTGTCCAACAGTAGGTTGTTGTTGATGGTGTCTGATCAGAAAAATCCGAACTAATTTCCGTTTCACAAATGTTAATAAATACTTGTATCTTGTGGATGATGACTTTTCGTAGTTCGCCAAGTTTCTGCCTCATACAGAAGAACTGTACTGACGTTTGTGTTGAACATTGTAACTAAGTGTTGATTGATAGTTGTTTTCAGTTCCAGGTAAAACAATCATGCAGACTAATGTCAATTAGTGATATTTCATGAAAAATGTTTTGCACGAATTTATTAGTGTGCACAGGTCATGTGTGGCGTTATGGATGAGCACTTTTGAGGATTTTAGTGCTTTCAGGTTTTTTAATAGTATTAATAGTGTTCTAACATTGGTTGGTTTATGATTTCAATGAAACTAAAAAAGCCCACCAACCCCACGGAGATAAATCAAACAAATCCGAATATCATACTATAACAATCAATATCAGCTCCTCCTGAGGCTCCTCTGAGGCTACGCCGGTCCAAAGCCCGGATAAAGGAGGAGGATAATTCAAACCATTTCAACTCTGACCTGGCAGTTAGGTCTTCATTTAGAAAAGTTGTGACGTCTCATGGGGGTTACAGGCGTACGTAAGTAAGTAAGTAAGTAAGTAAGTAAGCAAGTAAGTAGGTAAGTAACTAAGTAAATAAGTAAGTTAGTTAGTGAGTGAGTGAGTTAGTTAGTTAGTTAATTAGTTAGTCAGTTAGTTACTAGGTAAATAAGTAAGTTAGTAATATTGCATATCATTATCCTCATGAACATGTTGATTAATTTGAACAATTTTATTTCTAACTAATCAGTCTACCTAATTGATTTACCTTCAAGTCCATTTTTAAAATCAGTAAAATTTTCAACCTGTATGATGATAATTTATAAATTCATTGAATTGCGTTTTTTTCTAACAGGATTAATGAGATACAAATATTTACTTTCTCCTCATATTCAACTCTTGCTGAAATAACCACCACACCATATGGCATAGTAAAATATGTTTGTGATAGTTATTCTTATCGTTAATATTCATATTATAATCATACATGATCAAACGTAAAAAAAAGGAAGGAAATTTGTTGATAACAAGATGAGTTTCATGTTATTTAGGCCGGAATTTTTTTTCTGCCCTTTTTTATATGACTGATCAGTAGTAAACTCACATTTCTCCCCGAAAATATTTCACCATATCAATTAGGCGTTGAAATTTAGCAAACTGTTGTAAAATATGTAAATTTTTTAAATGTGATTTGTTTGAAAAAAATATTTGAAAATATGATTTTCAATCGATTTATAAAGTGTATATTTTCGAAGAAAATTAAGAAAAAGAAATATTAATTATACTAAAGATTTAATTTAGACGACACCATAGAATTCGAGAAAATGCTGAAGATTTACTTAGAAAAGTTTTCTAACTAATGAATGTTCATGAGTTTAAAGATGTTGCATCGTCTGAGCTGAATAATTTATTCGTCACTCAGACAGACATCACTGTCTTTCTGAAAAATGTCATCGATGAAAACTTTGATCTCACTAATAATCAACTGCCTACACTAACCCCTATACTGATACTGTTCACTATGTGAATTCACTAGTCACTAATTATAAAAACTAGTCCCGGGAGTCGCACTATCGAGAAGCAATCAACAGTAGAGTGAGCAGGAATTAAAGTTAGGCAGGCATACCTCCGCACTGATCTGATACTTATCACTAGACCTGAATATCCTATCTCATAACACTTTCAAGAGATTGAGGTAACATTCATAACAAATTGTTATAATCTATCAACAACTGGAACAGTGAATAATTATAGTTTTATCAGCAAAACTGACCGTTTATTTTTTTAAACTAACTATCAATTGTAATACACATTATAGCTATTAAAACGATGAAAAATATTCTTTAGTTTGATCAATAGTTTATCTCAGTGTCACTTAAATTATCTGATTGTCTATTAATGTACTGAATTAACCACAAGGTAAACTTGACCTGGTCAAACAAAAGAAAAGCACCTTTAACTTTAGTTTCTTTAATCAAGAAAAGTCTTGAATATGGTTATTTTAATGAACTAACAGCTCAATTATGATCTAATTGAATATGTTATGAATTTTAGTGTTCATGTCAATTTCATATTTCTTTTTCAACCTTGAAATAAATCTTTAATTTAAAACGGTTAACTAACTTATTCGTTCAAACCAGATAACATATGTTGTTTAAAAAAAACAAACAACGAATTAGTGAATGAAATGATTAGAATTCCTGTAAAAAAAATGAATTTTGTAGATTATTTTCCATTGGGGAAATTGAAGGCAACTAGAGAACTACTCAAAATCAAGGTTAGTTAGCTAACCAATATGAACTTGTTGAAACATATCATCAATCGTCATTTTCATCAACAACAAAAAAATGCTGTGCAGAATTTCCAACATTACAGAAGTGAAAATGAATAAGCTTTGTAATCATTCTACTACCAACGATTTCAATTTAAGTAGTATATTAAACTGGCACATAATTTACTAGGCCAAAACTATCTTTACATAGTAACAATCCTTCTTATTGATTGATGTACAACTAAATTTTCACCTGTTGACTAAACGTTCATCACCTTTATAACTTGGGAATAAAGAAAGAAGAAAAGATAGACATATCAATACCATGAATGTAAACATTACTAGCTAGTTGACAGAAGCATTAGTTATAGATAGAAAAGTTTACTTCTCATCACCAATAACTCTCTCTCTCTAGAGAAAATCCATGAGTAAACAAACATAGTTTAATCTGCTAGTTTGTCAATTATGAATTTGACCAATACCTAAAACTGATGACGACAATGAGGAGGATGAGGATGATGGTGAAAACAATAAACATATTCATGATGATGATGAATAAGCAGATGGTAACTGTAATCCCGTCCAATGTTTATCATCATGTAAACGATGCGCGCATAAATGATGATAAATAAAAAAAAATTAGTCTTATCATAAAGTTGCATGGAAATTGTTTATTTCATTTTCTTGTTCTGTTATTTTGAATATATGCAATTATTATTTTGATATATATATATATATATATATATATATATATATATATGTAGATGTATAGTTTATAATTTCTAACAGTAAATAGATTTACCAACATCTGGTGAAATGATCAGACTTAGGCATACATGTACTACATGTACTACTGCTAGGAATATTATTTATTGTATTACTAATAATAATTATTATTATTATTACTGTTTAATACCTAGTCTATCATGTGTACAAATGCGCATAGATACATTTGCACACACACACACTCACATACACACACAAAGAAAAGTATCACTTTCCCTTAACGGAAAAGAAAAAAAAAGCATTCATTCAGATTGGATTATCATGTGCATTCTCTTGAAATTACTAATAAGAATAATGTATAATAACAAGTAAGCGTACGCGATTATTATTATTATTATTATTATCTATTGTGGGTAGGTTTATAGTTAGGGAATTATTATTATTATTATTCATCTTATCTGATGAATTGAATTCTTTGCATTATTCATTAAAAATTAGCCATTCCTTTTTTCGCTTCTTTTCGTGACCAGTTCATTGCACATCAGCAACTAAAGTCGATATTATTGTTTTAATTCAGAGAATGTGTATTTTTTTTATAATATTGGATTGAGGTGCATTTGTGATAAGATTGGTGAATTGGAAATTTTCAAATTATGAGTCGAACAATGTTAGATGAGTACCATTAGAAACTTCTAAGCTGTAGAGGTCCGTTTCGTCCTGGTATAGGACTCATCAGCTTGGTTCATCGTAAAGATCGAACCCAGGACCTTCGATGTTGCTCGCGAACATTTAACCTCTAGACATGAAGACCGAAGGTCCTAGGTTCGATTCTTGCTAGTAGAATTCGTGGATAAGCACTGCCGATGAGTTGTATACCAGGAAGAAACGGCCGCTCAGTACTTGCAGGTTTCTAATGTTGGTCTAATATTGATTGACTCACGATTTCATATTAACTCAATCATCTCTACAACTCTTTAATGAAAATTCGAAATTTGTTTACACTACGGATTGACTTCAATTAATCTGTTATTGAAATTTAAGAAGCCTTTTTATGGCAATTTACAGCTCATCAACATTCTACACTCATGACCCATCTGTATTTAAATACAGGACTTTCAGAATACCTGTTAAGTAATGAACTGTCATTCAGTAACCCACATTTTGAACTTTAGTCACTGCACAACTGGCATATGGTGATATGCGTTAAATCCTTTCCGTTTCTAAATCAGTCCAACTTCATTGACGGGGTTAAATAGGTTAGAAGAGTTAGAAATCATCTACTTTCATTGCTATTTTTACTTAAACGAGGAGCAATGACTGAAAAAAAAATGTTATCTAAAGCAAGACTGGAATCTTCTCAATTATACCATCGGGTTTTCAGAACAGAATGCTATCAGATCGAACTTCGAACATCCCACAAATAAGTAAATGAATTTCAAAAAATTCAACTTTTCTCAACCATTTAGATAGTATTGTTCACTTTGACATTGAATAACTTCTATTTATTTCATTTTTTGTTATAAGTAGTTTGGAAATTAAAAGTCAAATTTTTTTAAAGTAGAAATCTTTACAAAATGACACATTAATAATAGATGTGAAGTTTTTCTCGTTGCATTTTTTTAAATTAATCATTATATAAACAAATCCATTGATAAAAGTTTTAACAAAAACATAAAACAGTATTTCATTCAATTAATTACATCAATTCAATATCCTGTGATTTATATACACTCATGGTGTAAGAATATTTTATACAGTACATGATGCTGGGACTTAGAAGAACAGAGCAGTAAGTTACCCTCAAGTTTACCATTTCATCTGTGGATCGTTTCATTCACATTTTATAGCAGTAATCATTATTACTATTATTATTTTATTGAGTTAACGAAAATGGCTAAATAAAGATGATTGTTTTGGGGCAGAGTTTTGGACGTTTGTGTTTTTACACATTTCAAATCATCAATCAATCATTGTTAGACCACCATTAGAAAACTGGAAGCACTGAAGGTGGCCGTTTAGTCCTGGTATGGGACTCATCAGTGACAGTGCGCATCCACGACTCCTGAATCTCGCAGGATTCGAACCCGGGTACTCCGGTATTGTGCGCGAACGCCTAACCATCGGACCACTGGGCCGGCATCCAACGGTGTTAATGTCTAAGTCTGACTGACCTAAGGATTTTGCGCGGCCTCACCCATTTTTGTGTGGTAGTTACTGCATGCACCCGACAGGGTCGAACTCCATTGGTCACGTCTTCTCAACTAGAACTCCAAGAATTTCCTTACGAAGCTAGTCACTGGTGAGCACTGTTACGATATTTTGGGGCAGAGTTTTGGAGGTTCGTGTTTTTACACATTTGAAATCATCAAAGATGATTGTGTCACAATGAACAAGCATCGATGGGGTTAGTGAGCGAGTGAAATTAGAGATCAATTATCAGTTTTCATCAATTCTCCAAATGATTACATTTCAATGTAATTATTCAATAATCATATGTTTAACCATTCGATTTGAAAAATTCTTGATTGGAATTTGAACAAAATAAATAATTAAGAAAGAAATTCCACCAGAAACATTGTGGTTTCCTTTTTTTTACTTCAGTACGGGACAAAATGTGAATAAGTTGAAACTGATGCAATGTAATGCACAAAGTAGAGTAACAGAATCTCTAGTCCCTTATAGATATATATTTCTACAATTGAAGAACATATGGAACTCAAAACAACTATCAACCAACAACAAAGTCAGAATTTTCAACACAAATGTCAAGAAAGTTCTACAGTATGAAGTGGAAACTTGAAGAACAACGAAAAGCCATCATCCAGACAATAAAAGTGTTCAATAACGGTTGTCAACACAATATACTGAAGATCCGTTGGCCAGACAATATCAGCAACAACCTACTATGGGATAGAACAAACCGGATTCTAGCGGAGGAGGAAACGAGGAAGAAGCACTGGAGGTGGCGGAAATCACCCGACTGCATTATAAGGCAAGCCCTCACTTTGAATTCTTAAGGTCGAAGGAAAAGAGGAACACCAAAAGATACAGGCATGAGAAGAATGAACACCGATTGGTAGAACTTGAAATTAAGAGGCCCAGGACAGAGCGAATTGTAGAATGTTTAGTCAGCAGCCTATGTTCCACTACGAGGTAACAGGTGTAAGTAAAGTAAGTAAGTGAGTAAGCGAAAAAAAACGAAGTCATAAACTTCTACAAATTAGCAAAATTCCGTTTTTTTTTCATTCAAACATATACATACATTCATATTCATTGTTTGAATGTTTAATGATTTTCACTGAATTATTTAAAGTTTTGTTTATTTCAACATATAACCTTAATAAAGTTGAAATTTAAATTATTTGAATAGAAAATTTTAATAGAGTACACAGAATATGATTTTGCATAACTGTTTTTTTTTAAAAAATTCTACTCTTAATTAATTCAGTCAACAACAACAAAATGGTGATCCAAGGTAATTCTGTTCAAAAATTGTTCTAACCACTAAAAAAATTAGTTCACCATAAACAACAGAAAGATGTTTTACATGATAAAAGTTAATCATACTGGGTTTAACCTTTATTATGTCATTTTTCACTGATAATTTTTGAAGATAAAATATATCAGCATTATATTGTAATATGTAATAAGTATTTATACCCAGTCAGCTTCAAGTTATACTTTCATTTATGAACAATCATAATCCTATTCAAAATATTAAGAAAATAAAAAGTCAATGCAATATGTCCAGCTTTCATCTATTCGCTAAACCCCTAGAATGTTTTGCGAACTAAGTCACCACTTTAAGTGAACATTTCTCATCAAAATACTTCAAAATAGATTGTCGTGTTCTTCTCAATTAGATTAGTGTTTTTACACATATGAAATCATCAATCAATCATTGTTAGACCACCATTAGAAACATGGAAGCACTGGATGGCCGTTTCGTCCTGGTATGGGACTCATCGGTGGCAGTGCGCATCCACGACTCCTGCATCTCGCAGGATTCGAACCCGGGACCATCGGTCTTGCGCGTGAACGCCTAACCACTGGACAACTAGGCCGGCATCTAGCGGTGCTAATGTCTAACTCTGATTGATCTAGGGATTTTGCGCGACCTCACCCATTTTTGTTTGATAGTTACTGCTTACACCCGACAGGGTTGTTGTGTAACGAAAATTTTGTGTATGATACATTTATGATTGAAATAAAACTTGTTAAACAAAGCGCGCTTATTTATTCTGTATGTACATTTAACATTATATGATGAAACCATTTGGAAACGCCCTAGAAACATTATAAAAACCAGTGAATCTTTAAAATTCAAAAACGAAATATCACGATAATGGATTATTCAAATGTATGATTTAACCTATTTTTTTATTTGGTCTGTTTTTTCATCCAACTAAATTCATACAAAACAGCTTAACCATCCTAATTTTCGCCTAAAACAGATGATTGCAACTTGATACAATGACTACAAATCGTTTATATTAAAATGTAATTTTATGGGTAGTATGCTTTGACGAAGAGACATACCACACATCTCATACTCATATCACATGGAATAATAATGATGTTTTGTTAATCCAAGTTCCGGACCTTGTACTTACCTGCTGCATACAAAATCACTAAACAAATATGTATATTTACGTAGACTGTTTATAGTTGAAATACAATAGTTCTTGTGTATAACTATGGTTAATTAGTAAGAAAAACACCATCTTTATTGAATGTTACTTATATCTTGATGAGAATACCTTGTTCTCTGTGTCTCTGTTCGTATGTGTGTGAGAGAGAGAGAGAGACAACAAGGTTGATGATCTACAACATCAACGAAACTACATTGATTGCATATTTGATTGTAACAAGTGTTCAATATAAAAACTTTTTTTAATGAATTCTAATCATGCATCATTATTCAGACAACTTTATATCAGTTAATGATTCTTAAAATTCTCATCACATGAGTTACGGTCATAACAACATTAAAAAAAACTAACTTACTTATAACTCTATTCAATTTTTTGTTTTATTGTTTGGTAATTGAATGGAATTTTTTGTGATTTCACTTAAACAAAAAACAAATTACCATTATGTCGTATAAGCCTAAATAAATGATCATTTATTAAAAATATTCTATAGGAAGATTAAGGTTCTAGAACAATGTATAAGTAGAATGGAATTGGACTGCATAACTTTCTCACTTACTTACTTACTTACTTACTTACTTACTTACTTACTTACTTACTTACTTACTTACTTACTTACTTACTTACTTACTTACTTACTTACTTACTTACTTACTTACTTACTTACTTACTAACTTACTTACTTACTTACTTACTTACTTACTTACTTACTTACTTACTTACTTTCCTACTTACTTACACCTATTACCCTTATTATTCGCCATCTATCTGCGATTTTATTTTCTGGTTAGCATTTTTTAGCGAGTTGGTTTTCTACGGGATGAGGTGGCTAATCCTCATGTTCAAATTTCCTCCTTCATCCGGGCTTAGGACCGGCAGTAACTATAGAAGGGCTCCAGTGGGAGTTATTATTTAGTAGCGGTAGATTTACTTCGATAGTGCAATCATATTAAAAGTTAATGAAATTTTCATAATCACTATTTTATCAGTCTAGAGTTACTTTGTTGATAATAAGAGTGAAAGTAAGGAAAGCAAATAAGTTTGCGGGAATCATTCATCGATTCTATCAGTAGTAGTATTAATCAATAACAACTAATTGTTTAGTTTAAATTAAGTTCAAATAACTGTTCAAATTTCTGCCGATTGTTCTGTCTACTTGTTCATGGCCATTATTTTGATCATTATAAAAACATAAATGACTGTTGTTTACCTTTTTGACATAACCATGTAAACATGATTAATAAGAATTTCATTTATGAATATCTATCAACTTCTTGTTCAGCTAAAAATAACAGACCTGTAAGATTTCTTCTGCTTTTCGAATTAAACATTAGAAAGTAGTTACGACTTACTGACGATCAGTCAAAAGCTGGAAAGAAATGAGTAAAATGCCCAAGTGAGAAAATCATATAGCAATAAAAGAGTACCTACACTATTCAAAGATATAAACAAGCAGATGAGAAATAATAGAAAACAGCATCAAATACTCAAGTAACAAGTGTAGTCTAAGGAATAGAAATTCTAGTTTATGAAAAGCTAAAAACTTCTTTACATCATAGTCTATGCCTCCTTATTCAAATGTATCACACTTAGTCTGTCTGTTAAACTACACAAACTACAACATGTACTAGTTCAATGAAGAAAAATCAATCAACAACACAAAAGAATTTCATCCATTTCAATAAAAATCATGTAGCATTATAATTCAATTCTATCGCAAGCATTTTGACAACATTATTTTTATGACCATAAATAAATATGCATTACGGGGTTGTGAAGATTGTTAAGTTACACATTTTTGAAACTATGAATCGATCAGTGTTAGACCACCATTAGAAACCTGGAAGCACTGAAAGACGGCCGTTTCGTCCATGGCATGAGACTCCTCAGTAGTACGCATCCACGACTCCTGCATCTCGCAGGATTCAAACCCAGGACCTTCGGTATTGCGCGCGAACGCCTAACCATCGGACCACTGAGCCAGTATCTAACGGTATTAATGTCTAACTTGATCAATTCACAGAGTTGCGCAACCTCAATAAATGAATAGTTTACATAACAGCATACACTAATGAATATTTCATCGAGTATAAAAGTAAGCAAATAATAATATATAGAAGATTTTTTCCCCAAAATCAAAAAATACGAACAAGCAAACAGCTTAAAATACTCATTTTTCTATTCATTTGAGTGAATTTGAAATGAATAGTTTACAAACGAACATAAAAAAAATTGCTTTGCGTTTTGTATGTTAAACTATACACAGGCGAAATCTTGATTTTATAAAACGTTTTTTATGTTGTTAGTAAGTAAATGAAGTTGATTCTTTCTTCGCTAGTACTCAAATCGATAATCGATGAAGTAAACTATGGAAGTTTTTAAATCAATAATGTATATGTGTCTATGCATGCGTAATTTGATTGTATTTCAATTAATCAGTATGAAAGTCAATTAATTTTTAAAAAAAATTGGCGATAAGTTAGAATGAACAGAAAAAGCAACTCAATGTTTGTGTATACAGATTTGAGATTGTAACACTATGTCATCAGCTTCAATGTATGAAGCAGTCATTGAAAATTGAACGTTTTATAAAACAACTGATTGAATTAGCAAAAGATATGCATTTTTTTATGAAATTTTTTATAGCACTGATAATTGTAATTCAATGTGTACGTTAATTATCACATTTTATTCAATAAAGTTCACTGGATCTCAATTAATAAACCATTTGGGTTGTACAAATGATTACTTTACAGTTTTAACTCTTATCCGTTGAACGTTTCATTTAAAACACTGACTGTTTTACTATAACTGTGGTGCGCGCTACTTATAAGTAGTATATAACGCGAGTGTAAACGTAATGTCTGGCAGCAAAAGATTGGGGAATATCAAGAAAGAAAGAGTGGGAACACAATGCAATTTGTATGAAACGCATGCATAGTGAAATGTCAGACAATGGATTGAATATTTGCAAATTAACCGTTTACGATATGGTTTTCGTATTTTACTGAGTAACTCTGTAATTTTCGATAAATACAATTCGGTTGCCCTCACCTGTGTTTTCCTTCACTACATAACTAGCTAGCTAGTTGTTAATGATATATAAAATATTCTCATAAACACACTGACTACTCGTAATTAAATTATTCATATACGTTTTTGTACAATCAAATTAAGTTGTTTCATACTTTACAAATCATTTAATTTAGAACAACACATATAAGCGAACAATATGATTGTTTTCGATTAGATCGTCATCAGGCTTTACTCTAATATACATGAATATTTATATGAAAATGTTAAACCAATCAAGGCAATTGATGAGTCAATAATCACAATGAAATATATATTTGAATAAAGCCTGATGACGATCTAATCGAAAACAATCATATTGTTCGCTTATATGTGTTGTTCTAATTTTCACAATGGGAATCATTTAATTTAAACTTATTTCAAAAATAATAACTCTGACTCTATGTACTACTCAAATGTACTGTTATAAGTGAATTAAGAACAGTAAATAGTGGAGATAAGTTTTAATTCTCTTTTTGTATTGCTGTTGTATTTAGTTGCTTGCTAATAAAGTTAAATATAACTAGATTTTTCCTTTGTGTATTCATATTTCAAAAGTCTAATAATTGGTTGAAGGCAATTATTTTTGTTTGTTTTTCACAAAAGAGCATTTGAATGGAATTTTCTATGTAGAATCGATTTCATCAGAAGTCGTTTTTTAAAAATTATGGAAGATTGCATAGATTTTTAATTTAAATATCCTAAAGGGATAATTGTAAAACAGGACCAGAGGCAGTTATTTAAGATTTTGTAGAGAGTATAATACAAATAAACTACCGTACTTCATTTCTGTTGGGGATGGTAGATCCCCAGAACTCACTTGATAAATGTCTTTATTTTGGATTTTATTCATGTGCCAATCAGTTGACTTTGAGATCACATTTGGCACCAGGAAAAGCTCTGGCTGTGATTGGTTACTGTGTTATTTTAGTGTGTTATTTTTGTGACTCTCCCGAGGAGGTCTCTATGGCGTATAAATAAACGCGATTTGTGTGCTGGTTGGGTTTTTGTAGAATAAAATTTCTACGCTATATCAAGACTTCTCGTTAATACCTTTGGGTCAGTGGATCAGTGTAACCTACCTGGATTCTGGTTCATTGTTTCGTTCTCGTTATTCGACTAAGCTGAACCCGTAATAGTTTTAAGCATACCTAGTGACGAGTATAACGATCTCAAATATCCAAATTTTTAGTATTCGTAATTATAAGATATCCATACAACCCTCAGTTATGTCCATTGTGTTCAGCCACCTCATTTTCAGCTAAAGTGACTGTAAAATATCTGTTACCTGCAGAAAAATCAAATACTTACGTGTGAAGTGAGAGGTGTTAAGCCCACTATGAGACTTTAAAGTCTTCATTTCAGTCTTCTATAAAGTCAGTGGTGTGTACTTTTGAGGAATTACAAACTGGTATGAATCAACTTTGAAAAACTGAAAACTGTGTATAATTTGGTTCAATGTAGATTAGATTACCTTATGAAGACGTTCTTCTTTAACTTGAGTGGATGGTTTTATAGTCGTTGAAATCCAAGTTTGTAGAAGATGTCAAACAGAAAGTTAAATTTGTGTTAAAATTTGAACAAATCAACTAGAAATTATCTCGTTTTACATTTTGTTCGGAGCAAAGTTAAACTGTTTAGACCAAAAGATTTATTTATCCAAGAATTTCAATGGTCAAATGACCAGACAGGTTTTCCTGTGAAGAATTTCAAACAAAACTACCGAATGAAACGTTCAACTTATTATTAGTTTCTATCGTCAATATTTTTATAAAAATACTTTCCACTTTTATGATAGTAGACTAATTTGTAGAAACAGTGATCTTTATATTTAGGACTTAAAACCTGAGTGGAAATAAACTGCTTAAGGTAAATGTAGGATCCAAACTGAGGTTTGGACTGAGGAATAACTGTCCAGGTAGTTTAGATACGCGCCTAGCCCAGTTTAAATCCAAAACAAGTGATTGGGTAAATTACGGTACTAATATTCATCATAAATATAAATGTACATCATTACCTAAATAAATATTACCCCTCAGTTATTACACCAACAATTGTTCAATTATTCAAATGAATGGTATTCTCTCCCTCCTGAATAGATCAGATTCGTTCGAAAGATAATATTTGGTTGCTTTGTAACACAGAGTATTTCCTATTCTGGAAGAGCGCTTCAATTCAAAATCAAAATACACAACTCCAGTCAATGCAAGCAACACAATCTAAAGAGGAACCAATCAATATGGCCATCGCCAACACAAATACAGTTCAAAAAGAAACGTAGAAACTCAGTGAAGGCAAAAGAAATAGAAACTATACTAAAATACAAATATTATCATCTCAAAATGAAATCGGACAGACCAACAAAATATACAACTAAAGGAATCAATAAGGACAAATTACAAACGCATATATGGAGAGATTTTCACAAACAAAACCTTCAAAAAATGGATCTTACAGTAAACACTTAATTAATTTGTGATGGTAGCCCAGATAGATGACAATGGTGTTCTTTCGTTCTTTCAGCTGGATGTTTTAGTTATGAAGCTTTCATTGTTTTTCTGAACAACAACAACATCATCAGCATAAACTTCAAATGAAAGTGAAGTGTATTTATTCTCCACTAACTACAAGTAAACAGATCTTTTTCTTTACATTGTTAAATTGAAACTAAGGCACATTGAATTCCATCTTATTAGTCTAAAAATTTCGAAAATGTAGCATTTTCCTTTTAAAAGATGAATGATCTTCGTTAAGCTTTCAACCAAATAGATTGCATACATATTCAAACCTTAAACAAATCTACACTTCAATGATAGACAGTTATGTTATATTATAGTAAGTGAGTAAGTAAGTAAGTAAGTAAGTAAGTAAGTAAGTAAGTAAGTAAGTAAGTAAGTAAGTAAGTAAGTAAGTAAGTAAGTAAGTAAGTAAGTAAGTAAGTAAGTAAGTAAGTAAGTAAGTAAGTAAGTAAGTAAGTAAGTAAGTAAGTAAGTAAGTAAGTAAGTAAGTAAGTAAGTAAGTAAGTAAGTAAGTAAGTAAGTAAGTAAGTAAGTAAGTAAGTAAGTAAGTAAGTAAGTAAGTAAGTAAGTAAGTAAGTAAGTAAGTAAGTAAGTAAGTAAGTAAGTAAGTAAGTAAGTAAGTAAGTAAGTAAGTAAGTAAGTAAGTAAGTAAGTAAGTAAGTAAGTAAGTAAGTAAGTAAGTAAGTAAGTAAGTAAGTAAGTAAGTAAGTACTCCTCCTTGTCCTTACATAAATAATTAACGGGGTGATGACACCAAAAAAAATACACTAATTCCCACTACTTGATGAATCTGAACAAATAAGAAGAGAAGAATTTTATGTGGTAAAAAAATTTTTCAACTTCAAATTTGGTTAGTAAATTTGTTTATTATTATTACTTCAACGAACGAACGAACGAACGAATAAACAGTCAAGTGAGATAACACACACATTTTTTAAAAAAAAACTAAACTAATTATATAATGATGAGAATATGTCAGTGTTGACTTGTTTGACCTGAATAATTAGTATAGATTAGTTTGTTTGTTCGTTAGTTTGTTTTCAAAATAAATATAAATAAATAAATATATGCAAATTTCTAAAAAAGTTAATTATAGTTAAGTGCCTCATGATTGTTGTTGTTGTGAAGAGAGAGAGAAAAAAAATAAAGAAACCAACAAACAAACGGAATTTTTATTAGTGAACTAGTTAGTTTAACAAAATAAAGAATATTTTTTTAAAAAAAAATATATTTCTTCAGCATAAATTAATTCATGTTTTGAGAGAGAGTGTGTGTGTGTGAGAGAGAGAATTTAGTGCTGAACGAGTGTGTTATTACTTAATTTTTAAATAATCTGAAATGAAATGTATTGTACACTGACCAATAACTAGTATGTGTTACGCGGGTCCTATTTTAAGTGACTCAATATCTCTCTCTCTAAGCATTTTACTAAGATATATTGTAGTGAAGGAGAACACAGGTGAGGGCAACTGAATTGTATTTAACGAAAATTACAGAGTTACTCAGTAAAATAGGAAAACCATATCGTAAACCGTTAATTTGCAAAACATCAGTCCATCATCAATCCATTGTCTGATATTTCACTGTTCATGCGTTTCATACAAATTCCATTGTGTTCCCACTCTTCCTTTCTTGATCTTCCCTCATCTTCTGATGCCAGACATTATATTTACACTCGCGTCATATACTACTTATAAGTAGTGCGCACCACAATATGACACAGTTGAAGCTAAACAATAAGATCCAATAAAACTAGGTTTAGTACTGATTGAACTATTGACAGAATTATTGTTCTCAGTAATACTCAAAAGGGTAGGTAATACAATTTCTTTTTTTTGGTCAATAACATTATCACTGGATTAGTGGAACTGAAGCTTACAAAATCTAACGATCACAAGTCAGTCATTTTGAAGATTACTAATCAGTAGTCTGCAGTTGGGAATGTTTATCCCCACGAACATTCCCTTTACTATAGATTTGACAGCTTTTTTTCTCCCCTTGTAAGCATCTATTAGAATTCATTCTGAAAATTTTACAAATAAAATCAAGTTATGGGGTGATAATGAGAGTGAAACTAATTTTTAAAACAGTGAAAACGATATGACTTAGTAGACTACCAGGATTAATATTCATTTTAACTTATTCTACTTATGTAATCCAATCCCTATTGAAATTAGCAACAATGACTTACATTAAACTCTTTTATTTTGTGCAAAGTAAACAGAATGTTGATTTTTAGATGGTTGAAAAATTCATTCATCATAAGTATAGTAGTAAACTTCTAATCACATTTTCCAATTATAAAATATAACTTGAGAAAATACTGCACAATCAACTAGCTAATTATTTAATAGGATATGAGTGAATTAAAATTTCAACAAGAGTTTTATTAAAAATGGCGTTTTTTTAGCGAGTTAGTTTTTTTGGTGAGATGGGATTGCCAACCCCATGTCCAACTCCATTCCTATACATCCGGGCTCGGGATCGGCAGTAGCCCCACAGCGGCTCCAGGCGGAGTTAGTTTTTATATCTTATTGCCAATTAAATGCACAGGAATATATAAATTTTTAATTTAACATAAAAAGATAATTTTAGATAGCTGTTAATCTTTATGTAGTAGACATACATTTGTTGAAATGAATCATAAATTAATATAAATCTCATTGTTAGTTTCAATGAATTCATTAAATATTTTATTGAATAATGAATGATTTGAATTATTATTGAAACTTGGAATTCATCATTCTGCAAAAAAATTAATTTTACATAATACAGAAAAATTTAAAATGAGATGATCGATCGCTAACTAAGAGAAAATTATCTATAAAATAATTATTATAGGAAATATTTAATCAGATGCCTATCCATTATCAACTGTTATTATTATCAGTAGTATATTTTGATAATAAATGAGTGTTGGGGACGACAGACACCCAAGACTCACTTAGAAAAGGTCTTAATTTTGAATTTTTTATGTTTTCGCACATACGCTGCCTAGTTGACATTCAGCTTACATTTCCCACTCGGCTGTCATTGGTTGATGGATTATTTTAGTACGCTATTTTTGTGTCTCTCCCAAGGACGTTTCTGTGATATATAAATAAGCTCTATTTGTGTGCTCGTTGACCTCGTATTTTCTGGGTGCTTGTAGAAAACATTCTCTAAGCCTTATCAAGTCTTCTTGATCTAGTTAGCAGGGCCGGGGACAAACGGATCGGAATAGTTTGTCGTGTCACTGTATGGTTGACCTTCGTTCCGTTTACCGAGTAAGGTGAACTCGTAATAGTTTCAAGCATATCAGTTAACGAGTATATCAATGAGTTAGATGGTGTTTTTGAGGTATGGTTTCTACGATTTGTTAGTAGTGAAATAATTACTGTTTCAATTAAATATATTAATTTATATCTGTTAGATTAATTATTTTGATCAATTTACGTCAAGTCATTAGAAACAACATAACTGACCACACTTTTTCACATTTGTGCAACTAAAGTTACTTACATTATACTGTTAAGTGTGATGTAATGAAGGCAAGTTGTGATTTCCTATCGGCTTGAAAATACTCCAGACTGAGATCTACACTGCAACTTGAATACAAAATATGAAGGTTTCTATAGTTACTGCAGACCTTGTACTTCTCACGCATTCAAGAATCAAACTAAATATGATGGCAGTATGGTCAATTATCCAATCAAAATCGTGATTCAGGTGTTTCTGCGATGGTTCTGTGCCACTATTGACTGGATGAAACATTTCTTTGAGTTTTCTTGGCATCTATAGACTTTCTGACAATAAATTTCTTGATTTCCTGCTTCAATCATCAGTGAACTAAATACTCAAGTATATATATACCACTACTTATCAATACATCCATCTTTGTAATATAAACTCCATAGCAATTGTTATTGATTCTAAAATCAATTAAAAGTAAATTCAACAAAAAATTATCTGTTACATTTATCTAATAAATATTCATCAAATTTAATTATCATATATTCATTTTTGAACAAATTACTATATATATGTATATGTCGATCAACTACTGTAGACATAGGCAAAATACAAAAATCTACCTGAAGAAATACACTAGAACTATTGTATCTATACATAGTATGGTGATAATATGAAAGAGTCTCTCTAATACTATCAAGTCTAATATAGATTATTCCAGTTATTTTTTACAGACCAATTCATATATTCTTTTTTTTTCTTTTATGATATATTATAATTTAACCTTTTCATTTATCGACTTAAAACAATGTGACTAGTTTTTTTTTTTATCATGTATATGCATGCATCACTGGCTATATTCATCATTTACATTTTTAAGGTAGTTTTTTCTGTTTTTATCTATAAGTAGTGAGTAATAGACGTTATCAAAATAGAGTTGATACATTTATCTTTTTCAAATTTACTTCTCTTATTGTATCTCTAGCTACAGTAATAAAATGTATAGAAAATAGGTAATGTTAAAAATTCCATCTCATATTCTATTTATCTCATTAATGTGAATTGGATCGATAAATGTAGACAAGAGTAAGCGGAATATCTACTTTGCTATTATCATCATCATCATCATCATCAATATACTACGAGATTGGAGCCAGACAATGAATTTTGATAATATATATTTTTTTTAAAAAAAAATGAGCTGAATGTGAAATATGAATAATGATTAATTAGCCGTGAAATTAACTCATGCGTTTCATTGTCTGTTGATTAAACTACGTGTATATGAACATTTTTAGACCTTTGTTTTAACTCATACAAGTGAACGATTTCCTGTTCATGATTTGAATTAAACTAAAGTCTACACTTATAAGTTGTCTGATTTATGTTTTATGCTTTGAAATTATCATTACTATTCTTTTTCATAAAAATAGCAAAACAGGGACACAATAAATATTACTTTTAGAAGAATCGATTACTGTGTAAGTTTGCAATTACAACTTAACCATTAGTCATAAACTTGTAACATTTAGAGGCAAGGCATTTATTTCTTCAAATCCATAACGAATAGCTGATTTGTCTCATTTCAATCATGCAATCATGATCATGATTCCTTGTTGTCAATGGTAGCTCCTATCCTTCTTGTATAACTTGATAAACTCCTTGTTTTCTTCTAGAAATTTGCATTAGTTCAATCCAGCGATTGTTAGCAGTGTGGATAAAATTATTGATTTTAAACGATTGATTTAAAAATACTGAGAAGAACAAAATAGACGTACTGACAAACGAATATTGAAACGATTGATCAATAAGGTCATTGTGCATATTATTGACATTAAAAATTGAAAATTAGTCAATAAATCTGTGTTCTCTCTTCGTATCATTATTATGCTCATAGAATAAATGATACGATAACAATTAGTTTATTTAACCTGAAACTTTCTTCGTTTAGGAGAAAAAAAAATTAGATGGTGAATAAGCACAAAATAACTACTAACAAACATTATCATTTTATTGAAAATGAAATTATGTTAGCATTGATCTATGTATGCTTGTATATGTGGGTATTTGTTAGTTAGTGGTTAGATAAGTTTGAGTGCACAACTTATCTTAACTCTATTATACTTTGTAATGTTCATATAGCAATGACCTTGAGAGTCAATTAATCTAATGCTTATTATTTTTATGTCTAGGGATATAATCTTTAGAAATATTTCGAACATTCACTAATATAATATAATCTTATAGATCGACATAATTATTCACGTGCTTCATTGTCTGTAAAATTACCTATTAACTAACGCGCGCTTTCTATATTTTTTTTTCTTATTTGTATGACGTAAAATAGAGTTTAAATTCAATGTTCAAGTTAATTTTTTTTTCGTTTAAAGTACAAGTATAATCGGAAGTAATTCAAGATAAAAAAAAAAATTAAAAATATCAAATTGGGCGTGACTTTAAAACAAAACAAAACAAGAAATTTTGGTTAAACAACAAGATCCATAATTGTAAAGCTTGAAATCACTTATTTGACATTGTGTATCGATTAGTTTTTGGTTAAAATATTCGATAGACTTGTAAAATAATAAATGGGCATCTTAATGAATGAAATATTTTGAATTGTAATGATATCTGTTGAAGAAAAGTCGTTTTCAGATTCATAGTTCACACTGTGTGTTTGAATCATCTTACTAAGTAAGTTTAAGAAACTTGTTATATCCTAGGAAATATCAGAATCTCTAGTCATCAGTTGGGAATGAATTTATAATCTGACATTGTTAATCTCTAGTTTCATTTATGAGGTTACTTGATTTGGTGTTTATGAATTGACTAGTTAAATGAAATCGCTTCATTTTGTCAGATTAAGTTCTTTACAGAATAATTTAGCTAATGAAAAGAACAACTCATTAGTATGCTCTTGTGTATTATCTACATTGTTCGTTGACGGTGAAAATGTGTAACGCATTCAAAAACCTTACTCTATCAACTCCTAGTTTCGTTTATCAGTTTGTCTTCATCTCACGCTGGCTTTATATCTGGTTGCTGTCTATTTATTTGTATATTGCATGTATGTGCATTCTATGTGCTTACTGAATCATTGGCTCATCTTTTTTCTCTTGTTCTTTCTTCCAGATAATCTCATACGCTGCTCCTCACATTCCTCCCCGCCTAGCGCACAAGGTACCTCCTGGTTAGATTCAGACCAACCAAAGGCTGAAGTTACAAATGTAGTGAAAATTGAATGAAATCCATTCATCGAGTTGAATAGAGAGCAGAAACTGTAAATTGTACTGTCCATTTGATATAAGTTCAATCAATTTCAGCATAAATCGAGAATCTGAGTTTAACATAGAAAAAAACAACGGATAAATCTAGTTTTTACGAACTTTCTTTGATAATTGTGTAAAATGTTTCTACTCAAAGTTGTATGTACACAATATATTGTGTCAATCGCCTGATATAGTTACAAACTGTTTCACTTTGAAAGTACCATAAAGTCGAATTCATGATGCACATCTTGCTTTATTTAGAACTCATCGAGGAGTGAACATCCATTCTAGAATGCAAGTACCTCTTGCTTGCCTGTCACAAATGGGATGAAATGGGTATCCTGAATTCTTCACTAGCTACCATCCATCTTAGCTTCTTTTTGGTCGATAATTATATAGGAGACATGTAGAATAGAATTTCGTTGCTCCAAATTTGCATTTCATTTCTTGAAATAGTTAACTTTCTCTTAACTATAATGATATTTTGATTTAAAACTGTCACTTTACCAAGTGCGAAACTTTTCTACTTTTCTATGGATCTCACTGTTTAAATTATCAAATTTCTCCACATTTGGTCTGTAGCTTGTTCTAATAACCTCGACCTTGATTGGGTGCTGTCGACGTTGAATCTGTCATTGTTTGCACCTTTGTTTTGATTGTATCCTTCTTTTGATCTGTCTCTTGATCCCATATCACCTATGATTTTCTATCCGAACTTTGTGTTGATGATGTTGTACAGAAGAATAACGAAAGCTCCAGCTCAGAGGATGAAACACCACAACCATGTAAGTTTTGCTTTGAGTTAAACTTTTTTAGAAAATATCAATTTAGACTGCTTCTAATAATCATGCTTTTTGAATGTCCAGTTCATTACAACTATTCGGTATATCGAATAAAGTTTACTCTGTTTTGTTATACTACTTATATCAAATTTTTCCTGAATCCTGCAGAAACTTGTAATATGATTTCAAATGAGGCTGATTAGTGGTTTCAATGATCAATATTTTAAAAAGGAGAATATCATAGGATGATTTCACGTAGGAATAATATAGATAATTAGACACGCTATTTTTATTCTTGAAGTTTGAAAAATTATTAAAACAGTCACTAGGATATATTTATAAATGGCTTTATTAACCTGTTTGTATATTTAAGTAAAACTTGATTACATACCAATTAAATACAGTACTATTTTCGTTGTACATTATATCTACATGATAAAAATTTCTACACAACAGATCAAGTCTTGAATTAACACTTGAAACTTGATTGTCCTTGAAATGGTCTTTCAAAATGCCAATCAATAAAAATAATCCATTATTCCAGGGGATTAATCTATGTGCGAGAAAGATAAATGAAGACATCACTTCTATTCCAACTGAAAATTTGTGCTGATAATGTTATTCAGCTGAACAACGAAACCTTCACAACCAAAACATCCAGCTCAGAGAACGTAACTCCACTTACAAAAAACTGCCATACAAAAAAATGATTCTGTTTCGGAATCAATGAACTGAATTGAGTACAAAAGAATTTAAGATTTCTTAACTATTTAAACAAAAGTGAATTAATCCACCCTTAAAAACATCAGTAATTGACAAGAAATGGAGTTTTTTTTTAATCGAAAATACACTTAATTTTACTTTGAAAGCTTTTTTAACTAGTATTTGAATGTTTCAAAAAAATTCCGTTTGATACTTCATTAACCAATTTGTCTTAAAAAATGTATTTTTTTTTCTCTATTCTTAATGTATATACAACAGCAACAATAAAAGATAGAAAGTATTTACAGATGCTATACTTTTAGTTTTATTCTGTTTTATATTATTGGTGTGTGTGTGTGTCGTTTCTTTTGTTTTTTTGGTGGACAAATTTGCCGAATATTCCTTAAAAAGATTAATTATCTGTCAACTATAAAAATAATCTTACCATTTTCTAGTCATGGGAAATCTCAAAAAAAAACAAAAAACAATTTAGAGAACGAAACTCCACTAAAAATTTTTATAGTTTGTAATGAATTTTTAAATGATAGAAAATAATGACAAGTTCATTTTATTCCTAAGGAAAATAATCCTAGTGTAATATTATTTCATTATCGATATTCCATATGAATGGAAGAACCAGTTGTAATAGATTTTGATTTTGGGATGTTCTACTATGTGGATCGTGAGGTTCTGTAACAGTGTCTGTCAATAAAAGGTGTACCAAATAAGTACGAGCTCTCAACTCGAACAGTACAGGTCAAGTGAGGACTTATGGTGAACTGTCATCGGAATTCTCTACTTCAAGTGGTGTCCCTCAGCGTTGCCCATTCTTGTTTAATTTTGCCATACACATGCTCCGAGTCATCACAATATCTTCGTCTGCATTTTCAGGAATGGACCTTCTTCCAGGAGATTCATTGGTTGACTTAGGATATGCCAATGACATAGTTCTACTTGATGAAGACGCTAACAAAATGCAGAGTCTTCTAACCACCCTAAGCAACAATGCAAGTATGTTTGGGATGAGGTTTTCCCCCTCCAAATGCAAAATGTTGTTTCAAGACTGGGTTGCATCGGCACCTGAACTAGTGATAGGGAGTGAAGTAGTCGAATGTTTAGATCACTTCACTAATCTCTGGAGTCTCATCTGTGCTGATGGCCTGGTGACTGATGAAATCTCATAACGGATACAGAAGGCTTGGTTGGCTTTTGCCAACCTGCGTCACTTATGGCGTAGATGAGATATCCGTTTGCTGACCATAGGACGAGTGTAGTGTGCAGAAGTTCGCTCGGTCCGACTATATGACTATGAAACATGGCCAGTCAGAGTAGAAGATATTCGTAGGTTGCTTATTTTTGATCGTAGGTGTCTTCTAAGCATTGTTCCTATAATTTGTGACAACCGAGTAAGTAATGCTGTCGTTAGGAAAAGGGTCCTAGATAAGGGTGGCAGATCAATAGATGAAGTATTGAAACTTCATCAGTTGAGATGGTTATGACATGTGTTACGAATGCCCAACCACCAACTGCCCCGATGAGCTATGTTTCGTGGTGTGGGAATTGGTTGGAAGAAAGCTAGGTGTGGCCAAACCAAAACATGGCACAAATCCATAAAGTCACTGACAAGTGGACTGAGCCATGTCGGTAGGTGTCGACTACCTGGTTGAGGCCAGAGAATGGTTAGAGACCCTGAATGACATGGATGAAGATTGCAGGGAAAAGATGGCTAAAATTAAACTCAGTATAATACTGCAACATATTTTTCAAGTTTACTTTATTCATTTTATAACATTGGAATCTGTTAAAGAATACAACTATCAGTTTGCAGCCTTCTAACATTTGAATATCTAGCAAAAATTTCCGACAGTTACGTAATATCGATGTCAATCAATGAATAGATTTCATTTTACCATACATTTGCGCAAGAAATATAAATATAAATATATTAAATTTGTAAATTAATCATAAACGTGTATGTTTGTGATTAGAACCAAGAATCATGTAAATGAAATAAATACTTGTTTTTTATTCAGTTTTTTTTCTAAACATACAATTTTTCACAACGATAGTCTAGTCAACGAAAATGAATGATTGAAAATCGAATTCGAAAAGAACAGTGTGAAACATTAGAATTAACTCAAGATTTAAAATAGATAGATACCGATCGTGAAATGCTACTTTCTGAAAACATATATATTGCTTACTTACACCTGTCACCCAAAATGTATCATAGGCTGCTGACTCGTGTTCTCCAGCCTACTCTGTCCTAGGCCTCCCTTTCCAATTCTGTCCAATATTCGTTCATTCTTCTCATATTTTTCTCTATTACTCAGCAGAATGAATTCCTTGGACTTCCTCTTTTCCTTCTATCTTGAGGTTCAAGTGACGGTTCGTCTTGTGACGCAGTTAGGTTCTTTCCGTAGTGTTTGTCCTATCTACTTCCGACGCTTCTTCCTGATTTCCTCCTCCATTGGAATCTGGTTTGTTCTCTCCCACAGTAGACTGTTGCTGATGTTGTCTGACCAAAGGATCGGAAGCATTTTGCTTAGACAACTATTAATGAATACTTGAATTTTCTGGATGATGTTTTTTGTGTAATCCTCCAAGTTTCCACCCTAGACAGTATATCTGTGTTGACATTTCTACTCAAAATTATTACTTTGAGTTGCAGATGTTGTTCAATTTTAGAAATTCAGCGCTTGCTTTCCTGACTCGCGCCTTCACATCAGCATCGTATCCATCTTGCTCGTCATTGATGCTGCTCAGATATGTAAACGTGTTAACATCCTCTGGGGCATCTCCATCCAGAGTGATTTGGTTGTCGCATGTAGTGTTGTATAGAAAAATCTTGCTTTACCGTTTAAGCATGTTGAGACCTTCTGCTTCATTGGTCGTCTTCTCTTGAATTTGTAGTTGCGTGTGTGATAGAAGAGCCAAATCATCTGGGAATTCCAAATCGTACAGCTGTGTCCTGACAGTCCACTGTATCCCGTGCTTCCCTCCAGATGTTGACGTCTTCATAATCCAGCCAATCACCAGGGGAAAGAGAAAGTTTGAGATTAAGCAACCTTGCCTGACACCGATCTGCACCTCAAATGATTCTATCAGCTGTCTTCCATGCACGATTTTGCAGTTTAATCCATCATAAGAATTCCATGTAATACAAACGTGCATTTGCCCATGTTATCACACCACATTTTATGACAGAGATAAAGAAAACATATGGTAAAGCGTTATCCGGACACAATCAATATAGTTACAAAAAAATCAGTAAAATCAAAGAATAAAATTCATATAATGGTACAACAATAAACGTTTAGACGAATCGATTAAGAAATCCATCTTTAGCCATGAGTAATACTGATATGCACATCTTAAATAAACTCATCAGTAAGTAACTTTATCAACTTAGGTTAACCGAGGTACTATATCAGCTAGAATTTTATGCTATGAGATAACGGTTCGATATTCGAATCGTATATACTACACCTAACCCACTTAAGTTAATCAAAACTTATCGATTTATGACTGTTTTTATTATCTCTATCTAAAACTCTAAATCCAATATTTATTTGTAAATAAAAACAATTCAACAAAAAGAGTTTAAATCATTTCAGTGGATAGATAACATTTTCATTATTAAAGCTTCTCGTTGAAATCAAAACATTTCTCTATAGTTTTCTAAGAAATTCCCAAAAATTGAGAATTTATTTCTGTACTAATCACAATGAAATTATATTGTTTTTGGGAAAAAAAAAGAAATCAAAACGTTTTATCATAGTTGACTAATCTTTACTTCATCAAGTTACAACCTAAGAAGAATGATGAAAATAATTTAATCTACCAAGGAAAACATTCAATTTTGTATAAGGACAGTCAAATGATAAAATTTAGGTGAGAAGTTTTCGGACAGTTAACTAGTGAGATATCTTATGACACCCCCGGCTATTAATACTATTATTATTGTTGGTAGTAGTAGTGTGGTGCTGTGGTGCGAGCTACTTATAAGTAGTATATGACGTGAGCGTCAACGTAATGTCTGGCAGCAGAAGATGGGGGAAGATCAAGAAAGGAAGAGTTAGAAAACAATGGAATTTGTATGAAACGCATGAATAGTGACGATGGATTGATGTTTTACAACAGGAACAGTCCAGTTCGATATGATGAACTGTTATTTTGCAAATGAACGATTTACGATATGGTTTTCCAATTTTACTGAGTAACGCTGTAATTTTCGTTAATTACAATTCGGCTGCCCCACCTGTGTTCTCTTTCACTACAGTAGTAGTAGTAGTAGTAGTAGTAGTAGTAGTAGTAGTAGTAGTAGTAGTAATAATAGTAGTTACTTTTTAACCTTAAGTGAAATTTGGGTTTTTCTTGTACGTGTAAGAATTCTATTCTTCTCATTGATTTTCAATGATAATATGTAGAACTTTACTTCCTCATTTTTTGTTCATGATTTATTTACCTCAACCCTAGAGAATACAATATCCTTGAAATCATCACTTAAACCACAGCTGTTCGTTTTTATTTTATTTTTCCTATATTTATTCATCTGAACTGTCAATTAATGGAGCGAATATTTTATCTAAAGTTTTTTTTTCTGAATAGTAAGTAATATAAATATAATTGATTTTAATGATAATTTATTTACTTGACTTATCATGGATTTTAATAAACTGTTAAAAAAATTAACTATTGTAGAATCCAAACTGAGGTTTGAACTGAGGAATAACTGTCTACGTAGTTTAAATACGCTTCTTGCCCAGTTGAGATCAAAACAAGTGATTTGGGTAAATAACGGTTCTAATATTCATCATAAATATAAATATACACATCATTACCTAAACAAATATTACCACTCAGTTATTATTCCACCAACAATTGTTCAATTATTCAAATAAATGATATTCTGTCCCCTCTGGATAGATGAGATTCGTTCAACAAATAGTATTTGATTGATTTATAACACAGAGTGTTTCCTATTCTGTAAGAGCGCTTCAATTCACAATCAAAATGCAAAATTCCAGTCAACGCAACCGACGCAATCAAAAGAGGAACAAATCAATATGGATGTGGCTATGATTAAGTGTCAGCTGAAACAACAAAAATGCAGTTTAGAAAGAAACATAGAAACTCATTAAAGGCTGAAAAAATAGAAACTATGATAAAATACAAATATTATCATATCGAAATGGAATCGAACAGACTAACAAAATGTACAACTGAAGGAATCAATAAGAACAAATTACAAATGTATATATGGAGAGATTTTCACAAACAAAACCTTCGTAAATGGATTGTACATATATAAAATTAACAGTTTAAATATATCAACATAAATATGTTCACTTTCATGTCCAATAAAATAACACTGATCAAATTCACAATTGAACAATAGAAAAAGAACTAGAAAAGAAGATCACTATGATTATTCAATGTACATTGGACATTTTCTTTTATTCCTTAAAGACAATGATAATATAACTAACCGTATACTAGAGAAGAACAAGGAATTTAAACATCTATAACTAACTATATTTGGATAACTGTTTGAAACTAAGAAATAAGGCATTCAATAATTGCTTGATATTAGTATCCGATTACTCAGCAGTATACTCCAACGACTCTTTTCATGAGATTAATCTTATAAATGTCAGCTCTCGCGGACGGAAAGTACAAAGTCAGAATTCAACAAGTCACATTTTCAACTTCAATCAATGAACGATATTAATGGAATGTGATTTATTGCCAACAGTGATAACTGTTAGTGAAACAGTGAATCATATCTACTTGCCAACATCCATGAAAACAGCCCTGAAAATCGATTACAGTTCAATAAATAGGTTATATTTTAAAGATGAGAAGTCTGTAGCGATTCGAATACATATCGAGGGAATTGATAAATCAGTAGTATATGTGAAGCTTGACAATCACCATACATTATCCTAATAATCTTAATTCTTTTCATGATAGTTTAATATGAAAATAGACAGATTATAAGATTGACAGTTTTCATTCTGAAATTAACCTTTATTCACACTGTAATCATTGTTTGTAAGCTATCCCGATTAATTGAAATTTAAACGAGTGGTTTGTTCACAAACAAAAAAAAACTCAAAAAGCATTTTTTGATGAAGGAATTTACAAACAAACACCATGAGTGACAGATTGTTCAGTTGAAATGAAGTGCAAAAGATAAAGACGAATAGATCAATTATTCCATAAAATATTGTATTAAAAACTTGGAACAAATTTAGTTTGCTTAACATAAAATCAAATAGTTTCACGTTTTACTATAATAATACCACATAGGGTTAATTAAAATAATTGTAAAAGCATTAGACTAATTTGAAAGCCTTTCATTTGTGACAGTTCTATTGTGTGGTGCAGAAAATTGTAGAATTACGAAAAAACATCATCCAGAATATTCAAGTATTCATTAAGAGTTGTCTCCGTGAGATATTTTGGATTAGTTAGTCAGACAACATCAGCAACAACCTAATGTGGGAGAGAACAAAGCAGATTCCAATGGAGGAGGAAGTCAGGAGGAAGTGGTAGAAATAGATAGGACACACATTGCGGAAAGTACCTATGTGCGTCACAAGACAAGCCCTCACTTGGAACCCTCAAGACAAGAGGAAAAGACGAAGACCAAGAAACATATTACGTCGAGAAATAGAGGATGATATGAGGAGAATGAACGAATATTGGACAGAACTGGAAAGAGAAGCTACCGTAGCTAACGAAAGAAATTGTAAGTTTGTGAAAAATGAAACAACGTCGGAAATTATCCTAGTTGAAAAAGTTCCTCTCATATTAACGAGAAAATTGAAAGAAAGCTACCATATAATCTACATTTTCTTTTATTCTGAACCACGTCTAATAACTTCTCAATCCTGTTTGTTTCACCATCTCTCAGACTTCAACCAGGAAGTCTTGTTAGACCTTTAGATATCAGTTCTATACTGCTTTCTTCTGTACCCTGACATAAACTGACTACCCGTCTGTTTTATCCATCAGTCATAGAACTGATACTTAGTGAGTTAATTAATTCCAGTACAATACACGTTTTAAAGAATGGTGAACAAACCGAGAATTCGGTGAAATAATAGTGTTACGCTCATCACTAGGTATGCCTAAAACTATAACGGGTTCACCTTAGTTGATAAACGAGAACGAGACAATGACAGACAGACAGACAGATGCAACGTAGAACTTCGTACGTAAGTACATCAGTTCATGTTGCCATACCACATCAGCACAGAGAAGTAATCCTCAATTCAAATCCAATAGTAGTAGAGGTAGTAAGGGAATTAGAAGTAATCGGAGAGGTTAGGATTAGAAGATACTATTCAAGAAGTATGATTCAGTGAGAAAAGTTTAGAGGTGTTGAAGAACCCAGAAGATTAGGATTTGAGAGAACACAAAGAATAAATGCACCGGCGCCATTGCGAATGATTTTGAGCCATGTCATTCAAGGTCTCTAACCATCGATTATTATCATCTCGCGGACCCCAACCAAGTAGTCGACAATTACCGACATGGGTCAGTCCACTCGTCGATGACTTCATGGATTTGTGCCATGTTTTGGTTTGGCCGCCCCTAACTTTCTTCTAACCTACTCCTACACTACAAAACAAAGTTCGTCGAGGCAGTCGGTGGTTCGGCATACGCAAGACATGTCCCAACCACCTCAACTGATGAAGTTTCACCACTTTATCAATTGATTTGCCATCTTTACCTAGAACTCGTTTCCTAACGACAGCATTGCTTACTCGGTTGTCCCACGGTATACGAGCAATGCTTCGAAGACACGTATGGTCGAAAACCAGTAACCTACGAATATCTTCTACTGTGACTAGCCATGTTTCATAGCCATATAGTCAGACCGAGCGAACTGCTGCACAGTACACTCGTCCTTTGGTCAGCAAACAGATATCTCATCTACACCATAAGTGACGCAGGTTGGTGAAAGCTAAGCGAGCCTTCTGTATCAGTGCTGAGATTTAGTCAGTCACCAGATCATCAGCACTGATGGGTCTTCCGAGATTAGCTAAGCGATCTACACATTCGACTACTTCACTCCCTATCAATAGTTCAGGTGCCGATACAAGACAATCCCGAAGCAACATTTTGCATTTCGAGGGGCAGAATCGCATAACGAACATGCTTGGATTGTCGCTTAGGGTAGTCAGAAGACTATGTATTTTGTCAGCATCTTCACCAAGTAGGACAATGTCATCGGCATATTCTAAGTCAATAAGCGAGCCACCTGGTAAAAGGTCTACTCCTGAAAATTCAGACGAGGATAAGGTTATTTCTAGGAGCATGTCTATGATAAAATTAAACAAGAATGGAGAAAGTGGACATCCCTGACGGACACCACTTGATGTAGAGAATTCCGGTGACAGTTCGCCATAAGCCCTCTCTCGACCAGTGGTTTTTGAGTAAAGGGCTTGTATAAGGTTAATGTACTTCTTTGGTACACCTTTCAATGACAGACACTGCCACAGAACCTTACGATCCACCGAGTCAAATGCCGCCTTAAGGTCTAGGAAAACAACTATTGTAGGTCGCCTAAATGTGTGTCTATGTTCCAGGACCTGTCTGAGTGTGAAGACGTGGTCTATACAACCACGTCCAGGTCGAAAACCAGATTGGTTTTCTCGAGTCTGCTCTTCACGAGCTTTCGTTAAGCGTCGAAGTATTATTGAGGCCAATATTTTAGATACTATATTAGTTAAACTTATTCCCCTGTGATTGTCTCAAGAAGACTTTTGTCCTTTCTTATAGATTGGGACAATCAGTGATTGAGACCAGTCGGATGGGATTACGTCCAGTTCCCAGATTCTACCTAAGATCTCAGTCAACCTAGCTGCTAAAACTGGACCACCATCCTTAAATATCTCAGGGGTCAGTCTATCAGGACCTGCAGCTCGTCCTCGTTTCAGATTTCCTAACGCTTTCTCAACGTCATTAAGACTAGGGGGACTTAAGTCGATTTGCCTTTCAGGATGACTGGAGATCGTGGGTAACCGAAGAGTGGCTCGTGGTCAGTTGAACTGATCCCTAAAGTGTTCTGCCCATCGATCCAGTCTCCTGGATTGAGAATGGATAATAATCCCATCCTTTTCCGAGATAGTCTCACTCACATTCGGGTTCTTAATACTAGGTTCTTTAATAAGGCGGAAAAGTTGTCTACTATTGCCGATCGCCGCTGCCTTTTCCATCGCTTTTGCTTTCGCCACCCACCACTGATCACGGTCGTTACGTAGACTTTTTATAAGTCTGCGCCTAAGCTGACTACGCTCTTCGTCATGCTCAGAGTCAGGTGGGATGAGTTTTCGAGCATCCATCAGTTCGGTGGATGCGACTGAAATCCACGGCTTGATCCTAGCCTTATGGTTTACCTTACTAGCAGATATTACTGCTGTTTCCACAGCCTTTTTGATATCATACCAACCTGCTTCTGGATGGGAATCGCTTGCATGGTTACTTAACTCTCTTTCTAGTTGCTCCTGAAAACGAGACAATGAACCAGCGTCCAGGTAGACTACTCTGATCCGCTAACGAAAAGTCTTGATATAGCGTAGAAAGTATACTCTATAAACACCCCGCAAGCACAATGAATTCAAGCATACAAATCGAGTTTATTTAGATATCATAGAAACGTCCTTGGAAGAGTCACAAAAATAGCACACTAGAATAACACAGTAACCAATCCTGGTGGGAAATGTGATCTCAAGGTCAACTGATCAGCTCATGAATAAAATCCAAAATAAAGACATATATCAAGCGTGTTCTGGGGATCTAACATCCCCAACAATTAACAACTGTTTAGCCAAACAGGCATATAAATTTACATATCTAGAGGAACGATATGGTTATAATTCAGTGTTGTTGTTGTTGAATGGCTAGTTCATAGATAACAACAATTACTCATCTACAAAATTAGTAATTATTTCATCATCTCTGTCTTATGATTCGATTAAACACTGTAGGAAAATACAAATTATTCAGTTACAATTTACTGATTCAGTGTGTCCACATGACTATCATTAAAATCTATGAGTAATAATTTCGTAAGCGGTAAGGCATTCTGAATTATTTTATTCATCGTAATAAAAGAGGGAGTTATTGATTTATTGATTTTTAAACGAACAAGACAATCATTTGATTATACAACAAAACTATAGTATAATTAAATCTATCTTAATAGTCCCATTTTTAGGAAATTGAGTGTTACGATTGAACACTATTAAGTATAGCTTAAATTATATGATCATTTACCATCCTATTTGTACTTTTGTTATGTGTACGCTTACGTTGATTCTAACATTAGTCATTCAAATGCAAAGATGGTATCATGTGCTCTTAAAGTTGCTCCAGTTTGTTGTTATATTTACTGACCTTATCCTATTTTATGCCTGTTACCCCTAGTGGAAGCTTAGGCCACCGACCAGCATTCTCCAACTCACTCTATCCTTTCCAGTCCTACCTTATTGCTGTTCGTTCTTCTCATGTCTGTCACCAATCCCCAGCGCAGGATGTTTCTTGGTCTATTTCCCTTCCTTCCCATGAGGATTCCAATTTCAGGCTTGCCTCGTGATGCAGTTATACGTGATTTCCTTAATGTATGTCCTATCCACCTAGTTTCTTCCTCAGCTGTAATCTGATCTGTTCTTTCCTTCAGTAAGTTGTTGTTGTTGTACACACACATTTGAGGATAATTTGATCACTGAAGCTAGGGTCAACTCCTAAAGGAATATATATTGATTTTTGCTTAACAGTCAAGCGATTAACGAAGGCTAAGTAACATTTACACATAAAAATCAATCAAATCTGTACTGTCCAATCCAGGCATTTAATTATTTTAGTAATCATATCAAAAAAAAGTATTTAGTATTTTTTTTTCTTTGTATCCGTTATTTTTCGAATAGGTTTCTATTTATTTCTGATTATGTTATCTGAAGCAACTGTCTGTCATACGATGATAATAATAATCGGATAAATACAATACTTCTAAATAACAATGCAAGAAGATTGTAAGCCATTTTCAAGATAATTAAATTATAGGGGTTGAACAACTGTTGAGGTGAAATATCCTAGTTCCCGCGAAAAAAAACCCAATACTTTTTGTTGACCTCATTTCCTTCAACCAGTCAAGATAAATTATAACCTTTTTATTAAAAAAAAATTGAAGTTATTTAATTTTCTTTTGAAATGTTGTTCAGTTGCATGAACAGTATTCTTGCACCAACCAAATCACTCTTGATGGACACGCCTTGGAGGATGCTAACGCCTTTACATATCTTCTTCTCAGCATCATCGACAACCAAGGTTGATCCGATGTAGATGTGAGGGCGCAGATCGGCAAAGCAAGGGTTGCATTTCTACAGTTGAAAAATATCTGGAACTCCAAACAACTTACAAACAAAACCAAAATCAGGATTTTCAATACAAATGTGAAGACAGTTCTACTGTATCGAGTGGAAACATGGAGAACTACCAAAGCCATCATCCACAAGATACAAGTGTTTATTAGCAGTTGTCGACGCAAAATACTTATATATACTTATACTTATATATTACAAATAACAATGTAAAAACTAATGTTGACATTTGTAGCAAGTACTAGTGTATATATTTAGACATAAGTAAATTAATATTGTGTATATTTTTTGACGTATACTACTACTTGTCCAAATGGTGAAATACACTGTCTACTTTGTGTCTGATATTATGTAATTTTGATGAGTACACTTAATCAATTGTTTTTTTGTTTTTTGTTTTTGACAAGTTCAAACATGTTCCTTCACATTATAATCAATTAAAACATTCACAATTAGACTTTGTTTTACCAATGAATTTTTTTGTTCAATTGTCTATTTGATAAGTTTCAAAAAGAAAACGTCAATAAATTAGTACAACACATATAAGCGAACAATATTGTTTTCGATTAGATCGTCATCAGGCTATGACGATCTAATCGAAAACAATATTGTTCGCTTATATGTGTTGTTCTAATTTTCACAATGGGAATCTTTAAAATTCAATAAATTAGTGTCTTATTTCCATGTACAACAAAATAAGTAAGCATAATTAAGTCAATCATGATAAGTAATTTAGGTTTGAGCATGCTGAATAGATTGAATGTGGTTAGCGGTAGAATCGAGAATACTTGTTTCGTTCTTTTTTGGGACTCGTCAGCTCTGTGTTGCGTATGCCCAACCACCGACTGCATCGTCAAGCTTTGTTTTGTAGTGTAGGAATAGGTTGAAAGAAAGTTAGGGGCGGCCAAACCAAAACATGGCACAAATCCATGAAGTCATTGACGAGTGGACTGACCCATGTCGGTAATTGTCGACTACTTGGTTGGGGTCCGCGAGATGATAATAATCGATGGTTAGAGACCTTGAATGACATGGCTCAAAATCATTCGCAATGGCGCCGGTGCATTTATTCTTTGTGTTCTCTCAAATCCTAATCTTCTGGGTTCTTCAACACCTCTAAACTTTTCTCACTGAATCATACTTCTTGAATAGTATCTTCTAATCCTAACCTCTCCGATTACTTCTAATTCCCTTACTACCTCTACTACTATTGGATTTGAATTGAGGATTACTTCTCTGTGCTGATGTGGTATGGCAACATGAACTGATGTACTTACGTACGAAGTTCTACGTTGCATCTGACTGACTGACGGACTCGTCAGCTAGAGATAACTGCATCCTAGTGTTGATATCCTTTTGGAAGATTCAAGCCTAGAATAATTCACCGCAAGTACCAACGCGTTATTTGCCTAGCGATTGAGCTCTGACTGTCACTAAGATGTGCAATAAGCATGAATTTCAACTTCATTCATAATGGCTTAATCCCTTGTTGTTTTTATTATAGAGGCAGTTCATACAAAGTGTATGCGTATATACCAACTAAGACTGATTAAATTTCAGTCAAAATATCAATAACAGGGTAATTCAAACCATTTTAAGGAGAACACTGGTAATTTAGTTTGCCATGAATGGTGTGGGCAAAACTTTCACTCACTAGATTCCATTTATTAGCATATATATATATATATATATATATATATATATATATATATATATATATATATAGACTGGCGTCACTCAATGTCAAAATCAGAAACATCGTTACTGAGCTTAGACTTTTTACGCTCATTGACCACTGAGCTATAACCAATGTGATGCTTGTCTAATCACTAAAATTGGTTAATTTGTTTTTTCAAAGTAACTAACTTTCAAACTTGTATTTTAACAAGGTATCACAAATTGATAAATATCTCAAATGAAATTTATTTATCAGTACAACTAATGAAAAAGTAAATACAATGACTTTATCTTATTAAGTTTGCTTTAATACACAACAAATTCAATGTTTACTAATCGATTTTTTTCTAAAAGGAAATCAATAATTTGATGCTCACTTACAAAGAATAAATTTTGCAACCAAATTAGTCAACTATTCTGCAGGTGCTATTTCTCATTGATCAGCATCATTTAGAATATTAATCGAAATTCGGGAGCATTCAAAAGTTGTTTCATCTCGACCAATAAAACGTACAAATTAAATGTATCGCCATAAATCCCCTTTATACAAAGTGTTAGGCTGGTGTGTTGATTTAAACTTGAAAATTGAATAGTCCGAATATTATGAGTACTAGCTGTCTCAGTATAAATATGATATGCATGAATGCTATTACTAGTTCATCACACGCGGTAGACGGATCGAAGACAAATGATGCAGTGATACGATAAGCTATTCTAATCTGTTTTTCCCAGAAAATACGAGGTGTCTAAGCACACAAATCAAGCTTATTTATACAATGATAGAGACTTCCTTCATGGGAGAGCCACAAAATAGCATACTAAAATAATCCACCAACTAGTGACAGTCAAGGATTTTCCGAGTGGGAAATGTGAGCTGAATGGTCAACTGGCGCGAAAACATGAAAATTCAAAATTTCAGAAATAAAAATGACAAAATTAACACCTTTCCAAAAGTGCGTTCTGGGGATCTAACGTCCCCAGCAAAACAAGCAAATAAAGAACCTATACATATGATATTTTATGATAAAGTAATCAATATTATTGAGACACACGTCAATACTGTATCTACAGTTTCTAGATAACAGTTTCAGTTTGAATTCCAAATGCTATCATGATAGTTAAAATGACTGCATCTCTATTGTAAAATATGCCATTTTTTGATATTAAACAAATATTGTAACATTCAATGATGTGTTTCAATTTAAATAAATTTATATTTTAAATATGAAGTGTTTTTTTTCTATGTAACAACTTGGTAGGCCTTGATATTATTGTTACAATGATAATGAGAACATACGATAGCGACACTTTCAACTCTCTTAACACAGTTTACGGACATATCTAGACCACATGATTAGAAAAACTATACTAAGCATAATTTGTTTGAATTTCACTAGTGAAATTTTAATTATTCAATAGTGAATCTTAGTAAACAATTATGAGATAGGAAGTTTTCTCGATAATGCTGTGACGGATGTAAAATTCACTAAAGTGATTGAATTTAGGCAAAACGCTTTGATTGTTGCTTAGTTTATAATAAGCTTCACCTAATTTGAATAAGAGATAAACTCTTTACAAATCTGCTTCAAGCTTCAAAATGACTCAGTTCCAATTATCCTTAAATTTTTGCATTAGCCAATGCCTGAAGCTTCATTATTTTCATATTCACAGGTATTACAGTTGCTTGCTGGTTTCTATCTCTTTGACATCAGTTGACTTTAACTTCTAGTTGGATATTTTGGATTCATCTCAACATCTCTACTGATTAATGATTGAATTATACTTCTTGAATAATATCTTCAAACCCTAGTCTTCTTCATTACCATTAATACCTCTACTATTTTTATCACTATGGGATTTGATTTGACATTTGCATCTCTGTGCTAATGTGGTATGGCAACATGAACTCATGTACACACGTACGAAGTTCTACGTTGCAACTGACTGACTGATGAGTAAACTTTAGTACAGTTTTGAAAAACTTGCTATCCACCGAGTAGCTTGGTTTTATTTCCCCTTAAAATAGTTTTAACATCAATTCGCTAAGGTAGACAGCACATAACGATCAATAGTTCATTCAATTTCATCTGCTAAGTTGAATTTCTATGAACGAATTCTTCATTTGTAAATAAAATAACTTTGATTAAAATTCACACTGTGTTCTGTCTTCTTTAAATCTATTCATTCAATATCCATTACTATTGTTGATTGTTTCAATCGCATTTCTAAACTGAATCAAATGAATCTGTCACGTTATAACTGTTAAAACGAAAATTTCTTGTGCCTGATTTTTATCAATAGAAAGTAATAAAATGTATAGATTTCATCAATCAAGTGACGATAATTTACTTACATAGATTCTTGAAATCATGATAGAAATCATTGTTAGTTCACCATTAGACACCTGGAAGTACTGGACAGACTTTTCGTCCTAGTATGGGGCTCATCGTCTGTGTGCATTCACTACTCTTGGACCTCACAGGGCTCGAGCCCTGGACCTCGCGCGAACGCCTAACCTTTAGACCACTAAGCCAGTATCTAACGATGTTAATGTCTAACTTCGATTATATACAATAACTAAGGATAGAGTAATACTACAAACTTTTGTGATGATGGCTAACTTTTATTAATAATAATAATACTAATAAAACTCTTTTATCGATTCTCCAACTAAGATCTTTTTATACTAAGATTTGTTTAAATTGCTTTAGAGATTTATAGACAACAATGTATTTGCCCTCACTTATTCATACTCCCTTATTATCTTAATGTTTTCATTACTATTATTATTATTATTATTATATTGAATCAGTAAACTATGAACACTCGTTGCCTTAGTTACAAATACAACGCTTACCTTAATCCTATTGATCATACCACTATTGATACATATATGTAAATATGTTGTTACATGACGACTATAAATATTTAGGTGTGGATTAAGAAAAATGTGTTATCATCATTACTCTCTCTTATATATATGTATATAAAACATTAGGTATTATTGCGCTTTGTATTGTTCTTTTGTTAATGTACTAGTTTACATATAAATATACATCTATCTCTTTATATATTTATAACGAAATGATGAAAATCAATAATTAGCCTGTTTCTTTTTTTCCAACATTTCCTTCTACACCCTAATTTTTCCTCCTAATGAAAATCAATTCGATTCTTACAAAAAAATAATAACGTTTTTTATGTGATTAATGAAACAAACAAACTAGCAAACAAACAAACAACAGATGAGATTTCTCATCAAGATGTATATAATTACTTAGAATAATCTGTTAATATGAATATCATTGTTAATAGTAGTAGTAGTTAGTAGTAGTAGTAGTAGTAGTAGTAGTAGTAGTAGTAGTAGTAGTAGTAGTAGTAGTAATAGTAGTAGCCAGTAGTAGTTAGAAGTAGTTAGTAGTAGTAGTGGTAGTGTGGTGTGTGCTACTTATACGAATGATATAAGTAGTATAAGAAAGGACGTGAAAGAAGAAGTCTCACGGTCAGAAGAGCAAAAACGGAAAGCAAATGGAGCAAAAGCAAGAAGTAAATGGAGTACGAACAACAGGAAGTAAAGGAAGCAACAGCAGGAATGGAAGAAGGATGGAGCGTTGGAAGTCACGACTCAAAGATGGTGTGCAAATAGAGTGTTCAATGTAATGTTTTCGTTTTTAATTTACTAAGAGTGTAAATTTGCATTAAACAATCTTCCGCGCCTGCCTCAGTCTTCTCAGTAGTAGTATTAGGAATAATAATAATAATAATAATAATAATAATAATAATAGTAGTAGTAGTAGTAGTCGGAGTAGTAGTAGTAGTAGTAATAGTAGTAGTAGCTAGTAATAGTTAGTAGTCATAGTGAATCAAGAGCAATTGTGTTTATGTATGCACGCTTTGATAACGCTGTTCAAATTGTTTGTTTTTTCCCTTTCAACTAATTATATGTATCTATATATGCAATCCTAGTTATTAGAACTACATTTAAAAAAGAAAGAAAAACGTTCATGTATTTTTTTTAAAAATATTACTATAGAAATAATTGAATGAAACGAAATGCATTAATCACAACAACAAAAATACAAAACGAGCAACTGAAATAACATTCCTCTCTCATTCACTTTAATTATTTTCATTTTTAAATTTGAATTTTGTTGTTGTATATTTAATTAAATTATCATCTTAATTGTATGTTTGTTTATTTTGTAGATTTATTAAAAATTCTACTTTGGAATACCAATGACAACATGATATGATGACTAGTATTATTATTATGATTATTATTATTATTATCATTGTTCTTTTCAATGAATTTAAACAATCTAAAGGATATATTTACGCGGATGAGTAGAAATTCAATGTTTCGAAATTTTTCGTAAAATAATATATATATATTTAAACAATCATTTATCATGTCTATCTCATAATTTTTGAAATGGTTTAACTTGACAAATATAACGAATTGTTAGCAGATTCCAAAAATGAATTATCTTCAAGTCAGCAGCTATTGGTGGTAAACAGTTTTTGTTCATTTTAAAGAGAGTTTTTATATAAAAACTAGACAAATTTGAAAAATAAGGAAAAACAAAATTTTTTTTTTGTGATAATCCCAACGTTGTTCACAAGGCTTGAAGTTTGACATGTCTCAATTAACGATAATAAAACTTAAACATATTGAATTAATTCAGTTTCAGATGTCGATTTTTAATTAAATTATTCATTCAACACTAACTATTATTTTCAATTAGAGTTATGGAGATGAGTGTTTTTTTTTACACATTTGTAATCATCAACCAATCATACGTAGACTACTATTAAAAACCTGGAAACATTGGATGGCCGTTTCGTCCTGGTATGGGACTCATCACTGGCAGTGCGCACCCACAACTCCTGAACCTCATAAGGTTTAAACCTAGGACCTTAGGTCTTGCGCTCGAACGCTTAACCTCTGGACCGTCGAGTGCTCATGTGTAACTCAGATAAATCTACAAATTTTGAGCCACCTCACCCATTTGTCTTTGGTAGTGACTGCCATTAGGTTAGGCGTTCACACACAATACCGATGGTCCCAGGTCCGAATCCTGCGAGATTCAGGAATCGTGGATGCACAGTGCCACTGATGAGTCCCATACAAAGGACGAAACGGCCGTTTAGTGCTTCAAGGTTTCTAATGGTGGTCTAACAATGATTGATTGATCATTTCAAATGTGTACTAACTATTATCTCAAATATCGTTAACAATTTATTTATTCATACTGTGAACTGATTTTTATCCATTTCATTAGAATTCAAATAGATTATGAATGAATGATAATTATTATCATTAATAAAGAGGTTCGATTATTCGGTTCGCTTAAGAAAGAAATATGCACTATCAAAAGTGAATATTCTAAAATATGTAGAAAACCTTGATTATAGAAGATATCCCGCACAAGAAGAATAGACTGAAAGGTGAAATACATTGAAAATCAATAAATTAGGCATTAGTAAATTGTAAAATAGCCTAAATTAATCAATAATAAATAGAGAAACATTAGGATAAAATTTAATTTAATTTAAAATGTAATTTCCATAATCAGATTGTGGAGATTGTTGAGTTTCATTGAAATCATGAGTTGATCATTGCTAGACGAGTATTAGAAACCCAGAAGCACTGGATTGTTCTTTCATCTTAGTATGGAACTCATCGGCAGTGCCCAGCTACAACCCTTGCACTCTGGAATCGAACCTAGGACTATCGGTCTAGGGCGCGCGAACGCTTAAACTCAAGACCACCATTACGCGAAGCTGCCAAGATTACTCGTAAAAACAGAAAAACATAATAAATATGGGGAAAGGATGAGTCAGTTCTAACGGACTCTGAAACCATCCATTCGAATGATCAAGGTGAAAAGAGTAAGATAGTAAAAATTTCTTTTGGATGCGCACATTAACTGAGTTAATATGGATATTAATGTCTTCAAAGGTATTCGGAAGACGCATATGGGAATTATGCGATACATTTGATGAAATGTAAGTAGAAACAATAACCCATATCCAAAGCTAATGTCTATAACTAATGTCGGTAGGAAAGTTTGTTATTCATAAATTTTCAAATATTCTATTGGTGACAGTTCTAAAACTTACTTCAAATACGGAGAAACTATGTGTTTTAATCAAATCACAAACAGTTCGTTCAAAATATTAGTAAAGATAAAGAATCACATTTACAAATTATCATTTATAATAAATTTCTGTAGAAGAATTCCACAAAATTTTTATCACTAACGACCTTAGTAAAGATTGAAATAATTTAAATATGATGATACTATCTAATAATTTTAAAATAAAAGAAGACGTTCTTATTGGAGCTGACTACTGCTTACTAAGGAGTTCGTTCACACTATTGAGGAGTACCGTACTAAGATGGAACAGCTTTCAAGTTTTTTACGGTTATAAATTTAAATATGAAAATACACTGATTTTTTATTTCATGGTGATTTTCTCTTCTTCTTCTAATTTGGTTTTTCAAGGGAAACAGACTCATGACTGATTGAAATCACCAGTTCGTTCTACTAGTCACAGCTTCGCACTAGAACTCCAGAAGTATCTTCTCAAAACTAAAGACAAGTAAGTACAAGTTAATAGTCAGTATATAGTTGCAGAAATTGTTCATTTTCATCCGGGTCACGACTTGATCAAAGTTCGACAATCATTGAAAACCTAGTTGTGGAATCGATCATTGATCCATGATATTGTTGGATCACATACTAGGACGAAACTGCCATCAAACACTTCCAGCTCTCCATCGATTGTTTGACTTTGATCAATTCGTGATTAAAATGGAACACAGCAATCTCCTTTAACCTGATAATGATGACCTTATAACTGTTTAAGGACTCAAACAAACAAACATATGCACATACATATATATGCCTACATTCATGTCAGAATAAACAAACAAAATTTCCACAAGTTATTTCAGCCAAATAGATGTACACGAAAGAAACATATATATTAACATACACGTATGTAAAAAGTTATGTGAATACTTATTTTATTCATATGTAAACACTTGAATACAATGAATCAATCAATGAATCAATGAATGAACGAACGAACAAAAAAATATACACAGATTGATGATTGAAGGGTTAGATGACTGGATGACTGACTGGATGACTGGATGGATGTATGAATGAATGAATGACTGAATGAATAGATGAGTGGATTGTTAAGTGAATAATAACTTGTCAAAATTTATTTGATTTGATTTAAAGAATTGAATTATAATTAACATTCAATACTGTTGTATGACTTGTTTAAATCCAATCTTTCTTTTTTATTCAATACTTTCTCTGAAACAAAAATTAAAACACATAGAAAGAAGGAAAACAATGTCAATGTTAGTAGTAGTAGT
>OX103973.1:26609308-26695660 GCA_944470395.2 Schistosoma turkestanicum
TTAATAGTAGTAGTAGTAGTAATAGTAGTAGTAGTAGCAGTAGTAGTAGTAGTTGTAGTAACAGTAGTGGTAGTGTGGTGCTCGCTACTTATAAGTAGTATATGACGCGAGTGTAGATGTAATGTCTAGCAGCAGAAGATGGGGGAAGATCAAGAAAGGAAGAGTGGGAACACAATGGAGTTTGTATGAAACGCATGAATAGTGAAATGTCAGACAGTGGATTGATGATTTATTGAAGATTTGCAAATTAACGGTTACGATATGGTTTTTCTATTTTACTGAGTAACTGTGTAATTTTTGTTAAATACAATTCGGTTGCCCTCACCTGTGTTCTCCTTCACAACAGTAGTAGTAGTAGTATTAGTATTAGTAGTAGTCGTAGTAGTCGTAGTAGCAGTCGTAGTAGTAGTAGTAGTAGTAGTAGTAGTAGTGTGAGTAGTAGTAGTATTAGTAATAGTAGTAGTCGTAGTAGTAGTAGTAGTAGTAGTAGTCGTAGTAGTCGTAGTAGTAGTAGTAGTAGTAGTAGTAGTAGTAGTAGTCGTAGTAGTAGTAGTAGTAGTCGTAGTAGTAGTAGTAGTAGTCGTAGTAGTAGTAGTAGTAGTAGTCGTAGTAGTAGTAGTAGTAGAAAACATTCAGTCATAAACAACTCATCTAGTTGAAATCAGAGTAGATCATCTCTCTGCATTTCAGTAAATATTGATACGTTACTTCTTTATTTTTTGAAAGGTGATTGTCTATTCAATCCACCCAGCTGATACACAACAGGTCAAAACATAATGCGTAATGAAATCTGATTTCAGTTTATTATAATCTACCCACTTATATAACAGAATCAACGATAAATGAAGAGCTAGAACAAACTTAACAATGAACAAATTTACAAAAATGAGTTGTGGGAAATTTAAACTTTTAAACTCAGCCTATATTCATAGAAAACAAAAGAAAAATACTGTCAACTTCAAGTATAGGAAGTAATTAATTGAGAATATATATATATATATATATATATAGATGTATAATAGAATCCATTTTAGTATCAAAGATAATATTTTAATTTGTCTTATTACATACATTCAAATGGTCACTTAATGCTACATGTAATGCAAACGGGAAATTCTTGATGAGACAACATATTAAAAGCTATTTATTAACAACATAAATATTTTCTCTAAATAAGTACGCATAAATAAATAAATGGAGCCATAGAGAGAAGCCACCAAAAAGAAACTAACTACTCCTGTCTATGTAAAAAGCAAAATTATGTTATTGAAAAAGAGATTTTACAAATCCATTAATTATGATAAATTTTTTTTTCTGTGATGAAATCTTTACAGTAATGAAAGAATTTTCCCCTTTTTAAATGTATAGTCATTTCTGCAATTGTTACAGGGTAATTTTATATAAGGCGGGTAAAAAAGAAAATTCAAAATAAAGAACAAGATGCAAATTCCATTTTTGAAATTGAATCAATAGACACGGAAATGACAATTGTAGACCATATGGCAAATTATTTGTACAATAGTGGAGAGAATTATTTTTTTTTCCTTATTTTGTATTTATTGTGTTTTGCATTTTCAGTTTATGAAAACAAAAAAAATGTACTTGAAAGATAGACTAAGGTTATGCAGTATATAGTTACATAATTCCAAAGAGGTTTTTGAATAGTAACCTTTCTCATTTTCTTGCTAACACACGACCCTTTTCGGGCAGAGTTTTGGAGGTTTGTGTTTTTACACATTTGAAATCATCAATCAATCATTGTTAGACCACCATTAGGAACCTGGAAGCACTGGACTCATCGTTGGCAGTACGCATCCACGACTCCTGCATCTCGCAGGATTCGAACACTTGACCTTCGGTATTGTGCGCGAACGCCTAACCATCCCGGGTTTCAATCCTGCGAGGTGTAAGAGTCGTGGATGCGCACTGCCACTGATGAGTCCCATACCAGGACGAAACGGCTGTCCAGTGCTTCCAGGTTTCTAATGGTGGTCTAATTATCCTTTTCATTAGGTGACATTTAGTCCTGAAAGTGTAGATCATTACTTCTATCATTTTCATTGCAGGCCAAAATGATCGATCATGTTGATTGTTTGCTGGGCAATCAATTGTATTCTCTTGTTATTGATATCCTGGATTAGATTTTATCAAGTGACTGTGTTAACTTGTCTACCGTTTGAACCATTGGTTTCGTGATCATATCTGAATTGTAATTATCAACTATGTGATACAGATAATTGATTTCGTTTTAGTTGAGAATTTTCGGCTTAGTAAATCTACATCAAAATGTTCACACTGATGGTGAACTGTTTAAAATAAATCTTGAATGTCAACGAAGATATCAACACTTTCGATCAATAAATACCGTACGTCTTGATTGTTAATAATATTTGAAATAATAGATACGAGTTGAATTCGATTGTGAACACTAAAACTACACGCCAACTAATCGTCAACTCTGTGGTTAACTGCAATCTTAATTTAATGAATAATTCTTGACGAGCTAGTGAATGACTTTTGAAAGAACCCCGAAAGTTCCTCCGACAGGCCCTGTCCGTTGGGTTTCAATCACTCAGTGAAAGGAACAGTTAGTATAAAGTGAAAATGAATGATAATCACAGATTAATATGAATTGATAGAAGTTGAAGATATGATGCATAGAAGGTTAAATAATTACTTTATAGGTAAGTTGTTTGCCGAAAATTCTTGAACTTTTGGGTTCGAAAAATAAAAAGGCAATAAGTGAACGCAATTTGTGATCCCAATAGTTTCTTAGATTACAAGTGTTTTCCAGCAGGACTTTACGGTAAATTCATCCTTGACTTCTTATCTGAATGAAAAGAATCATTGATATATGTCACTCCATTCATTTGAATTACCCCAGTTTTTTACTTGATATGAACTCATATCTTTTGTTCAACGAAAGATTTTGTTCATAGTGTTTAACAAAAGGTATGCATTTTGGTTTTGTAATCGTTGATTCTGATACACTATATTACTGTACCATGTGTAAAAACAGATGTAATCTACAGAATATTCTTCACTCTGTGTGTTACTAGATGTAACTAAGTTCTTGATCAACTTCTGAATTTCGTGTAATAACTTAAGTGGTGTGTATCAACTATCTTGAGCGTAGGACAGTTACTTACCCCTGAAATAGTTAATAGTGTAGTTTTGCTTTAAGCTGAAAACAATTCGAAGTTTGACAGCTAACTGACACATGACTGAATTCCTCAAGACTACAGGTACACTGCTGGTGAGTTTCAACTAGAACGAAACCTAGATCAGACAGCATTTCTTGTCAAATACCTCTGACCACGACTTTACATCTCATCTAGATTAGCGTCTATACAGCAACTCGATCAATGGGATCCAATCAGCACTAAGAAGAACTTGACATCAATGACATTGGTCGCTACTCAGTGGTCGATCATCAGTAAATTCTTTTTATACTTAACGCTAATTATTTTACTTTTTCTAAGCTCGGTAATATTCAAACCGGTTACTTTATAAGAATTGATTTATACCTATTTGTTCAAACAATTAGCATACAAAAATCAATCTAAAAGCTTTGATATAATACGTTTATTAGGTAACTTTTTATGTGCATAAAGTTTAACCTCTGGATTAGGTCGAACTGTAAAACAAACAAAAAAAAACACCACAAAAGTTCATTTGGCATAAATTTGAAATTCAATTGTATTAAATTTTTTATTTTTTATACATTTATTGTACTTAATCAATTCGGTAGGAACCTCATTATACAATCATGTGTTTGTTTAAATGATATAACATTTTATTATAATAATAATTACAATAATGATAATGATAATCATAAAATGTAAATATCATTGAAATGTAAATTTCAAAAAGTGCAACTCATTTCACTTGACTACTCAACCAAATAAAAATTATGCATTTAAGTACACTGTCAATCGAAACTATTACAACAAGCATTTAACATAGAATTCAATATAAGCGTAATTATTTTTTATTCGTTAACAATCGATTTATTTCGTATCCTTCGCTTAATTCTTTCTTTCTCTTTCATTGATAAATCAGTGCAACTAATGTTGATTTCTGCTGGCATAGATTATTGTGTAGTGCCTCCACATAAACTTGAGTTGGCTCACTAGCCTTCTCCACATCGCTTCCTTCGCTCATTCGTTCGCATTGTAATCTAGGGAGTTGGCTCAACAGCTTTCTCCAATTCACGTAGCTTCTTTCGTTCTATTCTATGGTGTGTCAAAAATAAACATATTCAACACTTCAAGTTCACCTTCTGATTTATAAACCGTCAGACATTAGTCAGTAACGATTGTCTAGACGAGCTAATTACCGAGCTTAAGAACACACACTACAAATGGTGAGCCCGCCGCAGAAATGGGCCACCACAACTGCAATAACCACAACAAAATCAATAAAAAATAAGGGAGCATTCGACATCTAAGTAGCGAGTACATTCTTAATCTCTCTCTCTATTGGTTTCATTGTTTCTTACTTTAAAAAAGATTATTAATCTTTAAGTCAACTTTTCATTATTGAGTGCATGTAAACAATGGAAGGCAGTTTTCAGAAAGTACTCTTATTCGAGAATGTACAACAATTTTGAACAATAACATTGACAGAAGGAACATTATCGATTTATAGCGCTTCTAGAAGATATATAATGCAATTTGGACCATAGTGAATAAAATTAACTTCGATTACTTCATTTTTACATTACGAGATTGTGAAGATTGTTAGGTTACTCATTGAAATCATGAATCGATCAATGTTAGACCATCATTCGAAACCTGGAAGAACTGGACGAGCGTTTCGTCCTCTAATGGGACTCATCAGCAGTGCACATCCACGACTCCTGCACTTCGCAGGATTCGAAGAATCCCATACGAGGATGAAACGGCCTTCCAGTGCTTTCAGGTTTCTAAAAGTGCTCTAACATTGATCGATTCGTGATTTCAATAAGTAAATTTTCTTTTATTTGTATAAAAAAATAGTTAAATATTCAATACTGTTTTTCTTTTTCATTTATTATATTGTTGTTTAAAGTGACATCATTTTCAGTTGAAGACAGCAACTTCACTATTAATTTGAAACAGATCAATATGCATACCATTTGAACCCGGACAACATGAGTTCTCAAAGATGCTCAGTATAGTAACAAACATCATTTCATTTAAGTACTGAAATAAGATTCATGATCCAAATATATTTCATTTCATTATCAAATATTATTGGTGAGTATCCATTCAACTTGAATAATTTCATGGATTGATCTATTGATTTCAAAATGTATACAAATCTTTCACGAAAAAACTAATCACTCACATGAACGCATACAAAATGCACTTTGAATATTCATTTGTTTCTTTCTTAACTATTGTACAATTCATCATGAACATGAACTTTAAACTATACCCAAACTCCTTTCATTTATCAACTTTTAAAAGTATTATTATCCTTTTTTGTTTATTTATTTTTTTCAATTCAAGAGAAAGCGCGTTCAATGTTCAACTATGCTTGATATGATTAATATGTGTTTCATACGAGTAAATAAAAAAAAATGCTGATTACGAGAATAGGATTGCTATATAAATATTTATAACATCACCTCTATTATGATTATGATTATTATTATTATTAGTATCTGAAAGCAGTTGTTGTATTTTATTCTGATTAAGACTATTATTCAGACAAGAATATGTAAATAATAGTAGTTGTAACTATGCTAAACAAATTATATTTATTCTTGTATTTACTTACCGTCGTATTCTAATGGTGTGTGTTGTGTGTGTGTGCGCGCGCTCGCTCGCTCGCTAGTGTTTCGTCAAATAATGTTTAATGTCTATGTTAAAAAGCATATATACTACATATGGTAGGTAGGTAGGTAGGTAGAGAATGCAATAGCAATAACTAGTAGTGGATGCGTGTGTTTTATGATGAGCTCGTGCACTCCTTCTTAATTACTTCATGTTTTTTAGCGCGTAGTTTATCGTTTTCTTTTTTTTTAAAACACAACTAACTTATGTTGTTGTTGTGTTTGTTTGTTGTTGATTTTCCGATATCCAATCCATGTTGGTTACACCACAGTCACAGATGACTAGGACAATGTCAGGCGAATTGAAAAAAAGCAAAACGATTTAATATTATCATCTTGTTAGGTATAAAAATTTGGAATTAATAAAAATGAAACCCTCTTTTTTCTTTTTATTTTTTTTTCTCTAGTCTGGTTATTTTGTCTAGGTTTTTTTAAAGTTTAGATCAGGTCATTCAATGTATATATATACTAAATGGTTGCTTATCTTCTGCCCCATACACAGTATTTTATTGATATAAAACTACACACTCATAACAAACACATTGTATATCCAGTTCTACACACACACACACACAGAGACAAAGAGATAAGATGAAAAAAAGAAAGAGAACAATGTGTCATCTTCTTTGTTTCTTCCTTTAATTTTTCAATGTCATCTAAAAAAAACGAAAGTGATATAAATTATAGGCTAAGTAAGGGTTAAATTTCTGGACACTGACTCTAAAAATTACACACGCACACAGCTGCACACATCTGCACACACCATGTATATCCGTAAGAAAACTATGCACATCAGAAGTAATCCATGTGAAATGATGCATGTACTACATACAGTCTTAGTTGATACGTAATCGAAATGTGAATAAGCAGCACAGTAGACACGATGTCGTTTGAATTGAACTACAAAACAAAACTGTTTCTTCAAGATGTAAATTTTTCTGTCTATTTATGTATGTCTGAATCTGTGTGTGTGGGTGTGTGTGCACGCTGAAGAGAAGAGTGTAAGTGAGTAGAAGAGTTGAACTGGTTAAGTATTAGTAATTCTTAGCAAAAATTATTTCATTATATTTAACGAAAGATAAAATTAAGTAATATATATATGGCGCTTGAAATAATTCTAAATAGCTTTTTTCTTTTTCAAAAACAGAAATTGTTTTCTGTATTCATGTCAGACATGTTAGACGAGAAAGTAGTTGAAAAACAAATTGTTAAGTTGCAATCACTTCAATGAATATAACTAAATTTTACTAACTGTCAATGTGTACATGCAAACTGTAGTGATAATATTTAATTAGATAACAATATGTTCCATGAAATAAACAATTTTTAAAATGTATTACACGACGTAAAAGTATTACATTAGTCAAGTTGTCTAGATGACTCTTTAGTTAAATTACTTTTTGGTGCAGAAATCAGTTCCAAATGAACCGGGTATAATAATCCTTAAATACCGGTTTGCACTGTTCCACTCAGGTTTCTGTACAACGACTTCCTTTGCAAACGTTAAGTTAAAAATGTGACACTCATAACCGTAGTGGATGTTCAGAAGCAGCGGCTAACAAATTCATCAACTAAGATAAATTATATCACAAAACCGTGAGATATTATGTTTACTAAGCTGTACTAAATGCGAACTCTTGAAAATCTTGCTACTGTATTAGAAGAATTAAATTTTTTCTTAAAACCTGAAACTCAAACAAATTTGAGAGTTCATTGATCTATTTAAATATTCTTATTTTTTTAAAAAGAATGTCATCAAACCGTTTGTTTCTTATCCACCACACTTTATGATTTATCAAACATTCAATGTTCAATATCTTATTAGTCTTTAAAATACCATTCTCAATGCTATAAATTAAAAATAAACCATAACAGTACAATTGATCAACGTTGTAGATAACTGACGCCATCTTATAATTGTAATCGATTATTTGATTAATTAATTTCAAAAGAAAAAAATTCAGTTAAGAATAAACCATGAAATATATTGTTTAGCAATCTTTCATGAGTATATCTCATTCTACCCCGAAACAAAGATTCAGAGAACTAATTAAACACATTTAGGTGATTTGGTTTTCAAAGTTTCAAGAAGAATCGATTTTTTTCCAGAAGATAAATAAAGCATCGTACAACACAGAATTTCAAGATAATGCAGTGAAAAATTAATCAGACGACTTGTTGCTTATTCCCTTATTTCACTAAAATACCATGAACAATAAGCAATAATCTAATTTTCACAGCTCAAATCACAAACTGATCATAGATATATGATCATTGAAAACCTTCAAAACCCTAGGTATTTGTTTCTTCATAGTATAGGATACCTTAACATTTATTTAAAAAATGAACAGATTTTAATCGATGAACTAAGGTTATTGTGCAAGTTTTTGAGTAAACTATTGAATTTTGATAGTTCGTCTCATTGATTAGCCTTAATTAGACAGCTACAATAGACTAGGATGCACTGAATAGCTGTTTCATTCTGATCAATGAAGTTTATTTATGACATATGTGAAAATTTTCAGTTTGAATAATAACATAATCATTATAAACTGACAACTATGAATTGATTGTCGAATAGTGAAGCATGAACTAACAACAGGAACAACAAACAGTAAATGAATTAATATTCACCTAGAAATTTATTACAAACTTTCATTATCAGCTTCGAAAAAAAACACTCTTATTTATACATCATTTTAAATGTTTTCTACATTCAAACTATGATAGACTTACAATGAAAAAGATACATGAGTATTTCAATTTATTCAATGATGATTGTTGTTTTTTTTAAAATTCAGAATATATTGATGTTTGAATGGACATTTGTATATCAGTATTCAATATTCAATATCAGTAGCGTTTTGATTGTTGCAATTATTGATTTCCAGTAGATATGAATTTCTAGTTGCATTTTTTATCTATATAATTTACACTGACCACTTACTTGAATACTATAAGCTTATGTGTTAATAAAAACATTATCACTTTCCTCCATTTCTTAGTTTGATTAATTTTAATCCATGTCAAAAATATCTACTGTAGTGAATTAATTAGTGAAAAAAAACTGTTTATAGATTGATAAATTTCATATTTCTAGAAAAGGCTTAAAGCTTGACTAGCAGTAGAAGTCAGAAGGTCCATTTCTAGGGAGTCTCATCAGCGCTGATGGCCTGGTGACTGACGAAATCTCAGCACGAGTACAGAAGGCTCGATTGGATTTTGTCAGCCTGCGTCACTTATGGCGTAGGCGAGATATCAGTTTGCTGACCAAAGGACGAGTGTACTGTGCAGTCGTTCTCTCCGTCTTACTTTATGGCTGTGAAACATGGACAGTGAGAGTGGAAGATATTCGTAGGTTACTGGTTTTCGATCACAGGTGTCTTCGAAGCATTGCTCGTGTGTCGTGGGACAACCAAATAGGCAATGCTGTTGTTAGGAAACGAGTTCTAGGTAGTGATGGCAAATCAATTGATGAAATAGTGAAACTTCATCAGTTGAGGTGGTTGGGACATGTGTTGCGTATGCCGAACCACCGACTGCCTCGATGAGCTATGTTTTGTGGTGTAGGTTTAGGCTGCAAGAGAGTTATAGATGGCCAGACCAAAACATGGCAGAAATCCATCAAGTCAGTGACAAGTGGACTGAGTCATGTTGGTAGAACTAGGCTACCTGGTTGGAGTCGGCAAGACGAAAGTCACCGATGGATAGAAACCTTGAATGACATGGCTCAAAATCGTTCACAATGACGCAGGTGCATCCACTCTCTGTGTTCTCTCAAATCCTAATCTTCTGGATTCGTCAACACCTCTTTGTTTGTCTTTCTAAACTTATCTCACTAAATTCTACTTCTTGAATGATATCTTAGAACTCAGATCTTCTCCACTACCAGTAATACTTCTACTATCTCTACCACTTTGAGATTTGAATTGACAGTCGCGTCTCTGTGCTAATGTGGTATGACAACCTGAACTGATGTACTTATGACTGAAGGCCTATTTCATCCTACTTGTACCTGTGTTCCAGTGTTGATATTTGTTCCATGATCCAAATTTAGTATCTTTCATTGTAAACATAGTCAACAAAGATAAACGAAGTTATAAGTTTATCAAATAATCAACATTTAGTGTTTATTTCGGCTTTGTTGTGTTGTATCGTTTATATTAAAACTAACAAGGGAATTTACAATTGTTTTGAGTTTTCTATCTAATCCATTTATTTACTTTGTAAATCTATGGTTTTTTCAAGGCTAAAATATCAATTTCCGTTATATTACAGCATTAACGCCTTTCCTGAGAATTAATCAAACAACAAAAATGTTGTTGAACTTCAAATGAAAATTTACTGCAAAGCGAGCTAATAATTATGTAAACTAAAGTTATAAAATTTTGCGCTTATAAAATTCAGAAGATATTAATTACCTTAACAGTACACCACATTTTTGGTAATCCATAAATAAGGTATTCTGTAGATAGATTCTTCAACTGCCGGCTCATATCACATAATTCTTCTTAATCCTGGATATTTTTCTAAAATCGTATACCTAGTTAGTTTTACCCTGTTTCAACTAAGTCATGTTTGCATCACAATAGAAATTCAATGGTCAGCCTTGAATTCACCACAGGTATCTATAAAGCACCTGATAAACTTGAAAGAAAGTTATTTCTTTCAATCAATATGTTGCGGATGTTAGATCCTCAGAACTCGCTTGATAAATATCTTTAATTTGCATTTGTTTCATGGACCGATCAGTTTACCTTGAGATCACATTTCTCACTAGGAGAATTCTTGGCTGTGATTGGTTACTGTGTCATTTTAGTGTACTATTTTTGTGACTGTCCCAAGGACGTCTCCATAGAGTATAAATAAACGCAATTCGAATGCTTGGATTCATTTTGTGTCCTGGCTGGGTGTTTGTAGAATACAATTTCTACACTATATCAAGACTTCTTACTGATTCAATTTAGTCAAGAGATCACAGTAGCCTACCTAGACTCTGGTTCATTATTTTGTTCTCGATATTCGACTAATGTGAACTCGTAATAGTTTTAAGCATACCTAGAGACGAGCGTAACACAATAACAATCATTCATTGTATTTTACGGTTCAAGAATTATCTAAACATTCTGTTCAAGTTTTATCGAGATTTAATGTAGCATATTAGTTAGATATCTACCTAAAATGAGCCTTTCGACTGATAAAGTGATAGGCAAGTCATCGTGAACTGTTTTTTTTTCTCTAATGAATTTCATTCAGTTGTATGCGACTATCATTTTCAAAAATTATTGAATGCTGATGCAATATGTGATGTACAAAATGTTGTCTGTTGAAATTATTTTTGCTGTAAAAGTATTTTTCACATTTGTACTATCCATCATAAAATACAATGCACAATTTTTTTTTTACTTTTTCTAATCACAGTATGACATTTTAAACAGAGTTAAATTTTCATTATTTTGAATAGATGCGCTTTCTCAGTACAGAAAATATTCGGCAACCAGATAGCTTGCGTTTAAATGTTTTTCTTTTAAAGGTCACAAAGCAATGCAATTTTCGTGTGTGCGTGTGTGTGTGTAGTTAGCCCGAATTCACTGTGAATATTTCACAATTTATTTAGTTATTCATTAGTTTAGTTGAAAAATAAAGTTTTAAAAAAAATCACAACCTGGGATAAATGCACATCCATTTAACATAATAAAGTTCTTAAAATAAAAACATTCTTCCTTGGTATTATTGACAGAGGTGGATAGTTTGCATTACGGGGTTGTGAAGATTGTTAAGTTACACATTCTTGAAACCATGAATCGATCAATGTTAGAAACCTGGCAGCACTGGACAGTTGTTTCGTCCTGGTATGGGGCTCCTCAGCAGTGCACACTGCTGAGGAGGTGGATAGTAGCAAGCAGTGTAATTAAGGACACGCATTTCATACCATTCAGGACTTATCGGCTAGGTGCATCGGCACCAAAAGGTTGATATTCATTCCGAGACTCAAGCCCACACTGTCTTACGCTACATGGTGAGCGTGACGGTGTTTGACGTGTAAGGTGGGTACTACGTTCTAGTATCGAGAGTGTACATCAACGCTGAGATGCAGCTGACCAGTTAATATTACACTAGTCGTTTATAATTCTTTTTAACTTTCAAACTAGCTAGCTAGCTATTATTTAAATCAGTTTAATTGTCAATACTCCATGATCATCTTTAAAAACGTCTTCAGTTGACTGGCACTTGTATGTTCGTATGTTAGTTTTAACTCATATAAAGTTGTTGAGACTGTGTGTTTCCTAATGAAACTGTTGATAGACTAATGAAAACTAGCCTATTCAGTAATTCAATTGTTCTGTTGTCTGTCCAATAAGTGGATTGTCGTTTCTCATTCTTTAAGGTCTGTTTTGTTATTCCCACTGCCACTCCTGTTGTTCGCCACTATTTACGATTATTATGCACATATTTTGTCGGTGTATGTTGAAGTTACCTTTTAAGCATTTGTCAATTCCATACAGACGATCAGATTAAATTTACCTTACTTAACCTTACAATTAAGGTACCTAATAGAAGTCACTGTTACTTTTTACAGCTGTTTGTACATCATTTTAATAAAATTTGAAACTATTTCTCGATAATAATTCATGCGAAGCAAATCTTGAATATTGATCTATTTTCTATAACAAATAAGCTGTTGATTTCCATTCAACCATATTTCTATTTCGTCAGCATTGACAATAGGATATTTATCAGTTCTTTTTAATCAAGTTATACTCTCTGAAGTAGATGATCTAATCTTAAAGTGTTCATTATATACTTCTAAGCAGTGTGTATCAGTTGAAACTTCAGAAAAAGAAAAGAGGAGTTATTAAAATCTGTTTGCAAATAACCAACAATGTGTTATGTCCACTGAGTTGTCATTTGTCTGCTTAAAATTTAATAACCGCCAAACAAATTTGAGCTGACAGAATAATAAAAAATTCAATTAATTCACTTCCTAATCAAGTTTATGTTGATTAGTTTGTCTAGAAAGAACATGAATATATCACGACTACATGACCCCGAAGCATATACGAGGAATCTAATGACGTAGTTTTCAACCATCTTCCAACATGGATTAGGTCAGTGTACTGTCATGAAAGCAACACTTCGGTTGAAACCCGAGGGCTAAGCCTGCTTTCCATCCAAAGAGACCCGTGCCTTATGCAACGCTAACAACAGTAGATGAAGAATTCAATCGCCTTCAACAACAAGCAGTTATTACTCCCGTTTCTTACTCTTGTTATTAACAAGGCCAACGACACGACACATTTATGTGCTAACTTTTTACAAGTCTCAACGCAGCTCTGCAATAGCATCATTATCCCCTACCGATCTTCACAGATCTGTTCATTATACTGAATGTGGGAAAGTTACAAGAATAAAACCATTCTATGAAGAGAGAGAGCAAAAATAAACAACTTTCCCTTAAGTTATTTGAATTTTTTTAAATTTTAAAGTACACACACAATTTCTCCAATAATATAAGCACTTTTACAAAGAAAAAAATGCAAAACTTTCTAATTTATTCATTTAATGAATAGATCATATTCAAACAACAAAATATTTTGTAGAGAAAAGAAAAAAAAAGGAGAAAAGAAGAAAAAAATGAACTAATTTATACATATTTAAAACAACACATGATATTATGGTTGACGTTAGTAATGTTTTCTATTTTTTTTGTTTTCTAACACACCAAATAAGCGTAACTAAGATACACAACAGAATACAACACAACCTAACGAGTATGTCAATAATAATAATAATAATAATAATACAGTCCTGTACACCACATAAAACTGTAATTTGTACTAAAACAGAAACTGAAAAAAAATAAAAAAGATTTCGTTCAAAACTAAAACATTATTATTATTATCATAGTGTATTATTTAGAGGATTAACCTTGTTTAAAACAAAAAATAATAATCATAATATCTTTTTGGTGATTTCAAACAATTTCACAAATAATGTCAGTGCTATTATTCTTAATGTACACACAAACTCTTTCTCTCTCTTCCGTTTTTTTCTTTTATTTTCTATTTTGTCGTATACTTTTCAATCTCTGTAATGTAGGTTGATCTATGCATGTGTGATTGTGTGTGTGTGTGAGTGGGTATCCAATATGCTTGTTGTTGCTGTTGTAGAAGTAGTAGTAGTTTACGCTTAGATAAAATTCAGATAATCTTTCCATTCTTCCCATTGTCCTTATAAGGTCAACATTAATAGGTTATTTCTATTTTCTTTTTTATTTTATTGTTTGGGCAATGAAAATGAAAAATAAATGCATTACTGTGGACATATTGTGTACTACACGTAATCATTCATTAAACAACCAGGATAGAAAATGTTCAGCTACACAAACACACACACACACACACCAACAACAACAACAACTTTGCTTATTTCACTATGTTATAATACTCACTTTCATCTAACCATACCACATCTCTACAAGCAATAGTTATATAGACAACTATATATATATATATATATATATATATATATATATATATATATATGTTATGTATATCTATTGAAACTTTCCCTTATTTTCTCTTTCCTATTCATTGTATTATATTCATCTAACCAGTCAGTCAGTCAGTTAGTTAGTTAGTTTTTATTCAACTGAATAAAACAATGTTGAGGACACTTTCTACCTGTAATTTTTCTTTGCCCTGATTCATATTCATATAGAATAATAAAGATATATACTTTTTCTAATTCTAACAGGATGGAATAGATAGATATAAAACAAGTATTTTTTTTTAAGGTTATATCATTCAAATCAATCAGGGTCGAATTATACAATTGCTCAAAAATAGAGAGCATATATTATTTTAATTTTATGTTTGTAAAAATATAATAGGAAGATATGCTATTAGTAGAAGTTATGCTGAGTTGATGCATTAAGCTATCCTTTGTAGAATGATATAATTTTGAGTATAGGCCTTGGTCAAATTGTTAGAAAACACATATTCATCAATAGTTGACTGTACTAACTTGAAGAAGAAGAATCAGAGAGAACACTTGTTCTTGCTTAGTATGTGATAATTTAACGGATACATATTCATGGCAACATATCTACTATATACTCTGTGGTTTTTATTGTTCCTTACTTACTTACGCCTGTCACTCCCGATGGAGCATAGGCCGCAGACCAGTTTTCTCCAACTAACTATAGCCTGCGCTTCCCTTTCCAGTTCTCTCCAATTTTTCTTCATTCTTCTCATGTCTTTCTCTATTTCTTGGCGTATTGTGTCCCATGGCCTTCCTCTTTTCCTTCAATCTAGAGGGTTTCAAGTGAGGGCTTGTCTTATGACGCAGTTAGGTGCTTTTCATAGTGTGTGTCCTACTCACTTCGACCGCTTCTTCCTGATTTCCTCATCCACTGAAATCTGATTTGTTCTCTCCCATAGTGAGTTGTTGCTGATCGTGTCTCGCCAACAAATCCGAAGTATTTTGTGTAGACAACTGTTAATAAACACTTGTACCTTCTGGATGACGGCTTTGGTAGTTCTCCAAGTTTCTGCTCCATTCAGTAGAACTGTCTTCACATTTGTATTGAAAATGTTGACTTTGGTTTTGGTTGAAAGTTGTTTGGATTTCCAGATACTTTTTAACTGTAGAAATGTAGCCCTTACTTTGCCGATCCGCGCCCTCACATCTGCATCGGATCCACCTTGATTGTCGATGATGCTGCCCAGATATGTAAAGGTGTTAATGTCCTCCAAGGCGTGTCCATCAAGAGTGATTTGGTTGGTGCATGTTGTGTTGCATCGGAGAATTTTGCTCTTTCCTTTATGTATGTCGAGACCTACTGCTGCAGAGGCTGCTGCTACACTGGTCGTCTTCTCATGCATTTGTTGTTGCGTGTGCGATAGAATAGCCAAGTCATCTGCGAAGTCCAGATCGTCCATCTGAGTCCTAGCTGTCTACTGAATACCGTGCTTCCCTCCAGATGTTGACGTCTTCATAATCCATTCGATCACCAGGAGAAAGAGAAAGGGTGCGAGTAAGCTTTATTGTTCCTATGTTTATATTATTCCATAATAGGAATCGAACTCAAGTTGTATTATTTCCAGAAATTCTTTGACTTAAAATCCTGACTCCTATCGTCCTGATGTATGTGGCACGTAAACGACTCCTTCATATTTTTAAAACTTCCTAAATCTGGATGCTCTTGCAATTGGATAGAACATAAACTCAATATCCTTTAACTTCATTGACTTATGACTTAAGCAAATGATAATTCTACTTCATCAACTAACTAACTAATCAGTAATTTCTATAAAGTTGTGTATACATTTGATAAATGAATGCATTTGAAACTTGTCTAATAGTTACGATCTGTCATACTTAGTTGAATGATCACACTATAAATCTGATTACTAAAATGAAGCCAGATACTGGTGCTGAGTGATATTCATATTCTGTTTAACATATAACTTGTCTTATTGATACCAGTAATACAATACATTACAGGGAAATGCCTGAGAGAAATTTACTTCTATAATCCATCAATGAAACTACAATCACTTTACAATTTGTCCAGTTTGTTTCAGTTACCGTTTTAATTATGCTATATTTTTTGTAAAGAATAATATTTCATAAATGATAGAACTTATTTATTGGATTTCGAAAAAAAAAACGATAAAATTTGAAATATTAACTTGTTGATTGTGACTGTTGAATTTGTTGAACTATTGATTGTAAGATTCGAATAGCATTCTACTTTTTCATAGCTAGTAAATTTAAACAAAATGATGCTAACTTCACATTGATCGATATAAAAACTAGTCACTAGTGTGAATAGATAACTAAGAATTATTTACAAAGCTATCTACAAAACTATCTATTTATTTTTAAATAATGGAAGTTAACACGAGTTCTATACAACTAAATAGAATAAAGACTGCTTAAATTACATCATTTGATTATAATAATAATAGACTATTGTTTAAAATGAATGAAAGTACTATAATTTGTATAGTGCATACAAAAATAGGATAAAACTTTTTTGATTTAAATAAATATATTTATGAATCCTTGTTTGTAATATTTTGTCTTGATCAACTGTTCATAAATCTGTGTAATCATATTGATAAATATGGTACAAAGGTCTTATCACAATGTTACTCAAAATTTCACTCACAGTATAAATGGTTTACTTGACTGTAGTCGTAGTCGTAGTCGTAGTCGTAGTAGTAGTAGTAGTAGTAGTAGTAGTAGTAGTAGTAGTAGTAGTAGTAGTAGTAGTAGTAGTAGTAGTAGTAGTAGTAGTAGTAGTAGTAGTAGTAGTAGTAGTAGTAGTAGTAGTAGTAGTAGTAGTAGTAGTAGTTATTTAAAACGTGCATACAAAAAACATGTAACATCTTTAAAGTTCAAAATGCGGACAGACACATATTGCATATTTATTCTTGTATTCATCTTCTTCACTTACATTAAAGTTTTTGTATTAACCGTAAGTTACTTAATGTGGTATGAAAAAAATTAACTTTATCGATTATGTCAACAATGACAGAAACGAAATAATGAAATTCTTTGACAATCAATCAATCAATCAATAGAAACGTAGAACTTCGTACGTACGTACATCAGTCCAAGTTGCCATACCTCACTAGCACAGAGACTCAATTGTCACTTCAAATCCCATGGTGGTAGAGGTAGTAAGAGTATTAGAATTAATCGGAGAAATCAAGGTTCGAGGATATTATTCCATAAGTAGAATCTAGTGAAATAAACTTAGAAATAAAAGGATAAAGATGATGAGGAATTCAGAAGGTTAGGATTTGAGAGAACACAAAGAATGAATGACCTTGTGTCATTGCAAACGATTTTGAGCCATGTCACTCAGGGTCCCTAACCATCGATTACTGTCATCTAGCTGACCCCAACCAGGTAGTCGACACCTACCAACATGGCTCAGTTCAGTTGTCAGTGACGCCATGGATTTGTGCCATGTTTTGGTCTGGCCGCCCCTAGCTTTCTTCCAACCTACTCCTACACCATAAAACATCGCTCGTCGAGGCAGTCGGTGGTTAGGCATACGTAACACACATCTGAACCACCTCAACTTATGAAGTTTCGATTCTCCATCTTTTGGCCTGCCATCCTTACTGAGTACCCGTTTCCTAATGACAGCATTGCTTGCTCAGTTGTCCCATGATACACAAGCAATGCTTTTAGTATGCTTATGATCGAGCACCCTACGAATGTCCTCTACTCTTAACGGCCATGTTTCGTATCCATATAGTAGGACGGAGCGAACTGCTGCACATTACACTCGTTCTTTGGTTAGTAAATGGATACCTCGCCTACATTATAAGTGACACAGGTTGGTAAATTGCTGTCGAATCCGAGATGATGCATTCATCCAGTCAGTCAACAAAATAATAATAATTCTAGTGATAATGGCGATAATGATAAGGATAATGATGAATTACTAAACTGCATAAATTCTATTTTTTAAAGAATTTAAGCAAAACGGAAGCCGTGAACTAGGTGATCTGCTCGTTATATAATGTTAATCTCATCTATTCAAATGACCAATATGCTTGCATTTTAAATAAAATTGTTCACGTTTCAGGGGGAAGAGTTATTCATCTCAGTGTACATTAAAAGATAATGACATTACGACAATGAGTACAAGGCTATGAAATGAAAGGGGAATAGAAATTAAGGTATATAACTCACAACATCATTGTGTAACATTTTTCATTCTGTTCTTGTTTGTTGACAACTAGTCAAAAGTCGAAAATGAATAATAAGTAAGGAACGTGAATAACAACAAATGATCAAAAGTTAAAAAAATTTACCAGACACTAAACTTAATGGCAGGAGAGTGAAGGAAAATGAATGTTGTCCTAAGCATTTCGATTCATGCAAACATAATGACAAAATAATGATGGTCTAATGATGGTGGTCTAACAATGATTGATTGATGATTTCAAATGTATAAATATGATTGATAATAGTCTTGCATTATGAGCTAGAATTAAATGACTAGTGAGAGGAGTTGAAACTGTGACCTACTTGATCAACAGAAAGAAAGAGCGTAGTAGATGATCCACGCCATATTCCATGATCAGTGAAAACTGTATTACACTTGAAACTTTCTACCCAAATAATGTCAGTCAGATAATTTAATTACAACAGCTTTTCCAACAACAAAAAACACACATTTGCAAATGATTTATATATATGATTGTTATATAAATAAATCTTTAAATGAAATAAGAAAGATTCCTATTCATTATTTATTTATTCTTCTGCATCAATGAACAAAAATCACTCAGTGATTAGTTTGTGATGAAAAATGTTTGCATTTACAATAATAGAAAATGCTGTACTCAGTTATATATCTGTTATACTCGTCAATTGATATGACTGAAACTATGACGAGTTCACCTTAGTCAGTAAATGAGAGTGAAGACAAACGATCCAATGACACGATAGGCTACACTAATCCGAGCGTTACAAGGCCCCACTAAGTAACGGAAGAAGTCTTGACAAGCCGTAGAGAGTGTATTCTACTAGCATCCGAAAAATATAAGGTTGATAAACCCACAAATCAAGTTTGTTTATACAAAATAGGACAGCCGAAAAAATAGCGTAATAAAATGACACATTAACAAATAATAAAAAATATAAACGTCCTTATGAGAGCCACAAAAGCAAAAATAATACGTCAACCAATAACAGCCAAGGATTTTGAGGGTGGGAATTTTAATCTCAGGGTCAACTGATCAACCCATGCGCGAAACCATAAAATCCTTACCTTAATCAAGTGAGTTCTGGGGATCTAACTTACCCAACAATATCACATTAATATTGAATATTATTTTAGCTTTCAGCAAATCTTAAATATATAAAAAATGTAAAACCTAAATCTAAATCATTTGGATGAATGAATCGGAAAAAATATTCAGTAGAAATCCCGGTGACAGTTTATTCTATTGAATAGCCAATACATGTACAATATATCAATAATGAATCTATAATTGTTAGTAATTAAAACTACATTTTTGATCCGTTTCTGTACTGGGATATTCACATACTCTAACTGTGTATCTTGATATTTTAGGTATATATCAATTATGGTGTATTTCATAATTATATCTAACTATCGTGACCCTTACAGAACGTTAATTGTGGATCCCAGTGTTACTAGTTCATAGATAGTGATAATGCACATCTAATAAACTGCCTAAAACCTATTTGTTTGAAAGATCAATTTTCTTAACTCTGAACATGTTGATGAATGTACATACTTACAAGGAAACGATGCTATTTTTAGGTAAACAGATTCACATTATATCATTATAAAATACTGTACAGATCGATCAGTGAATTTTAAAGAAATGACAAGATAATATGATATATGATAGCAAACATAACAAGCTAATCTTGGTAAAAGAATCTTTGGAATTTAGAAAGCACTGAATATCTATTTCTTTTTGGTATAGAGCTCTTCAGCAGTACCCATTCACAACTGTACTGTCAGAGATCGAACCCTGAACCTTCGGATCTTGCTTGTTAATTAGATCAGTGAGTTGGTCACCGATTGTATACACATTTACGTTTAATCGATTCATGATTTTGCTGAACAACCCTTCGACATAATCGATAAATAATTGTCTCATTCAGAACATGTTTGACATCTGCTGGCCAAGCTTCTCTATAAACACCACTATACAGTACTATTATGCAAAAGTTTAGGTAGGAGATTTGACTTTCAGAATTACACTGTAGAATTAGATTTGAAAAGTTTTGTAGAGACGAGTTTAAAAAACACTTGAAGTTAAATTACCGTATAACAGAAGAAAATGAAGAAAAATCTTTCAGAAAATTGTATTTAAAATTTATTAGTTAACTTCGAAGGAGAATTAAACTAACTAAATGGTAAACACTGTCCTTAGGATTAGTATAAAGTAGAAATGTATTTTCTCTAGCCCATATGACTAACTATATGAAAGTAAATATACTGTTATTAAGGTATATTGCTGTTAGCTTATAGTATCAACTATTGATTATCTGTTTTATAATTAACTACTTCCTTGAACAGATCAGTTGCAAAGTCTTATTAATAAAACAAAATCATATTCAAAGTGATGTTTAGGATGTAATGTTTCATAGTGATGAACTTTCTTTTACGGTTTATAACTGTTAGAATCCACTTTTTTGTAATAAAGTGTTTTTTTTTCCATAGTTCAAGCCTTCTAGAGTACAAGTGAAAGAAACCCGGTAGTTATTCAACAAATGAATTTCTTTTTAAGATTATTTGATCACGCACATGACTTAGTAACGGCTGAATGGAATTCATTACTTTGAAGTTTCATTGTGATTACTAGCTGTTTATAAGATAGTGAAACAGTATCCAATGGCTAATATTTTTCTTTAGTTAATTCTCATTATTGTACGATTAGAATTTTTTCCACCCCAAATTTCATGACTATTCTCTGAAATAACAGAAATACCATTTCAGTGATAATTAGTCTGTAATAGAAAGAGATCTGAAATGCATGAAAAAAACAAAACAAACGATTATTCACATATCCGGTTTCAGTGACCGCTTGCAATAAATCCTTAGAGAAAATAATTTCAGTTGGCTTAAGTTTGTATTCACGTATTATTTCCGTTAAAAATATTTTTAACCAGTAATCATAAAATTTCAACCAGCTAACAAACTATGAGATAGGCTGATCATGAGCCCATAAAATACACTTCGTTTACGATGATCCACTTGCCCTAGATTTGTTAACTTCAAGATTCTTCAGAAATCAGGTGTTTTTTTCTCATTTTAATGATCACTGTGCACTTTGTTCTATCCAGTTCTCACTCACCAATTTTCACTTTAGGAAATGAAAGATTATCTCCATGGGATAAGAATGGTTTTTACATAGTAATTATAGTCTGTTAGATAAAAAAAAAATGCATCTCACAAATGGCAATGAAAAATTCATAAATGTGAATCATGGTTAACAGTCATAGTTATAAGAAAAACTCAACTGTTATTAACTAACGGCTGGATAAAACACAGGCTACCACAAATGAACATAATGAAGATAGTTAACGTTTAAATAAAACTTCACTAGATCAACTTATATAGTTTATTAGACAGATTATGGGTTGATTCAACCTCGCCTGTAGACCCTTCTGGGGCCACTGCCGGTCCCAAGCCTGGATAAAGGAGAAGGGTTGGGCATGGGGTTGGTGACCCCATCCCACCAGAAAAAAACTAACTCGTTAAAAAAACGCTAACCAGAAAAAGTAATCCAAACCATTTTAATTCATGTATTCATTCACAGAATTAACTAGAGATACATTTTTAAATTAACAAATCAATATCTAGTTTGAAATTTTAACAGACTGTTCATTCTCAACCGGCTTTCTTTAGGCTTTTAAATAGAGATCATGAAGAAAAAAGATACTCGAAACTGCTCTTTTTTATGTCATGAGTATGTTTCAAACAAATGAAATGATCTTAATTTAGTTGAAAATAGTTCCATAAAGTTGATGTCTACATCATACAATAAATACGATCCAGTGTTCAGTTTTAGCTTGTTAAAAATACAAAATACGAATAGAATAGGATTATAAATGTTTGCTTAACTTCTATACAAAAAAACCAGTGACAGAAGTAAAATACAATTTACTAGCATCCGACCAGAAAAAATTCCCTACTGAAAATGTTATGCTGGTAAGTTGACATTTTAGAAAACCGGTTACTAAATATTTATTCCTCGCTCGCTCTCTCTCCCTTTCTCTCTCTCACTTTATACACATCTCAGCAAAAAAAACATTATCAACATCCGTATACATTATAATATATGCAAATATTTAACTCAATTCACTAAGTGATTCGTGACACAAGAATAATTGAACACTGAATACAAATAGTGAATGTGTCTGGATGAAATCAACCAAATAAAATTATTGTCTAATGATACGTTACGTTTATATATATATATATATTAGCTTTGTGTATAAAGACAGTTCTTAATGAACTGTGTAATATAAACGACACTGGTTTTATAACTCAGTGTTTAATATATGGTGGCAGAGATCAAAGGTGAACAGAAACATCGATCGTATTAGTGGCGAAATGTCAGAGTAATTGTGATTGTCAAACAAAGTTTATAGACTGACTGGCTGAAAACAGCCTGAATAAATGCCGTATATATATATATATATATATATATATATATATATATATATATATATATTACAGTCACATTGTGTTCACTAAAGATATGTTTCACTGTCTCTTTTGTGTAACCTTACATACATGAAAAACTGTTTTCATTGGTTTGGTTGGTTCCTGAAAAATTCAAAGCTGGCGGTAGTATCCATATTATGGTTATCCAAATGACTTTTCTCTTCAGTTGCATTCAACTAAGTAATAAAGTGACATTTTAATGTTGATTATTTTGGCGAGTAAATGATAGATTCATTTTAGTATTTTTATTAAAAACATTTCAGGAATTCACATCTGAGTCATACCTAATGTAGTATTTAGGTTTAGGTAATCTTTTTAAAAATGGGAATTTGTAACAAAAAGCTTGGGCTTTTGTAATAGAATATTTATTTTAAAAAATGTTTGCGATTACTTCTACATGACTGCCTACGCCTATGATTCCTTGTGGAGCATAACCCATCGATTGGCAATCTTCAACAAATCCTGTCCTTAGTTCTTCTTTCTATTTGTTCTCACATGTGTTATCAATCTGCTTTTGACTGCTGGCTCAATGAGTTGTTTGGTTTGTCTTTTTTTCATTGGTCTTGACAGTTAAAAGTTAATGCTTGTTTTGTGATGCAGATTGATGAATTATTTCCACAATGTAATAACAGTTACTCTTAGTTTTGTGATATTCCTTTCCATCCCTTTATATATTTATTATATGAATACTACACTAATCACTTTTCGTTTCATCAAAGAAAAGAGATAAAGATGAGTAATTCATACACCACTATCGTATTATTTCATGAGTTTCTACATGAATTAGATTTTAACTGTAAGGTAGTAAACATTTTATGAATGTGTGTAATTGCATTCGATTGACAGCTATAATTAGTTAATCAATCTAAAAATAGAAAAGTTTATTATCTCAACGAACATACATAGGAGATCAGTAGTTTTTTAACCAGTTCGCTGATTTTATGAATTTAATAAAAATCTATTTATTCACTCACAATATTCCTTCCTGATAGTCTATATTAATTAAGAATATGCACAGTTCATATTGACTGGTTAAAATCAATTCAAGCGAAAGTTTACAATTCCTGATAAAAATATTTATTTTTTAAGAAAATGTATTGATGGAATTCTCTAACATTCAATTTTTGAAAAAAACAAACATCAACTGGAATATTTTTGTTAAGAATAAAATGAAATGAAAAAGCGAACGACACAGAGAGAGAGAGAGAAAGATATTTTCATAGCTTTATTGAACAACAACTTCAGTGAACAGTCGTCAATCATTACAAAAATAAACTTTATTTACAACAGGAAGAGTTGAGAGAAAATCAAAACTGTAATATACATAAATGAAAATATCTAATTCAATTAACGCTTTAAACAAACAAACAATGAATTTTTTCATCTTTCACGATTTTTTTTGTTGAAAATATTGTTCATTTATTCCAGTAAGCGTATAACATAAAGAACTAATGTTCATGATGAAAAACTTTTCTTAATTAATTAAAAGGGGGGACAAGTGTGGTGCGAGCTACTTATAAGTAGTATATGGCGTGAGTGTCAACGTAATGTCTGACAGCCGAAGATGGGGGAAGATCAAGAAAGGAAGAGTTAGAAAACAATGGAATTTGTATGAAACGTATGAATAGTGACAAGGGATTGATGTTTTGCAACGGGAACAGTCCAGTTCGATATGATGAACTGATATTTTGCAAATGAACGATTTACGATATGGTTTTCCAATTTTACTGAGTAACTCTGTAATTTTCGTTAAATACAATTAGGTTGCCCTCACCTGTGTTCTCCTTCACTACATTTGGGTGTTTTCTTACACATTTGAAATCATCAATCAGTCATCATTGTTAGACAACCCAATGGAAACCTGGAAGCACTGAAAGACGGCCGTTTCATCCTTTGTATGCGACTCATCAGTGGTAGTGCACATTCACGACTCCTGCATCTTGCAGGATTCGAACATAGGACCTTCGATATTGTGCGCGAACGCCTGGGTTGGCATACGAACTTTTCATTTCTTGATTAATGATTTGATTTCTTTACTAGAATAATGGTTCATACATAAATCAATATCTGATCAGTGAATGCATAACGATTTGTTTTCTGTATAATTTGTGATTTTTAAATATACGGTGAAGAATTCACTTATTTTTTCAAGGCTAACAAATATACATATATTACTCCAGCTGTTCAGTTGTTGAAGTTTTAATTGTTATAATTGTACGATGAGATAAAATGATATTTTCTAAAGTCATTAAAATTCTCTAATGTTTTATAACCGATAATAAGACATTACAGCGGTTTTTTTCCAATCTACATTAATTTAAGTGAGAAATATTGCGATTTCAAAAATTATTTTATCAATATAATACAAGTAAGTGGAGTTTTATAACCTGGATTTTGTCACAAAACATTTTTGACTTCATTGAAAATGTAACAAGCAGTAACTTTTGAAGCATTCATCTTGAGACTAGAAACATTAGTGGCTGAAATATCACTTTTGTATGTTATATAGTGAAGAGTAACAATGAAATATGTTTGAATTTCAATTAGTTTTTGAAGTTGAGAATTTCAAAATTATCAATTGTATTAATTGTACTCATCAATAGAAAGTCACTGGCAATTCATGTGTCCTTCAAAGGATACTAATAATCCTAATTTTCAACTATGTGGTTCTTGATCTCTTTATTGGTTTAGTATTGAGAATTTACTGGTTGATGGAAAAACAACCAACATCCTTTCAGTGAGGAGTGTTGAGATAAAAACTTATAACAATTTGATTTGTGATAAACTAATTTTACTAGAGTTATTCATTCATCCTAATTTTGAAGCGCATATTGATCCTCTTCCGTTTCTTTACTCAAAATTGTTTGATTCTTCACCTTGAACTTCCGGTTTCATTTTCACAGTTGAATTTTGTTTTGATTTTGCTTATGTTTTGAGTTTTGTTTATATGACATATCACAAAAGCAAACCGTTGCAATTATATATTACATAAATTGACTATTTGGATTTTGGAGTTGACTTGAGTTGTTGTTTCATTTACGTATAGGAAGGATTACAAGTCTGTTGATATGTATCTTTGTTATTCAATGTATGAAATTTTAGATTTAACATGTAATTTGTACAATGATGTTTTGGCGCGATCGAAGGAACATGAATAGGTAACAGAGATTAGACGTTGGGTTATTTCTGAAATGACAAAATTAAGAAAAATAGAAAGGGAAAAGGCGATAAACTCTAATCACCTGAGGATCTATCTATCCATCAATCTATTTATTCATCCAGAATCCTCATTCATTTATAATTCTTATTCAAAGCCTCATATTATAACATTGAATGATGAATCCAATGATGAATCCATTTTCAAAGAAAAAAGCATTAACAAAATGAAGGTAGGTTGAAAATAAATCTCTCACAAAAAATAGAAATCTTATCATACTATCATTTTGTTTGAACGCAAATCAATTGGAAATTGCATGCTTACTATTTATATCATATAATTGTATAGATCTAACCATACATTCTATTTTACTAGTTACCTACATAAACGAGTATGAAGAGTAGAAAGTTTTATCAGATCGATTTACTTCACATCAGTAATTTCTGTTTTTTCAGACTACTCTTCTTTGTAATTTCCAGTCAGTTTTGGATACAATCAAAGTATTAATAAAGAGAATTGAATAAATATGTAAGCAAAATTTTGATTTGATACTAGTGATTTAGAGATCGATGGCAAAAAGGGTTCACTCTGGATTTCATGATAGTTGACACTTGTCAAAAAAGGCATACCTTTAGTTTTGAGGAGATTGATTCTTCTTACAATATCGAAACAAGCATCACCTAGCTTCGTTGCTTGACAGTGTACTATCTAACGTTTTGTTTCTAGATAGATTTTTAGTAGGACTTACTTACTTACGCCTGTTACCCACAATGGAGCATAGGCCGCTGACCAATTCCCTCCAACCAACTCTAGCCTGGGCTTCTCTCTCCAGTTCTGTCCAATTTCTGTTCATTCCTGTCGTATCTTTCTCTATTTCTCGGCGTAATATGTTCCTTGGCCTTCCTCTTTTCCTTTTCCATTGAGGGTTCCAAGTGAGGGCTTGTCTCGTGATGCAGTTAGGTGCTTTTCGTAGTGTATGTCCTATCCACTTCCACCGCTTCTTCCTGATTTCCTCATCCACTGCAATCTGGTTTGTTCTCTCCCACAGTTCGTTGTTGCTGATCGTGTCCGGCCAACGAATACGAAGTATTTTGTGTAGACAACTGTTAATAAACACTTGTATCTTCTGGATGATGGCTTTGGTAGTTCTCCAAGTTTCCACTCCATACAGTAGAACTGTCTTGACATTTGTATTGAAAATCCTGATTTTGGTTTCGGTTGAAAGTTGTTTGGATTTCCAGATATTTTTCAACTGTAGAAATACAGCCCTTGCTTTGCCATCTGCGCCCTCACATCTGCATCGGATCCACCTTGGTTGTCGATGATACTGCTGAAATATGTAAAGTTGTTAACGTCCTCGAAGGCATCTCCATCAAGCGTGATTTGTTTGGTGCATGTTGTGTTGCATCGGAGAATTTCGCTTTTTCCTTTATGTATGTTGAGACCTACTGTTGCAGAGACTGCTGATACACTGATCGTCTTCTCATGCATTTGGTGTTGCGTGTGCAATAGAAGAGCAGTAGGAATGAGATATTTTTACGTCGATTGATCACTGAGTAAGGATTGATGTATTATTTGCCTTAGTCCTCGGTACTGTTCAAATTTATCGATCAGTCTCATTTATTATCAGTTTATTTATTTACAGCTTGCTACTGTGATTTGCAAAAAAAGGAAGTACATACCCAATGTATACTTTGTGAAATGGAAGTATCATCGAGTTTCGCTTATAATTTTACTAACTAACTTTATTATTATTATGATAAATGCATGCGAATTCACTAATTATTGGAAATCAAATCAATACTGATTAGTCAGTCATAGAAAAAACGTTCAATCAGTAAGTGATTTACAATTTTTCTTGCAAATGAATGACTTTATCTACACATAAATCGTACGATCGGATTTTATTGATTACAATTTGTTGAACCTATTTTACTTTGTTTTACTAAATTCTCTTATTCTTTCGTACAGTTTAAAACTTGTCGAAATAGTTAATTTTACTCTATACCATTGTTGTTTTGATAAAAATCAATAGTCTAATTAAAACCTACGTGTTAATAGTTTGTTTGTTTTTTATATCAAGGATTTTTCCATTTCACATGTAAAACTCGAACTGAAAAAAAAACACATCAATAATTTCCTTTTATATTCAAGAAAATTAGGTAATAATCAAATATGAGCTTTTAAAATTGTAGTGTTCCAGCATTGGTCAGTCATATCCAAGGTTTGGCAAACTGATTGAATATCACTGCAATTATTTCCTTGATTTCAACTTCATCTATTATACAACATAGATTGTTACTAAAATGGTGAGTGAAAATTATCGAATTTCACAACTCATGTCATGAACTGATTTTTAGGATAACAAACAGAGAAAAACTTGAAGTCCTGGAGAACTGCCGTCAACTTTGCACTCAGAGCTATTGATGTGTCTGATGAGTAGTTTAGGAAGATTACTGTGATTCGACTAACCACCACACAAATAGTTCACCTCAATACGAATTTCAACGGAAATCAAATGTATTTATTCGAAAACAGCACCAAAAATGGCGTTATATTTACAGCAAGACTAATCACAGTCTGAAACACATAATAGAAAGTTATAAATTATATTTAAAATTGTGTTTGTGCCACAACACTCTGCACGGGTATCCAACATCAATCTTCCCGGATTATATATTTTTAAAAGAATTTTTACTCTTTGTAAAATGCAACGTTAAGATGAAGTAATTTATCATTCACTCTACCTTGTGACATTAAAAATAGTATTTTAAAAATAGAAATAATACTGTTTTCCTTCTGTAAGTGAAAAAAAATCAAAGTTTTCTTTAAAACTTAGGGCCGTATCATTGATTTCCATAATTTATAATCGTATATTAGTAGAATGCCTAACATCATCAATATCTGCTGCTATTCATAGTATGTTGTTCAGTTATACTGTTAGTTCAATGGAATATTAGAATTCAATCGTTTGACTAATCTGACAATATACCACGCTAATTATTTAAGTCAGTCACCCTTTTAAATATTCAATACTGTTCTTTGACACTGATACCTTTCAAGTAAAGAACTAATATTCTAAGGAATTTTGATACAATTTGATGATGAATTCCAAGAAACTTAAGTTCTAATCGTATAGTTTATTACTGGACAGTTGATAATTTTGACATGATGACAAGCTGATTAGTTTTATTTACTTACTTACGTCTGTTACCACTGATATATAGCCTAGACCTTCGACCAGTATTCTTCAACCTACTCCGTTCTAAGTGAAAACCTCCTAACAACCATGGCAGAGTTTAGATGGTTTGAATTTTGTTTTCTGGTTAGCGTTTTTTAACCAGTTAGTTTCCTACGGGATGGGATCGCTAACCCTATGCTCATCCTTTCACCAATATCCAGGCTTGGGACAGGCAATAGCCTTAGAGGGGTACCAGGCGGAGTTTGTGTGCTTAGTTGATTACAATTTACTAAATAAGATTATGTGTAAGTTATTAATAAGGAATAATTTATATTTCTAATTTACAAGGATTTGAATTATTCGATTGGTGATAGTGACATCTTATATTCCCTTTTGCTCATCACGATCTATTTATTCTATGGAAAAAAAAGAAATTATCACGAAATCTACAAATTGTTAAAATCAAAACACATCAATTTTTTAGTTACATTCTTGAAATGCGTCCTAAATTTAAATGAGAAAAACATGAAATCATGAAATTTGCATTAAAAAAAAATTGAAATAAACTATTCAGTGTTAATTATAATTGACAGATAATAAATAGTCAGTAAATAGTCAATATAGGGAGAACTTGAACATGAGGTTTTAATTGCTAGTTAACATTGTTAAAATGAACTACGCTACAGAACAGATTAATAAAATAAAAATATAATTTATATTGGAAATGAATTGTATGTTTTTCTTTCTATAAAGGGAACAAAATAATTATGTAGAATAAAACGGAAGACATTTGAATAATATATATGTAATCTAGTTTATTGAACTATTAAACACACTGAGATTAAAACCTTGAAAACACGTTTTTTTCATTAACTATTAATGTTCAACGTTTAAGATTCACGCTGACTTGTCCTGTATTCTTAGTCGAATGTTTTCTTCTCTGTTCATTTATATTGTATGTAATTACATCGCGAAGTGGTATATTTGAGAAGTATATATATTATGAATATGGCCCTATTGTATATAATATATATATATATATATATATATTTATATATTTATATATATAAGAAATGGACTACGGATGTTATTCAGGTAGTCACTTATAAACAAAATAACAAGAGTCTAATAGAGAAATATCTATTTGATGACTTACATACATTAATATCATCATATCAATAAAGATAGATTCAATGTGGTGAGTAGGAGAGAGAAGAATTCATTGCACAAGAATTGAATACCTCATAATACACAATAATATCAATGATAGTCCGAACTAAATGAAAGAAATCATGCCTCATATATATATATATATATATATATATATATATATATATATATATATATATATATATATATATATATATATATATATATACATCAGTCATTACCACAAAGTTACACTTCTGATATGGAAATTGATTGAACTCTATTGATCATGGAACTTTAGACATCACCTTTGGAGATTAGTCAATTCAGTGAAGATATTATATGGTAATTAATTCTGGAATTACAATTTTTTCATAATCAACCATAAACAGTGATCTTTTATTTATTTCACATCACTGTAATTGTATTTCAAACGATCCAATATATAAACAAGCCAGTGTACAGAATAATAATAGTAAATGTGTAGAAATTCTCGTGAATTTTGAAATAATTATTATTTATCTGTGTAGATAATAATATGCATTACGGGGTTGTGAAAATTGTTAAGTTACACATTTTTGAAACCATGAATCGATCAATGTTAGACTACCATTAAAAACCTGGAAGCATTGGACGACCGTTTCGTCCTGGTATGGGACTCATGAGTGGTGCGCAACCGCGACTGCTGCACCCCGTAGATTCGAACCCAGAACCTTCGGTAATGTGCGTGAACGCACTGCTGTGTACTGCTGAGGAGTCGCATACTAGGACGAAACGGCCGTCTGTCAGTGCTTCCAGGTTTCTAATGGTGGTCTAACATGGATCGATTCATTGTTTCAAAAATGTGTAAAGAATAATATTAATAAAAGTTTGAAATATGTTTTAAAAAAATGGAAGAAAATAAATAACATGTTTTTTTTCTCTTCCTTTATTTTTCAGTAAAGTATATATGACTCATTTATTTTTGTTATTTTTTAAATAAATATGTTTTTTTGCATTTTAATCGAAAAATGTGCTGTTACAGTTTTTGTTGCAGCTTCTCCTTCTTTTTCCGTTTTATTCGTTGTGTTGTTTTTGCATTAACTCTTACTGTTCGCATTTGTTTGCCTTTATAGGGTAGTAATTTTTCTATCTCTCTCACTCGAGTTTCATTCATTAGTGAAACATCTGGAGTTGTTTCCTTTGGTGCAATTCATGTTTTTCTACAGGGTTTTATCATGATCGTGTTAAATAAACAATTTACTAATTAGACGATCAATATTCAATGGTTTTGTTATTTTAATTATCATTTTTTTTGAAAAAAACAAATAAAGTTATACGTGCTTCAGCTTCATTTGAATTTCCACATGATGTAAACAAATACTTGGATGATTGCTTTCTATGCAATAATCGTGTATCTTTTAAATATGGAAAAAAGCTTATTCAATAATCTAATTATTTCATTGGTAAACATCAAAATTAAAATAATCCTGTAGTAAATTCACTATTTCAACTGGAATTTTACATATTCCTATTTATTATAATGAGTTGAGGTTGTTCTAAACCTTTTCAATGTGTCATACTGTTCGGAATGTAAGATCCCCAGAACTCACTTGGAAAAGGTCCTAACTTCGGATCTTTTGTGTTTTCGCGCATGGGTCGCTCAGTTGACCTTGGGACTACATTTCCACTCGGAAAGTCCTTGACTGTCATTGGTGGATGTATTAATTTAGTACGTTATTTTGTGGATCTCCTAAGGACGTTTCTATTATGTATAAATAAGCTCCATTTGTATGCTTGTCGACCTCATATTTCCTGGGTGCTTGTAGAATACACTTTCTATGCCATATCAAGATTTCTCGTTATAGTTAGCCGGGCCTGGGACAAACGGATTAGAATAGCCTAACATATCACTGCATCATTTATCTCTGCTTCGTTTACCGAGTAAGGTGAACTCGTATTTATTTCAAGCATATCAGTTGACGAGCATATCACATAACCATCATTTTTACTAAGCTTATTTTTATTCATTTAGTGAGTGACTGTTTCATACTAGTGTGTAATTTTCATTACGGATATAATTTCAAGAAACTAAAGTTTCAATCATCTGTCTGTTTTAACCATTTCCATTGTAGTCATATCTTTAAGTGTTACATGATAAACACAATCATAATTGAAAAGTGAGAGTTTAAAACAAAATCAGTGATATTTTGGAACTCACTGACTAAATGAATAGAAATTTTTTTAAAGTGTAGAATACAGTTTGTTTTTAAGAGCACAATAACCAAACACTGCGGATAAATTCCACCAAAATATTCAGTTTAGTTTTACATCATTAACTGATTCTAGGCAAACAACCACAAAAAATCTTTAAAAAATAAACATCTGTCCGTAGGCTATTAGTATTCGATTATAGATATCTTCGAAGCATTGCTCGTAAATCCTAGGACAACCGAGTAAGCAGTGCTATAGTTGGAAAACGGGTACTAGGTAAGGATGGCAAATCAATAGATGAAGTTGGGACGTGCGTTACGTATGCCTAACCACCGACTGCCTCGACGAGCTATATTTTGTGGTGTGGGAGAAGTTTGGGAGAAAGCTAGAGGCGGCCAATCCAAAATATGGCACAAATCCATAAAGCCACTGCCAAGTGGACTGAGTCATGTTGGTAGATGTAGACTACCTTAATGGGCTCCTCGATACGATAGTAACCGATGGTTAAAGACCTTGAACGAGACAGCTCAAAATCGCTTGCAGTGGCTCGTTCTCTCAAATTCTAGTCTTCTAAATTCTTCATCACATCTACCTCTCTTTCCAAAGTTATCTCACTGAATTATACTTCTTGAATAATATCTTCGAACCCTAATCCTCTCCATATCTGCTAATGCTTCTACTATCTCTACCACGATGGGATTTGAACTGACAGTTGCGTCCTTGAGCTAATGTGGTATGGCAACCTGAACTGATGTACGCGCGTATGAAGTTCTACGTTGTAACTGACTGACTTTCCTAATAATAAGCATTAATAATACCATTCATGATAATTATATTCTCATGGTAATCTATTTATTCTATAAAGTGTTAACACTGTTTTATGAAGGGGTTTAGTTTGTTTTAATAAGTCATGTGAGATCACTTTTTTGTTTAATTCCACAGATTCCTCCTATCTTATTTAATTATTCAAATTATACAACACATATGAAAATATTATCTACAATACAATTAATTCTACTGATAAAAATTATTTTTATGCATTAAAAAAAATACTATCAATAAGTTTTCAATCATTTGATATCAGCTTTAATTTGATAGTAGTTTTGAAAAAAAAATGTCTAAAATGAATAACCCAAAAATTCATAAATTTATTTAATTTTTGCTGATAAAAATCATCAGTCATGGGATAAGTACACTTTATATATTTGATTTGTGACTTGATAGCAGAAAGCCATTTGGAGAGATTTTTTTTACGTAATCAACTATACGAGATTTATATTTTAAATGGATGGTTGAACATATTTTGTACTGAATATTTTTCCAATTATAACTCGTTAGCAAAGCATATCAGATATGTTAGGGGAAAAGATTGTGTCTCCACGAAACTCAAATTCATATCATCCAGTCTAGTAGTATCAGTTATTACAACTGAAGTATTAGGGTTATGACACTCACGCCAATCCTTAACCAGGTGGTAATCAATGTCACGTTGATTGAGTTCTGTCTTCTTTATCGATCTGATTTTTTTGATATGATTAGCGTTCAACACGGTTTACTGGTAAGATTTCATCAATAGAAAACTATCAGCTAAGATTTCTTGCTCGATTAACGGAATTAAACTAGTGTTTAGTGATCAATTGACATGAACACGTCAGAGTCGTCGTCATTATGGTCAATGGAACGATAAAACTGCATAAATGTGAAGTTATTGTGAATATTACATTTTCACTGTTTTATAATCAGTATGTATTATTGTATAATTTCCAGTTTATGCTGAGAAGTAACTATTCTCCAATCTAAAATATTCTTTACACAAATTGTTGGTGTTTCCATTAGATCAAGTAGTCAGTTCTCTTCAATGAATGTCATGTACGTAAAAAAAGTATGAATAAAGTATGATCACTTACAGTAAAAAAATATAGAATATCAAAAGATATTTTTATTCATTATTTGAATAGGTTTAATACCTTCCATTTGTTAATTCGAAAGATTATAAACTGATCAGTTGTTTTTAGCATGTGCAGATCCTGAGAAGATAGACTTAATATTACCACATAAACCCTGGTTTCTCAGTGCAAGATGTTCAATCCAGGAATCGCATTACATGCTATTTCAAACTCACATCACCTTAATATACTTGCATTTAACTGTTCACATCCATATGAAAATTTGAATCCACTGCATTCCGCTTTAAACTTGAATGCATTGTCTGTTGATATAAACAGTACAGATATTCGCTAGGTTATGTAATGGGAATGGTCATCAGCACTATGATGTAAGTAGACTCAATTGACAAATCTTAAAATTGAACGAAACACGCATCCTGGATTCTACTGATAACCACTACCCAACATCAGTATCAACAAATATTCTAAAATAATAATTTTAGGTGAAAGACCGTTAACGCATACCTATTCAATACAACAATTGCATTTAAATTTCGAAATCGAAATGACTGTAACTCAATACTATAGAAAATACTCAATATTAGTTATATAATTATAGATAAGAATATTATAATCAGACTAATAGAAGTTTGCTTACTATAAATAACAATAGTAATCTTTAAATTACATTATAAAGAACATTTTTTTAAAAATATTATCATTACAATCATGAATATAAAACCCGATTCAATAATGTTTAGTTATTTGGTATACAGAACATCTAACTTTTTATAAGTTCAATTTGTAATCAAATGCTAATGGAGTGTGAACAGTAGTAACAGGTTCAAGACAGCTCAACAGACAATTAAGAAAGATAAAGTAAGCAGAAAATGCATTGTTAAGCATACGCAATCTACTTACTTCTTCTATTTATGGGAACAATGAATTGATTATACAGTAAGCATTGAAGCGAACATTGAACTCAAACTGTGACAAAGAGCTAATAATTCATTTTTAACTGGTTAACTTACAGTGAAGTCATGTTTACTTCTATTATTATTATTATTATTATTATTATTATCGCTGTAATTATTCATTAGAAGAAAATTGAATTAGTACAAATATCTTCATCATTGATATTGAATTTTCATTGAACATACATTACAGAAATAATGCTCGTTAGCATCATCTCATGAAAACATCGGTCAGTCAACAAAAAATTGCTGAGCTATCACTTTAAGCTACTTGCTCTGTGATGATTTTTTGACAAAAAAAATAACTTAATAACAGTTTTATTTGTAGTTACTTAATTAATTTTGTAAACTTAATACTCATTCATGTAAGAATTAGTTGTTTTTTTCCCGATTATAATTTTACACAGAGTTGAAGTACTTTTTTGTTTTCATGATTTTAAAGTACATTAAGTGGTTTCTTATCCAAATATTGATTTTTTTTAAATCATGAAAATCAATATAGAGTAACACTGTGTACTTAGTTTTATGTATGAATTACAAATGTTACTGAAATCATTATTATTCAGTAAATAATAATTATGTATGATAATAATACTAATACTTGAGCAGCATTTCTACAAGTGAAGAATATCTGCAACTCCGTTGGGGACCTTAGATACTGAGAACTCATTTGGAAAAGGTCCTAATTTTGTAATTTTATTTTGGGAATTTTGAATTTTATGTTTTCACGCCAGAGACTCTATCTTGACCTTAATTAAGCTTACATTTCCCAATCGGGAAATCCTTGACTGTTATTTTAGTACTCTATTTTGTGGCTCTCGCCAGGGGTGTTTCATCATTGTGTGCTTGTGGACCTCTCACTCCCTGGGTGCCTGTGGAATACATTTCTCTACATTTAATCAAGACTTCTTCCTCTAGTTAATGGGTCCTGTGACGATAGGATTAGAGTAGCCTATCGCGTCGCTGAACCATTGATCTTTATTCCGTTTACCAAGTGAGGTCAGTTCGTAAATAGCTCAAGCATATCAAACTCAAACAACTATCGGATCAACAGTTAAGTCATTAAAAACATCAAGACATTTCTAGCATAAGGAGCGGAAAGTTTGAGAACTACGAAAGCTATCATCCAAAACATAAAGGTGTTCAATAACAGTTGTCTATTCAAAATTCCTTGGACCTATTGGCTAGATATTATCAGCAACAACCTACTGTGGGAGAGAACAAACCAGGTTTCAGCTGAGGAAGAAATTAAAGAAAAATCTCAGGGGTGGATAGGACACACATTGGGAAAATCACTCAACTGCATAACGAGGCGATATCTAACTTGGCCAAAGGAAATGAGAAAGATCAAAGAACATACTGTGACAAGAATTGGAGAAAGACCTGAAAAAAGAATGAACAGCGGTTGGACAGAACTAGAATAGAAGACACAGAACAGAGTATGTTGGAGAATACTGGTTGGCAGCCTATGCTCCATTAGGGGTAACAGGTATAAGTTAGTAAGTAAATCAATCATCAATTCAATAGCCCTTTAAATTATTATCAAATAAGATCTTAGAAAAAGTTCTGAATGGTAAGCATCAATTTTCAAACGAAGATATGATCAGAAAGAACATTTATTATTTATTAAGTAACATCAGCTAGATCAAGCATTCTAACTATCAATGATATTAGATTTCGCTATTTACACTCGCCTTTCATTTTCATTCTCCTAACTGTATTTACTTACTGAGAGCATGTAACTGAATTGGAATCACGTGATATTGCCTTATTGATTTTATCACTTCACACAGTTGACGCTGCAGACTTCTTCTATTCAAGGAAAAAAAATGTAGTGAATTCTAAAAACTAGTGTAGTGAACGAGAACGCAGGTGGAGCAACCGGATTGTATTTAACGAAAATTACAGAGTTACTCAGTGAAATCGGAAAACCATATCGTAAATCGTTCATTTGCAAAATATCAGTTCCTGTTGCAAAACATCAATCCATTATCACTATTCATACGTTTCATACAAATTCCATTGTTTTCTAACTCTTCCTTTCTTGTTCTTCCCCCATCTTCTGCTGCCAGACATTACGTTGACACTCACGTCATATACTACTTATAAGTAGCTCGCACCACACTAGTCTGTCGACTTCTTGGTTCACTTAAGAATACATAACAATTTCATATTCCTTGGAAAAATTGCAAATTAAATTGCATAACTGATGTATTAATTATATTTGATAGGGCTTAATCCTCCTTCAATAATTAAAGGTTTGTTTCAAACATGAAATAATTTATTACAATCTCTTATAACACATAATACACACACTTGTAAATACAGTAATGATGATGACCTCACTTCAATTGTATTTGTTGTATAGTTAGTTGTTAATTGATGTGAAAAATTGCGATAGAATTCATTAACTTACATTCCATGCATAGAATTGAGATCAAGCAAAATTCAATTGTTCATTAAAATCTATTCTAATAATAATAATAATAATAATAATAATAATAATAATAATGCGAAGAAGAAGAACAAGAAGGATATTTAAATATTTTCTAGTCACTTTGTATTCATCTAATCATTCTTATGATACAAAATAATCAGTATAAGATTACGTTATTATTATTATTATTGGTTATTTTCTAGTATGAATTCAAAACTTCGTAGTCATTATTAACTTAATCCATTTCAATGAATAAAATGTCTGTAATTAAAGCTTATAGGATTTGCATTACGGGGTTGTGAAGATTGTTAAGTTATACATTTTGAAACCATGAACCGATCAATGTTAGACCACCATTAGAAACCTGAAAGCACTGTCTACGTTGCCGTTTCGTCCTGGTATGGGACTCCTCAGCAGTGCGCATCCACGACTCCTGCACGCCGCAGGATTCGAACCCAGGACCTCCGGTGTTGTGCGTGAACGCCCTAACCGTTAGACCACTGAGCCGGCATCCGATGGTGTTAATGTCTAACTTGATCAATTCACGGAATTCCGAAACCTCATACACAGTCTTCAGTAGTTACTGTCTACACCCGAACAGGTTGAACTTCACTGGTCACGTCTTCCCACTAGAACTCGGAGAAGATCCCTCACGAATCTAGTCACTAGTGAGCACACTGCTGAGGAGTCCCATAACAGGACGAAACGGCCTTCCAGTGCTTCCAGGTTTATAATGGTGGTCTAACATTAATCGATTCATGGTTTCAAAAAAATGCTTATAGGATTATCAAAATGATGAGAGAATTATGTTTTCTTTTAAATTGACAAGTAATTTCAGAAAATTTATTGAACTTTATGATATTTTATTAAATCTGATCATTCTAATTCAAATATATATATTATCAAAATATCAATGTGCATAATGTACTCAATAATTTATGAAATCAACTGTCTTGTATTGATTAATAAATTTACAAAGTGCAATTAAACAATTGCATAGTACACAAGAATACATATAATCATTTACTTACTTGATATTGATTTCTGATGAAAAAAAGCATTCCCATAAATTTATTTTTTTTCATGACTGAAAATTCAAAAACAATTAAACTATATTCCTTTTTTTCCGAGTCTCTTTTTCCAAGTTTTTAATGGTTCAATTGAGTGAATGTCATAAAATTAGATAAGTATTACAGTAGAAGATGCTGGTTGAAGGTAGTCGACAAGAAAGCTCATCTGGCTTTCAGGCAAGGAGTATATCTTTTAGTCTTGCAGGTGGTCATTTGGCATCCACGATGGCTCAATGATGACATTTCTAATTGTGAAGCTGTGGCGATTCTGGATCGAGTCCGCCAGAGTGCATCAATTCCACCATGACAAGAGGTGAACATAGTTATTTAACTGGCTATACATTTACAAACTTCCTCATAACGGTATAAATTTATTTGTAATAAGATATTTTAGAACTCCGCCTGAATCCCCTCTGGGACTACTGCCAGCCCGAAGCATGGATAAAGGAAGAGAGTTGGGCGGGGAGTTAGTGACCCAATCCCACATAAAAACTAACTCGCTAAGAAACGCTAACCAGAAAAATTAGTTCAAACCATTGTAACTCTGCCCTGGAGGTTAGAAGGTCTTCATTTAGAAGAGTTATAAAGTCTCATGATGAAAGCCGAGTTCCTTCGGAATTCAAGAGGCCGATTCCCCTTCTCATAACAAGAGTAAATATTCTTTTAGGTACATGAAATGTTCGAACAATGTGGGAGACCGTAAGACTACATCAAAGTGCTGCAGAGATGAAAAGAGACAGCCTAAAGGTGTTCGGAATCGTTTAAACGCATTGAACGCAAGTTGGACAACTGAGACTAGCTTGAGGAGAGCTGTTGATTTACTCCCGCCATGAAGAATAAAATGCCTCACACAAACAAAGGGTCTCACCGATGCTGTCAAAACGAGCACAAAAGGCACTGATGGAAATCTCATGGACACAGGATCAATAAAGCACCCTTCCAAACAAAGAAAGAGGGCATTACAATCAACCTCATCCAATGCTATGCACCTACCAACGACAACAGTGACGACGTTAAAGACCAATTCTAAGAAAGGCTGCAGTCAATCTTTGACAGATGCTCATCAAAGGACTTCACCATTCTGATGAGAGACCTAAATGCCTAGGTTAGGATAGACAATACTGGATATGAATACAAAATGGGACGAGAGGGACTGGGAGAAAGGAATGAAAATGGTTACAGATTTGCAAACCTATTTGCCTTCAACAAACTGGTCATCGACAGCACAATATTCCCTCACAAACGCATACACAAAGCTACATGTATTTCACCGATTCACACTACTCAGAAGCAAATCGACCATACCTGTAACAATAAAAAGTTCACAACAACCATGGAGGACGTTAGAACCAAGAAGGCAGTAATCAACATCAGCCGAACAAGAGCAGAAAAAGCCAAGACACAAGTTGAGCACACAGAAGCAAACAAGTAATTGAAGATGAACATCAGAGGTGATCAACATAAATGATGGCAGAAAAAGCTGAAAAAGAAGAAAAGATTAGACGACTAAGTGATGCAAAGAAGTTAGCTTTTAAATATAAAACACTAGAGCGATTGGCTAAGAACAAAGGAGGCAAATTAATCAATGACAATAACTCCATTGATTACGAGAAAGCGTTCGATAGCGTGGACGAACAACAATATATAGGCTTATTCGACGCTGTGATGTGCCTGAGAAAGTATTTAACATCATACGGAAATCTTATGATGGATTAAACTCCGAAATCGTGCAAGCTGGACAGCTGACAGACTCGTTCGAGGTGCAGACCGATGTCAGGCAAGGTTGCTTACTCTCACCTTTTCTCTTTCTCTTGGATTATGAAGATGTGAACACCTGTAGGGAAGAATGGTATCGAATGGACTTCTAAGATGCAGGTGGACGATTTGGACTTCGTAGATGACCTGGCTCTTCTATCACACACGCAACAACGAATGCAAGGGAAGACGACCAGTGTAGCAGCAGCAGGTCTCAACATACATAAAGGATAAAGCGAAATTCTCCGATGCAACACAACATGCACCAACCAAATCTCACTTGATGGAGATGCCTTGGAGGGTTTAAAAACCTTTAAATATCTGGGCAGCATCATCGAAGAGCAACGTGGGCCTGATGCAGATGTTACGGTGCGGACTGGCAAAGCAAGGGTTGTATTTCTACAAATGAACAACAACTGGAACTCAAAACACCTATTAACGAACACTAAAATCAGGATTTTCATTACAAATATCAAGACAGTTCTACTTCATGTGGCAGAAACTTGAAAAACTACAAAAGCCATCATCCAGAAGATACAAGTATTCATTTACAGTTGTCTACGCAAAATACTTTGGATTAGTTGGTCAGACACCATCGGCAACAACCTACTGTGGGAGGGAACAAACTAGACTGCAGTGGAGGAGGAAATCAGGAAGAATCACTGGAAGTTGATAGGATTTAGATTGAGGAAAGCACTCAACTGCTTCACAGCATAAGCCCTCACTGGGTATCTTCAAGTTCAAGCGAAAGGAGGAAGGCTAAGGAATACATTAGGCCGAGAAATGGTGACAGACATAAAAAGAATGAACAAAGACTGGGCAGGACTGGAAAGGGAGGCCTAGGACAGAGGTTGGAGAATACTGGTGGGCGGCGTACGCTCTATTGTGGGCAACAGGCGTAAGTAATGTTCTGTAGAGTATTTTTTTATGATCTATACAGGGTTGAATTGTTATGTGATTGTATCATGCTCTATCAAAGCAACGAAGATAACTGATGACTAATCAATTTTACGATATTTAACATTGTGACAGGTTTTAAACGTTTTACAGAAAATAGAGTCTACACAGATAATCCACCCTTTGTTTGTATAATTAAATCCTGAAAATAATAATAATAATTTGAATTTTTGGACACCTGGAAAATAACTCACTCTGAAATTTAAACAGGCTATTTCTCTTGATTCGACAGCATCTATTTAGCTGAAATGCATACCACTTTTTATCTTAATCATTTAAGTTTTATCGCACCTGTTATTATATTTTAATATCTATTACCGATCTCTTCAACATAAATTTCAATAGAACGTCAATCAAACAAAACCACAAATGAAAGGATTTGATTGGTTGTAAATATGATGATTTTATTTTTTAAAAATGACAATACTTTGATGAATGATTCATCAATCAATGATCGATTGATGATTGAATGAATATTGAAACCTAAATGACTCAATTTTAATTTTTTTGAATAGGCCTTCGATTAAGCGATACGTGAAGAAACTTTGCTATTTACTAATTTATAGTTTTAGATGATTTTATTGTGGTTAAATGAAAATATCATCTTGGATTTAATGAACTAATGATATCGATATTTTTATATTGTTACATAACTCATCGGATATTTGAATAACGTTCTTACTCTTTTCAAGTTGTTAAATCTGTCAACAGCTGTGAGAAAGCACATGACCATGTTGTTCTTTATTTAACTGACTGAAAGTTATACGGTTTTTTCACACCCTTGCACATCCAGTTATCATTGTTTAAATATATTCAAAAGTTTTTGTAAAGAAGAACATTAATGAACTTAGAGGATGTCTTGTTTATCCTTAGCCCTAAAACCTGAGCTACATATTCTCTTTTTTTATATGCATTGTATTATCATAAACTGTGAATCACGAATTGATGTTAGTTCAAACACTATTAGAAATCCGGAAGAAGAGCATAGCAGCTTAGTCTTTATGCGTAACTCCTTGACAATGAACATCTATACTCCACCATACGGAAATCAAGCCAAGGACCTATAGCCTTAAGATGAACGCTTGACCTGCAGACCACTGAGTGAAGTCGTGCTTGCATAACTGTTGCGGTGTGCAGTAATGGGATTAGATGGCTGTCCAGTTATTTCAGACACTGGAACCTATAACATACATTTCGTTGTATTTAAAATCTAGCAACTGGTTGCTAATGCATCCCAGATTTGATGTTCACTCTGGGACTCGGACTAAATACCGTTCACTTCAAATGCCATCGCTTTATTCACTTAAATTCTCGAAGTGGATATCAACTCTAAGATTCAGGTAACTAGTCTTAAATAGGACTAAACATGTTATGGATTCCACTGATAATTGCCATCCAACTTGACAATAATTATTGAATTTAACTAGGGGAATATGAATATACGTTATTTTTAAAACAAGTATTCACTCTAATATTCTTTGTTCTCTAAACATCCTATAGGGGATTTCTAAATTGTTGAAATTTCAATTTCTCTAATATGAAATGAAAAAAAAAATAAGAATGTCTTTTTGTAACAAATAACCAATGAACAAGTATAGGATAATGTTTCTTTGAAGTTTCCATTTACACGGATAAATGTGTCTCAATTTTGTTTAGCACACTTGATGATTATAAGTGAAAATGCAATCGCAACACTATTTTTTAGTTCGTTGCCTTTTTTTGCATTTATCAATAATTACTGTTAAAACAGTTAAAAGCGATATTGATGAACAATTATAGATAATTAGTGAAAATTTTGCACAACAATTTCCATTAGTAACTAGAGAAAATATAAATGATGAGGATGAATCAGCGAAATTGATGTTCATTGTCTGACAACAAAGAAAATACACATCATCATTGTTGTAAGCCAGAGACTACTTTGTTCAGTTGAAAGAATAAATAATAAAAAAAACTATTTCATGTGTTATAAAATAATTATTTTACATTTTGTTTGTCTGTGATAAAAAGACATTTAAGATATAGTATTTCATTATAAGCCGATAATCAGTTAAACACAAAGAACTCATTAAAAATATGAGTAACATTAGATATGTATCTTATCTCACTCTACTGCTGCTCATCAACAATGTGCAGCATATCATCTATACCACATAAAATCGGGGGGCCAATTCCAAGAATTTTTAGACCACCAATGTAAGTAGTACAGCATTTTTAAAGTAGCTACACGTGATAACATCTAAGTTGTAAAATTATTATTACTAACGCATATATACAAACAAACAAACAAAGAAACTGTACTACAATGAACATATAAATAGCCTTATTTAAAAAGCTATAAATCTTCAAAGTGTGGCATTAAAATGCTAATCATCAAAAATTCTCAATAAGTAAATCATCTATTTAAAATAAATATATATTCAAATGATATTTACATCTCAGTATATATGTAAACAGTTGTTATCACCTTATTTTTTTCATGTGTGTGTGTGTGTTGTTGCTAATAGCTAATTACCGTGTTTACTAGAACATTCTAATCCTCATTTTGGTTATTTTTACAGAAAAAACAAACAACAGCTGACAAGTTTATCTAAACAAGCAGAGATTAGGGCAACAAAACAATGGCATTACTCTATGATCGACATTATCAAATAAAATGGTATAGTTAAATAAAGATAAACACCTTTTTGACAAAATTAATGAGATTATATGTTTACACATATGATGAAAATAACTAGTTATTTTTGTTTTTAATGTCATGAAAAAAAGTTAAATGAAATATTTTTTAAATGTTCAATACTAGTGAAAAACAGAATTGAAAATATGCATTCATTTCTGGGCAGTATTGGATAAATTGTATTTACCAATGTCAGACCACCATTAGAAACTCGGAAGCACTGGACTGCCCTTTCGCCCTCGGATGGGACTCATCAGCAATGAGCACTTACGACCACCGCTATTCCCTGGATCCGAATCCAGGACTTTCGGTCTTGCATGTGATTGCCTAACTTGTGAACCACTGAGCTGGCATCCACCGATGTTAATATTAAACTTCGATCATTCAACGGTCTTGCGCAACCTCATCTACTTCATTCGGTGCTTCACGCACAAACAGGTTTGAACTCCACCGGTCACCTCTTCGCCCTTGAACTAGGAGAAACTTCCTCATGGAGGTATTCACTAGTGAGCACATGATAATTTGTATCGCAGGGTTGTTGGATACCGGATCAGTATTCCAGAGATTAAGCGATCACACGCAGGACCGAAGGTCCTGGGTTCGGATTCAGGGAGTAGCGGGGGTCGTAAATGCTCATTTCTGATGAGTCCCGTCCGAGGGCGAAAGGGCAGTCCAGTGCTTCCGAGTTTCTAATGGTGGTCTGACATTGATCGATTGATGACTTCAAAGTAACTCAACAATTTCCACAACTGTATTATGTAAATCGTATTTAGTTTCGAGAACCATAACTAAGTGAATATATATTAGTCGGTCTTACAGGTTTGTCTTATACAGTATATATATATATATATATATATATATATATATATATATATATATATATATATATATATATATATATATATGTCGCCTTAATAAGCAAACAAACTAAACTAGTCAGTTTTATCAACGAAACTTGTGATCTGTAATATTTAAGACTTTATATAGCGTGAAAGTAAACGTCGAGTAATTCTAGGAGCATGTAGCCTCTTTATCTACTAAGTCAAACGGAAAACTTCATTGAACATCCAAAGAAAAACTTACACCAAGATAAATGACTTTTGACACTGTTTTCATCATAAAATCTTCGATGGTAAAAAGTTCATAAGATGTCAGCAGGGTGTTAAGGTCCTTTTCATGTCTCAGTATAAAATCAAAAGCTCGAAATTTTGAAAGGCTGGGCATTTTGTAAGCGTTACAAGAAATGATTCATTTCTGGATGTGAAGCGGTAGAAATCTGTATGCATACAGTGAGAACATCTACGTACTTAAGACAAGTGTTTTTTGTATCTGATGGAAGATCATGCAGAAAAAAAAATTCGTAAAGCAAACTTTTTAATTTAGTAAAGAAGTTGAACACTTTCCTTGAGGGACAGTATTTTGTCCTGCTCTAGATAGATCAGAAAACAGCCATTTGTTTACCTATCTGTCAGTGTTAACGCTGGCAAACCTGTTTGGTAGTCGTGGTCTTGGTATAGATTCAGAGGCTGAGGTGTTGCCTAAAAATGACCATCAATTTTATTTTTTACCCACTTTTAAGCTGAATACTATATAATTATGCAGGATAACAGCAGAATCTCTTACATTTGTAAGCAAACTGATACAGATCGATACACTGTTTTTAATGTACGTTGGAGTTGGAATAGTTAGGATTATTTCATTATTTTAAGACTGGAGACATTTTTGGATATCAGTCAGGGTGCAAGCTAGAACACAACCCTTTTTCGAACTTGAAGATATAGGCAGCATGTGACATCTGATGATTGAGGTACAAACGATTTACTTAATTCACAAACATTCAGTTGAATATCGTCACCAATGCGTTCCCCACTTATAAGCTCGTTAAATAATTAGAAAAAATTTTGAAGTTTTCACAAGACAGAAGTTTCTGAATAAACAATGAATTCAGATATTGAATTTCATGGCTTTCGAACTTCTATAGTTTTTCTTCTTAGATAGTCTCACTTCTTCCTTTCGTATTCGTTTTAGTTGTGGCTATGTAGGTCGATCAAACCTTAGAAAAATAGTTTCATTAGGACAGCAAACACTGAAGCAGAATTTGAGATAACAAGTGACGATTTTAACGGTATTTTCCGTTGAATCATATATAAATAGATCCCAGTCTGTTGTACGAAACGTATTTCTCAGATTTTGGATATTTTCTCAGTAACCTATGTATTTGCATTTCTTTATTCTCTTTCAAGAATTTACTCTTTCCAAATTTGCCACATATTTTGTGTGTAGAACGTAAAAAATATAATGGAAAACCTTTACGAGTTATATATGTCTTCATATCATTTAGGAAAACTAGGTCTAACTAGGCATCCGAACGACTGGGAAAATCAACTATATTTTGGTGACCTAGTGATGAAAGAAAACTCCAGTCACATATCAATGAACGTGAACCACTGAAGGCAGTAAAAGTACATTCAGTGAATTCATCAACGAAAACAGAAAGTGTAGATGAATTCCAGTCCGGAACATCATGGTAATATAGATGTAACTGTACTGATTCAAACTTTTGAACGGCATCTTTGCATTCATGAGACCGATAGAACCTTAAATTATGAATCGAAAATATAATTAACTTGAAATCAACCCTTTATAAGGGAGGAGACTTAAACTAAATATTATCATTTTCATCAAAGTACTTAAAAAAAAACTATCTTTTACACCCAAAGAGGCAGTTTATCATGCGAAAATTCCTAGTTATAGTTTCGGTAACTCTTTATTATTAATGAAACAACCTTACTCCAAATCTTCCCTCTAATCAAATTATTTTACCAGTAAGTTTTTTAGACTTTGGAATAAATTACAACAATTTGTCCATGACATAAAATCATTCACATTCTTTTACACATTCACTGCATTGATACTTACTTATCTCTCCACATAAAATGCCTTCAATGAGTATACCCTATTCCAAAGGTGGAATTATCGGAATTCTAAATTTTTAATTATTTTATTACTGAATACATTAATTAAACCTCTTTACTTGAAGATAATTTACACTAATATTGTCCCTTCTAAATTTAACTAATCTGAATAGTAATTAATCCAAACATAAAATAATGAAATAACCTCTCATTTGTATTATGGCAAATTTGACTAAATAGAGATCATAGTAATTATTACTTTTATTAAGTTCGTTTTTCAATAGTTTTTCCCCATTCTATTTCTACATTATTTTCTTTCATTGTAGATAATTAAAACCAATCTGTTATTGGCATTGAAGCCCAACATAAAAATACACCGTTCACAATAGCAATACAGGATATTTAGTCAAAACGAAATAATTAGTCTGACTAATGCCTTACATTACTACTATACACATGTGGAAAAAATGTCTACTTCCAATGGTTGAGGACGTTAGATCCCCAGAACTCACTTGGAAAAGGTCCTGGTTCCGGTTTTTTTTGTGTTTTCGCGCATGGACTGCTCATCTGACCTTAAGACTAGATTTCCCGATCGGAAAATCCTTGACTTGTTATTGATGTAGTATTTTAGTACGCTATTTTTGTGGCACTCTCAAGGACGTTTCTATCATGTATAAATAAGCTCTATTTGTGTGCATGCGAACTTCATATTTCCTGGGTGCTTGTAGAATACAATTTCTACGTCTTGTCAAGACTTTTCCTCTACTTAGTGGGGCAATCGGACAATCGGATTAGAGTTGCCTATCGTGTCACAGGATCAATTGTCTTCGCTCTCGTTTACCGACTAAGGTGTGCTCTTCATAGTCTCAAGCATATCAACTGACGAACATATCACCAATACAATGTTTCACCTAGAACACTTAAAACAATTTAATATGACAGCATATCTAACGTCAACATCTAAAAATTATCATCTGTTTCAAGTAGCTCCTATCTTCTGTAAAATGGCATGAACTGTGTAATGAAGCGATTTATGTTCTTCAGTATTGGCTGTTTTTTTGAAAGTAAATCTCCGATTACAAAACTGGGCACAGTTTGTACCTACCTATCATGGGTCTTATCGACTTGTTCTTGTCATCATGAATGACATGTTCAAGGAAATCAATAATCTTCATTGATTTTGGTCGATTTCATTCTTCTATATCATTCATTTTAGATTAGAAAGTGGAAATTCACCCACACGCACACACACACACAGAGAGAAAGAAAATGGTATATTTCTTAGTCATATATATATATATATATATATATATATATATATATATATATATATATTAGGTAATATATCAATAATGCACTCACTGACAAAAATAAAGAGCAATTACCAGAACATACTAAATATGGAAATAAAATAGTAGAGTTAATTATTACATTGTAAATTAGCATATTCTAAGAAGCCATTTATCATAATAGATATATATGACTGTTGTAAGAAAGCATTGTATATATACATATATGCAAGCTGATTCAATTGCATAAGTGTGTAGTGAATTTCTTTACATTTTCTTCACACAATAGAGATGTGTATCTTTAACACTTTGACCAAGATCATCCGATTTTATTGATTTTTTCTCACGTTTAAATGCATATATATATATATATATATATATATATATATATATATATATATATATATATATATATATATATCGATTGCATAATTCGATTAAATTTTCAATCAATATTAGCTTACTTACTTAGAAATAATGCAGTGTTCAATAACAATTTTTCATACATATTTAATGTTTTCTGTTTAAAAAATATTTTGAAAATTTTAACAAGTAATTATAGTCTCGTCATTAATTAGTCACTGATTAGTAATGAATGATTCTATTCTATTTATATTCTGTTCGTTTAAATCGATTTTTGGCCTTCAGTTTGCAATATATGTATATATATAATATATTGCGTACTATGCTTGCTATATAGTTCAATATCTCATAGTATGACGATGATTCATTTGATCATACGACCTCATTAGAGACAATCATGAAAATACTCTGAAATAACGTCTCTCGATCGTTAATACTCACACAATCTGAAGTATAATTGTGATTGATGTGATTGTGTCAATGATTTTGTTTCAAAGAATAATGAAAACTTTGTGATGCTGACAATTAACGCAGAAAATAAAACTTTAAAATCATCAAAACTGATCTTGAGAGAGATTTTCACCGCTATTTCAAAGTGTATCGCTGTTATTATGACAAATTCTGAGATATGTAGCACTAGATTAGCCTTGAGAGGCTATGTAAAATTTGAGAGATTCAATTACTTAATGGAAAATTTCTTTTCGAAAATTCATAGACTTGATTCGACATATGTAGAAACAGGAGGTTTTCATAGAAAAGAATGCTGAATCTTATTTACTGACGGTTGTTAGCTCTCATGAAGCAGAGGCTGCCGATTACGATTTGTCAACTATCTCAAGCTATCTTAAGCTCTACTTATTCCCAAAAGACATCCATTCTTTTTATGTCTGCCTCCGAATCTCAGTGCCATTCGTTCTTCCGTCTGCCTCTTTCCCTTTAGGCCCGCAGGTTCTAAGTTAAGGCTTGCTTGGTAATGCATTTGGGTGAGTTCTACTATGTGTGTCCTATCCAATTCTAGTGATTTTTCCTATTTGTTAATTTGCTCTCTGCCTCAGTAGTTTGTTGCTGATGGTGTCTGGTCAATGGATCTGCAGTATATTGAGTAGACAACTGTACTTTTCAGATGACCAAATTTCAGCTGTACATAATAATAGTCTCTTGACCATTGTATTGAAAATTACAAGTCTTATACACTCTTATTTATTTATTTAACTTGTTAATCGAACAGACGAACGCGAGCATGACACGTTGGCTACCATGATACTAATTATAATCGATTTTCGAATTTTAACACGTATTCTTCATTCCCTTGTTATTATTTTTATTATTATTATTGTTATTATTATGTCAGTGTTGTAATAATCTTCCTCCTTATTGATTTATTATTTTCAGTTAGTTCACTTTATTCAACCATTACATATCATCGATACGTGTCGTCTAATCAATCATGTATTTTTTATATTGTTGTAATTTTGTTTTGACAAACTACAGAAAATATTTTATACGTTTTTTTTCAATCTCATTGAACAAAATGAATCATTCATTATCATTTATTTATTTATCTGCCATACTCTGTGTTTGTGTGTGTATGTGCGCGTGTTGAGGTATCAGAAAAACTAATGAACATGAATGAGCAATTCATTAGTTAATTAATTAAATAAGCTGAATTCGATTTCATTGATTTTTTTTTTGAAAAAAAAAAAGAATTTGAAATCAATAATGTAGAAAAAATTTGTTGTTGTTTAAATAAAAAAAAACCAAGAAAAATGTCAATGAGTATAGTAAGTACATCGTTCGACAATCGAACTTATTCATTCTGATCCAGTTGGATGATCAGAGGTATTAAAGTTGAAATTTTCGACTAAATCAATCATATTTCTTTATCGACTGAAACGATTAACATGTACAACTCGGTCATTTTCATTGGCTGATGATGTCAGCCTAATATCCAACAGATTGCATTATTAGTTCCGTGAAAAGTGTAGTTAAATCTTGTTTGATAAGAAGAAAACGGTTAGTTATAAACTTTTCAACTGACTATCTATTTTCAACGACCTTGAAGAGACTCGAAACAATGTCTACAGATAACAAATACCAACTCTCAATTTTTGTTCTCTTAGTCAATTTATCATCAACTGTATCAAACTAGAATTCAATTTGATGCAAATACACACGATTGAATTGCTAATTGTTCAATTGATTTTTATTGTTTTAAAAATCAATAAAAAAACAATCATTCAAATAACATGTCATCATCTAAGTCAGTGTGTTTGTTTAATTGTCTAGTGAAAATATTTTATTCAATTTTTTATTCTTTATTAAAGGTTTTTACTCTTGGGGTCCGCGAGACGAAAGTCACCAATGATGGTTGGAAACCTTGAACGCCATGGCTCAGAATTGTTTGCAGTGGTACAGGTGCATCCACTCTTTGTGTTCTCTCAAATTCTAACCTGAATTCCTCATAATCTCTATCTTTCTCCTTATAAATTTATCTTACTGAATTATAATACTTTTCGAATCATATCTTTGCTCCTTTAATCTTCTCCATTGCTGCTAATAATTCTGTCACTCTTGGATGTGAACTGACAGTTACGTCTCTGTGCTGACGTGGTATGGTAACCTGAACTGATGTACTTATGTACGAAGTTCTGCGTTGTATCTTTCTGTCTGTCTGTCTGTCTACTCTTATAAACCAACACACACAAAAAAAACCTGTAACTTAGCGGTCAACATTGTAATGTATCGCTCATAGTTATACATAGTTATACAAATTTGGTAAATCATAAAACATGTATTAAAAAAATTATTGATTGAATGATGTCAACTAATGTATATATATATATATATATATATATATATATATTATTGATTGACTGCACTTAAATTTTTTATCTATCGATCGGTTATTGAAAAATTTAACATATTTCATTGTAAACTGTTGTTATTGTTATGTAATAAAAATAGAATGTAAATAATTGTGTCTGTAATTATAAAAATAATGTTACCGTACTAGTAATTATTTTGTTCAGTCATTATTACATAAATATGAAATAATTAATGTAGTGATATCATAAGGCGTTTGACAATTGTTTTATGATCTGGTTTATCATCCTAGAGTTTATGTTCGTCAGTTGATATACTTGAACTATTACCAGTTCTCCTTAGTCGTTAAACGAGAGCGAAGTCAAATGATCCAGTGACACATTAGGCAACTCTAATCCGAGCGTCCCAAGGCCCCTCTAGGTAATCGAAAATTCTTGAAAGTGTATTCTACAAGTACCCAGAAAATATGAGGTTCTCAAGCACACAAAACGAGTTTTCTAATTCATCAATTACAGATATGGAGATTAGTGCTTTTTGCACATTGAAATCATCAATCAGTCAATCATTGTTAGACCACCATTAGAAACCTGGAATCACTGAAAGACGACCGTTTCTTTCTGGTATGGGACTTATCAGCAGTGCGCATCCACGACTTTAAGTTTATTTATATATCATAGAAGCTTCTTTGGTAGAGCCGCAAAAATAACGTCCTATAATAATACATCAACCTATGACAGTCAAGGATTTCCCGGTTGGAAAATGTAATCTCAAGGTCAACTGATCAGCCCATGAATGTAATCCAAAATTAGGACCTTTATCAAGTGAGTTGTGGGGATCTAACGTAGCCAACAGAGTCAAATAAAAATTGAAATATTCAAATAGAACTTATTCAATATTTCAAAATGAATCAGCCAAGAAGGACACAATTTCATACACATCAGCTAGTATAGGTTTATTTGAAATTGTGTTTGATATGATTCTCTTCTTTTGAAGAAAACTTTGATCAATAAAATTATTCAACCGTCTTTTCAGTTATATATAAAAATAGTCATATACTGCGAACTACTTATATCAACTCATGTCTTAAAATTTTAATATAGATTAGTGTGCAATGTACTAACTTATTTTTGATATATAAATTGGATTGGCAGTGTAAATCTAACAGATATCGTTGCCTTGCTTGATTTTTTTTCAAAGTTAAAACCTTGTACAAATAATGAATTTCGGTAAAAAATTGTCTAGTTAAACTGTGTTATCTATTTGACAACATGATAAAGATAAGCAGCTTAGAGACGATAGGAAATCTTTGAATGAGCTATGTATTGTTTGATAAAAAATATTTGGTTAAATAAAAATCACATCTCCTTTTTGAATGATTTTGAGAAACAAATATACTTTGGTTGTAAGCTTTTACAACTGGTCATAAATAATTGAGGAATTCATAAACTATATGAAAAATTTAAGAATAAAATCTTAATTCATGCTTTCTATGTGAAGTATAACTTCCGCTTTTGGTTGGTTCGTGTTTAGCCCGGAGGTACCTTTTGTGCTGAGGGAGTGTATGAGGAGCAGCCTGTGAGATTATCTGGAATAAGAAAGAACAAGTGAAAAAGATGAGCCGACGATTCAGTAAGCGCATAGAATGCACTTACATGCAATAGAAGATTAAATAGACAGCAACCAGAAACAAAGCCAGCGTGAGATTCGGTAAACGAAACTTGGAGTCGATAGAGTAAGATTTCGAATGCTTTACAGTATATTAGCACAAAATGGGATCTCGAAACTTGAAGGTCATCTAGGAATTGCTCAAATCTTACTTGTACAGCACAGATTTGTTTAATTTTGCCGTTTTATAGTTTGATGAAATTCTTACATTGTCATTAATCCTTGATCACAAGACTCAATTAGTATCATGTTACAACTTACATACTTAAGTCAAAAATGAACTCTCATAGAACTTGATGTAACATTTGAAATTTCACTGTAAAAATTACAAAAGAGAATATTTAAGTATTTTCAGCAAAAATATGCCTTATCAATTATTATGTTTGTTATTCAAAGTCATATTTATTTTCTGTTTTTTTTGTTAACTATATTGTCGAAATTTTGATCTGATCGGTTAGTCACTTGATCCGATTAACCTAAATCTAATGTTTTGTTTATTTTTGATGAACTATTTTAAATTTTTGGAGAACTACTTTTTTTTTTTTGGTGTTGTATTTTAAAGGTATTCTATAAGCCAGATGGTTTAATTGAAAAAGTTTCATTATCTCTCTAAATAACATCACCGGCTTATACACTTATACGCGATGAATTATGTGAGTAAAGTCATTGTATCAAATCGTAGGCTGACGATGAAGGTAATGGTTATTTTTTGTTCATATCGTGTCTAGGATCCAAACTGAGGTCTGGACTGAGAAATAACTGTCTAAGTGGGATAGATAGACGTCTTGATCAGTCGAAATCAAAACAAGTGATTCGGGTAAATAACGGTTCTAATATTCGTCATAGATATAAATATACATCATTATCTAAACAATATTACCACTTAGTTATTCCACCAACAATTGTTTAATTATTCAAATGAATGATATTCTATCCCTTCTGGATAGATCAGATTCGTTCGAAAGATAATATTGGGTTGCTTCATAACACAGAGTGTTTCCTATTCTGGAAGGAGCGTTTCAATTCACAATCGAAATGCACAATTCCAGTTAATGCAACCGACATAGTCAAAACAGGAACCAATCAATATGGCCGTCGCCAACACGAATACAGTTCAGAAAGAAACATAGAAACTCATTAAAGGCAGAAGAAATGGAAACCATTATAAAATACAAATATTATCATCTCAAAATGGAATCGAACAGACTAAGAAAATGTACAACTGAAGGAATCTATAAGAACAAATACCAAATGTATACATGGAGGGATTTTCACAAACAAAACCTTCAAAAATGGATCTTACGCTGTGTTTGTTCATTGCATAATCGTTGTTAACATTATTAGTTTAAAAGTATTCTCTCAATCATCATCGTTTTTGGGTTTCTTAATATGGTCATTTATGTCTGTTAAATAGAACGATTAGAATGGTGAATAATAATTATTCAAAGATGATCATTGTGAATTGATACCATCAGATAAAGAAACAATATAGTTTCCAACTAATATTCACTTAGGATGATGACCAAATTTATTGTCTAACAAAGACACATTTGTTTTAAATTGCGAACAAAGGTTCAAACTTCATTTAATTAGAATAAACATACATCTGTATTTTTGTACACTTTACATTGAACATTGAGTTTCTTATTTCACTTAAAAAAAATGTAAGTGTTTGTTTTATGATTCATTCAATGAATACAATTTATTCAATGCTAGATACTTATAAACAAGCAACAGAAAGATTTGAATATTAGATTTGTGTTACTTGGTTGGCGCTAGAGTGATCTGAAATTTTAAAGGAGTTGGTCATTTTTGGTTGTTGTTGTCGCAGAACTACTATTCATTTCATCCAGTGTCATATTTCACGGTATCACCGTTGAGATGATATTCAAACAGGAAAATAACCTTTGAACTATTGAGATGTTTACATTAATCGGTCAGTAAATAGTACATCATATCAAACTGTCTAGTTTGTGAGTAAACAAACACAATACTAGTTACTCACTCAGTGACCGGTCAATGAAAAAAACAAACAAACCTAAAGTTGAGTTTAATAATTACAAATATTCCATGTCTTTTGTATATCACTCCGTCTATTTAGTATATATAACCTGACATAAACCAGTAGAAACAATACTTACAATGGAGAGATGTACAGATGTTCAAATCAGTTACTACAACTTATGTTTTTTACATAAACAGGTATTTTTGGTTTATACTGTATGAATAAGCCAACTAGAAATGAGTATGATGATTTTCAAGTTTTTGCATGAAATTTGCATATCGCAAATTACAAACAGTAGAACATTTTTGTCTATTGTACAAAATATATTAAATGATAGCTAAAAACTATATTTTAGTATGATAGAGTAAAAATGATAGTGTTGAACATATTGAATACTTAATTCTGTCTCTATAGACTGCATTGCACAAGTGATTTTCGATACTAATCCCTACGCCCAAACCATAAACCCATAATATTGAAACAAAACTTAATTTCCAGACAAACCAGATACTGTCCATTTGTTTATTTGTCTGTTACATTTGTGGACGATAGCTTTCCTTGCTTCTTGATCAAACCTCTAGCCCCGAAACTATAAATATCTAACTTTAACTAAGAACAATGTCAGCAGACTTTTAATAATGTATTTTAGTCATTTTTCGGTTCGATCTGTATATGGGAGTGAATTTATGTGTGGCTTGTTATTTTTCTCCTTTACATTTAGAGCAGTTTGTACAAAAGGAAGAATTTAATAGATTCGTTAATTACATTCAGCTGTTCATCACACTTAATAATGTTACAGTTTTCTTTTGTATAAACTATCTTCCACTGTTGAAAATTGTTTTCTGCTTGGGTAAGATTTGGCTAAGCAGATGTGAGGGCGCGGATTGGCAAAGGGCTGCATTTCTAGAATTGAAAGATATCTGGAACTCAAAACAACTTTCAACCAAAATCACGATTTTCAATACAAATGTCAAGATAGTTCTACTGTATGCAGAGGAAACTTGGGGAACTACCAAAGCCGTCATCCAGAAGATACAAGTATTTATGAACAGTTATCTTCGCAAAATACTTCGGATTCGTTGGCCAGACACTATCAGCAACAACGAACTGTGGGAGAGAACAAACCAGATTCCAGTGGAGGAGAAAATCAGGAAGAAGCGGTGGAAGTGGATAGGACACACACTACGGAAAGCACCTAACTGCGTCACAAGACAAGCCCTCACATGGAACCCTCAAGGAAAAAGGAAAAGAAGAAGGTCAAGGAACACATTACGCTGAGAAATAGAGAAAGATATGAGAAGAATGAACAAACATTTGACAGAACTGGAAGGGGAATCCCAGGACAGAGTTGTTTGGACAAAACTAGTGGGCGGCCTATGCTCCATTGGGAGTAATAGGCGTAAGTAATTATGTAAGTGAGTAATCTCATCTTTATACTCACAGACGTACATAACCATTACATATACAACAGAACCAGTTTTATTTCAATTTGTATTCGTGTAATATGCTCCAACATGAGACTGGTGGTATACACGAGTTATTAAATGATAAATAGGTGTTTTATTTTCACAAAATAACAAAATTCATGTATTAAAAATCAATTTCCTAAATTGAGTTTGTTTGTTTTTGTTCACCTGAATTACTCAGCCGCCACATAATTTGTTGCATTCTTTCAGTAATCATGTGAATTTTCAATAAGAAATAAATTAATTTATTCACATAATTTATAAAGACGCATTAAATTCAAATCATTTTACAATGATGCATAAATCTGTTAAGATTTATTTTCATAAGAATATTTATCAAAATTTTTTTTAAGGTTTTCAAAACTTTATGCAAAATAATCATCAAACTTATCACCATTTTTTAGGATGATAAAACTTTCAAAATATATAAGTATACAATTTATGAAATAAAAAAATTCATTGATCAGTTTGATGGTATTTCAAAACTTAGTTTTAAGTTCAACTTGAATACTAATAAAAAGCTGAGTAAAATCAAGGTGTCATCTTTTGAAGGAGGAGGATATGAACACAGTAATGGCTAAAAAAGTGAATACTGAATTATTAAGCACAAATATTGTTTAGGAATATTGATTTAACTGACCTTATTATTATAAAAGTCAATACGATAATGGTACCAAACAAACGATCAATATTTCTAAGACTTCTGAACTAAATATATAAAAAAGTTTCTAAAGATATTTTGTGCTAGACTACTTACTTGAGGAAGGAATTGAAAATCACGGAATGATTAACAACCGTTGAATAGGAATTTAATGTTCTTAATCAGTGTCCACACCTAACCTCACCAGAGACTGAAATTCAGACTTCCGCCCCTCATTACTATGGAGTCTAACGCTGTTACGTAAATATTATTCACTGACAATGATGAAATCTGTCTCTCTTCATAGATGAATAAGTGAGTGTGTACTGTTGAAGACTCTCTAACTATGGTTGGTTTTATGCAGTGATATTTGTAACAGATCCCCCTCAATTAAGGTACAATTAAAAATATTTATTATTAACTACCAACTGTATCCGAAGCATTGCTCGTATATCGTGGGACACCCGAGTGAGCAACGCTTTTATTAGGAAACGGCTGCTAGGTAAGTCTGGCAGATCAATAGACGCAGTAGTGACACTTCATCAGTTGAGGTGGTTGGGAGATGTGTTGCGTATGCCTAAACACCGACTGCCTCGCCGAGCTTTGTTTTGTAGTGTAGGAGTAGGTTGGAAGAAAGTTAGGCGCGGCCGAACCAAAGCATGGCAGAAATCCACGAAGTCATTGACGAGTGGACTGAGCCATGTCGGTAGTTGTTGACTATCTGGTTGGGGTCCACGAGATGATAATAATCGATGGTTAGCGACCTTGAATGACATGGCTGAAAATCGTTCGCAATGGCGATGGTGTATTTATTCTCTGTGTTCTCTCAAATCCTAATCTTCTGGTTTTGTCAACACCCCTAGTTTTGACTTTCTAAACTTTTCTCATTTAATCATACTTCTTGAATAATATCTTCTCATCCTAACCTCTCCGATTACTTCTAATATCTTTACTACCTTTTCTACCATTGGATTTGAATTGACAATTATATCTCTTTGCTGATGTGGTATGGCAACATGAACGATCTTACTTACGTACGAAGTTCTACGTTGCATCTGACCAACTGAGTTGGCTTACTGGTCGAACCTGATAGTCATTATTTCATTTTTTGGCGAGATCAGTCCTCCTTAACATTTATCTAATAAAATTATACTATTGAGTAACAAAGATAATTCAATCTGATTATTCAATTAATGTTCATGATCCGTTTCGTGAAAATACACCCAAACTAGAAATAACAAGATTATGGATTACAACATTTTTCCTCTAGTCCTAATCTACGAGAACACCACTTATTACTGGAGAGTTCTGTCAAATGAACTCAATATATACATTTACTAATCAATATGGCTAGTTCATGGTCCATAGTCATGTGATTATTATTATTATTATTATTATTATTATTATTATTATTGATTAACTCAAATCACTAACTGTTTACTACTTTACGTTATTTCTCTCTCTCTCTCTCTCTCTTTCATTTACTTTAATTCTTCTCTACTGTATACATTGTACAAATCTAAATTATATTATCCTTTAAACAGTTCATACATTTGTCACTTGACAAGTTACATACCCATAATATGATTATTTCTTTTTGTAGATTTTATGTAAGTAGGTAACTTGGTAGATAGGCGTGTACTGTGTGATATAGCGTTGTTTGTATACAATACTCTGTGTACATATACAATCACTACAGAACGATTATGAGATACTAGAACAAACTATATACCTTAGGCGGCAGTATTTTTGTTTTCTAACAATCAAAACTGGTTATGAGTAAATCATTCAATTGATAGAATATAGTTCCAACTTAAAAAAAAAAGAACAACACTCAAGTAACTCATTGTATCATCTACTTTTTAATTAAAATGTCTCATTTTCAATTGCTCTAATTAAATTATGATACTGTAGAATACATTTTTCATCTATATCGATGAGTGACAATATAACATATCGAATAATTCAGATCGACACTTCTTTCTTTCATTGTATGTTCTTGCACAGTAATCGACATTTCACAAGCAAAGTTCATATCTTGAGATGGTGGAGAGAATTCGTAGCTCAGACGTTTTGGTCACATAGAAGTTTGTGCTAATGATGATGTTGTTTAGCAGAAGAACAATGCAACCTCCATAACCAAAACATCCAGCTCAGAGAACGAAACACTACCACGAAGTTCATATCCTATTGAGGAAAAGACAGTATTACATCAACTAACAAATTCAAAATAAACACCAACTATCTAGTAATTATGTTTTAACAATCACTATTGTTATTGAATTAAGTTGACCCAACAAAAATCACATGAGAGTCAGAGACACAATTCATGATTATAGCTAAAAAAGAAACTAGGTTCCCCATGAAGAAAACAAAATGTTATTCATACCAGCTACTCACACGTATCCAGGCCTATGTGTACTCGGAGTCATTCATTCATATATACATAATAAACAATGAGAAAGCTAGATTTAATGAAATTTCACAATCTTAAATGCAATCTATCATAATGAATGTATTTCTTAATTACTCTAATTAAAATGTAAATTATTCAGAGATATTTTCCTAGATAATATCAATCTTTTCATGGTTTTGGTTTAGTTTTATCTCAAGTACATGATTGGTATTCTCTAGTTCTCTACAGGGGTGTACATTTCAAACTAAATTTCGATATTCATTGTCAATTATAAATTTAAATAATTATTACGTGTTGAATAAATTGTTTTGTCAAGATCTGTGTTTTATCTTTGATACAGTTGTGAGCAAGTCTTAAACAACTCCTCATTATTCCATGTTGATCAACAGTTTTTGAGGTTTTGATGATCAGTCTTTAAAAAAAAACCTTACTTAAACTGATCTGTTCAAACTCATTTCTACAACTGAGGTGAGAGTAGAAGCAAGTGTTGAGCCACTGATTTGAATTAACCATTAAATTAACCATTTAGCCTTAACCGAATCACCCATCAGGCAGCACTGTTTTTCGTTAGATGGTAGATTGCTGAATGTTGAACAGTTTACCAAATATCGTCAGGATGGTCTATTCTTAGCCATCAAAAGAGCCACATTAACTGGGTAATCAAGGCTAAATGGTTATCTCGAGGTGTAATTGTGACATAAATTAGGTCATACACCATTCTCATCCAACTCATCGATATTATTGATTTACTAGTATAACTAGAACTGATAATGACATTTCGATCTTCTAACTCTCTTCATTCATTTGTTTCTCTTTGTTGAAGGTTCAATTCGTAACAAACATAGTCATAAAGACCTTGCATAATTAATTTTTCCGAAAAAAAAATAAATATAAATAAATGACAGACTGACTAATCATCACAAAGAGATGAATTCTATTGGCTTTCTTTGTTTATATTTGTTCATTATTACGGTTATTCCTAAAACACAATCATGTCCAATATCCATAATCTATTTTTATTATATATATATTCATTCAATCTCTGTAACCTCTAACCTACCTACACTAAAACTAGTCTGATTATGCCTAGATTCACGAACTTCTAGTGAAATCTCATGAATAATACTGAAGTTCAAATATGTTGATAATGAAAAAATATACCACTGGATGCTTACTAGGTTATTTCATGAAGTGAAGACTAAGGACTACTGAACACTGACTGACTAACCCAATAAATAAATTGTATCGTATTCATTGTAAACTTAGAATGTCTTGAAATATTTCTTCATACATAGTAATTAATATTGCTTTTCTCAACTATCGTTGACTACTATTCATAAACCTGGAGGCACTGGACGGCCGTTTCGTCCTGGTATGGGACTCCTCAGCAGTGCACATCCACGACTCCTGCACCTCGCAGGACTCGAACACAGGACCTTCGGTATCGTGCGCGAACGCCCAACCATCGGACCACTGAGCCGGTATCTAACGTTGTTAATGTCTAACTTGATCAATTCACGGAGTTGCGCAACTTCATACACAGTCTTCGGTAGTTACTGTCTACACCCGAACAGGTTGAAATTCACTGGTCACGTCTTCCCACTAGAACTCGGAGAAGATTCCTCACGAAGCTAGTCACTAGTGAGCACAGGTAATTTGCCTTACGGGGTTGTGAAGATTGTTAAGTTACACATTTTTGAAACCACGAACCGATCAATGTTAGACCACCATTAGAAACCTGGAAGCACTGGACGGCCGTTTCGTCCTGGTATGGGACTCCTCAGCAGTGCGCATCCACGACTCCTGCACCCCGCAGGATTCGAACCCAGGACCTTCGGTATCGTGCGCGAACGCCCTAACCGATAGACCACTGAGCCGGTGGTGGTCTAACATTGATCGGTTCGTGGTTTCAAAAATGTGTAACTTAACAATCTTCACAACCCCGTAATGCATATTATTCATAAAACAAGTCAATTCTCATGAGTCTAATTTCAAAGTTATACAGAAGATAATCAAGTTTATAAAGAGAAGGGAAAAGCAAACACTCTTCACTCCATCGAATGTCTGTATCTTTCATCTGAAATCATTCATTAACAAGTAGAAAAATATGCGAGAAATCATTAAACTAGAACAACCCTTCCTATGCATTTTTTTTAATTTCCAGTTAGTTTTTTCAATATACCTATATATCTGTAAGAGTGGTTGGTGTATTTTGTTTTTTGGGGGTGTTACTACTATTCTTTTCAGTTTTTTTTGTTTATTCTTCCTTTTTCCTCTCTCTATATATATCGTGTTCTAATTCATTTGTTTTAAAAATTGGAGTTCATTCAAGAGAAATTAACTGAAATCATCATCATCATCTGTTTATGTAGTGTATTCGTGATTTTTTCACTCTCTCTGTGACTGTGTTTATTATTTACGTATTTTATTTTTAATGCATATCGATATAGATCAAAATGTATCGTATCAACATTCATGTTGATTTAAATTACGTTTCTTCTTTTGCAAAAAAACCCAACAAATAAACAAACAGATTTGGTAGACAGTTTGAAATTTGTCAACAGTGCAGAAAAAAAAAGAGAATTTAATTTTGAATACTGAAGATTTGTATCATTATTTTGTGTGTGTGTGTGTCTGTGTGTCTGTATGCATAGTAAACAAACAATAATAGAATGAGACTGCGATAAATTGTTTGTTTATTCAAGTGAATGTGGTTTATGAAGTTAAATTGAATGATGTGACTTACTAGATGAGATTAAGGTAGAACTATATCAATAGTATATATTAAAAGATAATCTTTAAACACCCTTAATCAATGAATGAATGATCTGATATAATAATAAACAGAAGAAATGAAAGCAACAACATAAACAGTCAATTTTTTTTTCCAAATGAGATTAAAATAATAGTGAATCATTCCAAATAAATAAATATATTTAATGTCTAACCAACCATTCATTAAATTCATTGACATTTCAAATGAAAATCAATCAATAAGTTGTTCAACTTCCCCGCATGATGCAGGTAAACATGAAAAGTGAATTAGTATGTAGATAAGTAAATAGATATATGAATATCTACTCTAGTTTACTTTATTTGCTACAAAAGTTATTTGAGCATTGTCAAAGTAGACCTTCTGAAATACTATTAGTTAAATCTCATTGAAGCTTGAATACACTTGACATAATCATGTCTAGAAACTGCTGATATTAACCACATATTCAATACGTATGTATATTATATTACAAATAATACATATATCTGAACAAACAATCAAACAAGTTGTTGAATGAGGCATGAAAAATACTTTTTTTTCTGATTAACCTTAAAAAAAATCATTGAATAATTAATCATAATGCATTGATATCAAAAACTGATCGATTGATCCGTAAATTAATCAATAATCTAAAATGCAGAGCAAACAAGTGAGCGCTCCTTGTGATAAAATACTCTGGTAAGCATAAATATATATGTTGAACCAATGATGATTGATTGGCATGCATAATTTGTGTGTTTGTTATGTGTGAACACCATTTGCACAGACATTCACGTTCACATCATGATAAAAAAATACACCACTCAATAAATTTTGTTTGTTATTTTGTTGTTTAAATGTTTGAAGATGTAAATCAGACAGCGATTATCATGATAAGAATTACTATTACTACTACTGTGGTGCACGCGACTTATAAGTAGTATATGACGCGAGTGTAAACGTAATGTCTGGCAGCAGAAGATGGGGGAAGAGATCAAGGAAGGAAGAGTTAGAATACAATGGAATTTGTATGAAACGCATGAATAGTGAAATGTCAGACAGTGGATTGATGATGGATTGAAGATTTGCAAATTAACGATTTACGATATGGTTTTCCTATTTTACTGAGTAACTCTGTAATTTTCGTTAAATACAATTCGATTGCCCTCACCTGTGTTCTCCTTCAATACACTACTACTACTACAGCTACAACTACAACTACAACTACTACTACTACTACTACTACTACTACTACTACTACTACTACTACTACTACTACTACTACTACTACTACTACTACTACTACTACTACTACTACTACTACTACTACTACTACTACTACTACTACTACTACTACTAATTCCTGAGAGCGACACACTGTATATATATCTCTTATAGATTGCAGTGATCTTCGGATGACTATAAGATGTATTGTATACGATAATGAATTTACCTTCTATGTTGTTGTGTAATCATGCATTATTCAGTAAGATTCCACTTTGTTTTAAGAATAATAATGAACAGATATTGATTTTAACTATCTGCGTAGATTTCATTAGATTTTGATAGAAACAAAATTAAATGACGTAAACTTTAGCTCATATCGAAATGTAGTCATTGATAAAATAACAGCAGTAATCGGTATTCTTTTCAAGCTACTGTCAATTGTATATTCCAGTCTGACTAGATCTATTTGAAAGCGTTAAACGACTGGAATGAACAACCCATATAACACAAGTTCTTTGAAGGTGTACTTTTTTGTTTGTTTGTTTTGAAAAGTTGATATTTTAAACAAGATATGTAAACGTTGAATGTGATGACTCTGTCAGACATATTTACTTTAACTGTGATATATATATATATATATATATATATATATATATATATATATTCTCGGTTTATATATTTTTAAAATCCTGATTACATTATACTCGTGCGTATGGATCATTATGAATCGATGACCCATTTCATTTTTGTTTAAAATTATGACGAAATTCATTTTTATTTGAAAATATTTGCATTTCCTAGGTATTGTCGATATTGAAGGTTGAAGGTTTTAATAAATTCATTTTGGGATTAAAGAGCATCCATCCTAAGTGGATTCTCTTGATAATTCTATAAAGTTAAAAAGTTTTTCAGTAAAACCGTAAATAAAATTATATATCAACTACAATTTAGTTCAGCATATTCAAATTTGTCTATTGACCAAATAAGTAAATCTTTTATAATTCAGTGTATCGTTTTCAGATCAATGATGAAATCATTAGTTGTATATGTGTTGTTTATTTATTGAATAGTTTTTAGTAAAGATTTGATTTCATCTTTATACTGACTCGTATCAGATCTTGTTCATTTATGCTGAGGCAGTTAATCAATTATACCTGTCGAAAACAAGAAGTAGCTATACTAGTAGTATTTTATCATTCTATAACAAGCTTATTTGTCATTTAATTTGAAATGGTTAATAATTTGACTGAAATCTGATTAGTTTTGGTTGTATGTTACATGTTCACTGATTATGACACAAGTCTATATAGACTAGATGAAATGTATGCTTACTGATAAATCATTCGAAACTAGTATGAATTAGCTACTTGTTCACTCGACTTGTTCACTTGACTGCTTAATCACCTCACCGTTAGATAATCTCACTACTTCTCTCTATAAGTCATAAATATTCTGGTATATAAAAGGATTATTACTATTAGCATTAGTATTACAGCTTATCTGTCTGTGTATTGACGATATTGTTATAATGACAATAATAATATCACTTCAATCAACATGTTTGATATTTAAATCACGAATAAACGCGAATGATATTTGAAGCGTATTTATGAATAAAAGCATAATTCTCTATGCATAGTGAAATTCTTAACTTCTCTCTCTCTCTCTCTCTGCTTACACTGTATTGAAGAATGTGAGATGTAAAGAACGATTTATATATTAAATCCCAACCATTAACCACCAATTGATTAAGACAGATTTTACCGAAAAAAAGAAAATGAATGAATATTTTCTTAAATTATTTCAATTTAATCAACTTTACAAAATCCATTCTTTTGTCTACTTTTCTAAATGAAGTCAAAAACTGTTTTACAGAGTACAAAGAACTATAATACATCATTTATTTTAAAGAAGAAAAGAGAATTATTATCTCTTATTAAATCTGTTTCATTTTTAACATCAACTGAACTAGATCAATAATTCATACTTGAAAAATGATCAATGGAATATGTTTAATGAGAGTATTGCTTATTTTTTTATTTTTAACTTGGATAGTTTTTCATTTGTGCAGTTTAATGCTCATTATGCGATTGTGAAGGTTCTGAGTTCGAATCCTGTGGGGTGCAGGAGTCATGGATGCGCACTGCTACTGATGATTCCCATACCAGTACGAAACGGCCGTGTTTCAGTGCTTCCAGGTTTCTAATGGTGGTCTGACATTGATCGAATCACGGTTTAATTCAGTTGAGATAGGAATTTTTAATTTAAAGATACTTTATAAAAGCCTAGTTTATAATTATTGAAAATCCAAGTGTACTTAATCATAATAATAATGTCCCGGGTTTGAATCTTGCGAGTTGCAGGAGTCGGGGATGCGCACTGCCACTGATGAGTCCCATACCAGGACGAAACGGCCTTCTTTCAGTGCTTATTCCAGGTTTCAAATGATGGTCTAACAATGATTGATTGATGATTTCAATACGTAAAATCACTAATCTCCATAACTTGAATTGAAAGTAATAATAACAATAATAGTAAAAAATTTCAGTAATTATGTTTACGATCTGCAATGAAATCGAATTTAATGATCATTGGAAGTTAGCACTCACTATAAATAAAAAAAATTGGTTTATTTATTTTAGTCTAATTTTTCTGATGACCCACATTTCTCATTAGTTTTGTTTTTTTGAAAATTCACATTTTAGCACAAATGTCGTTGAATGTCAGTCAGTCAATGCTAGACAATGGTCATCGGTTGTTCGGAAATTATTGATTTTTAAATTAGACTATGAATGACGTCATTGAATGAATGAATGAATATCATCTACCATAGTCGAATGATGATTATAAATGCGTGAAAAGAAAGGGAACAAAGAACACATTTTGAAAGAAAGCAAGCAAGAAAGAAAGAATGAGGGAGAAACAAGAAACAAAAGTATCTCCGTATTGAAAACTCAATTGAATCAAGAAAATGAGATTACCACACGCACGCACACACACATACGCATACAATAAACACATTTCAAGTGGTTAAACACGTTTTCATACATGAAGCTAACAATTATATGATTCTTTTTTTTCTAAATATGTTTCTAGTAATCAGTTATTTTTTAATAATTACATTAACCCTACTTCTTCTGGGAAATATTCTTTTGAATGAACGAGTAAACCATATGCTCGTATCACCAACGCACGCACGCACACACACACACACTCCCATACAACATGTAAACAACATGAATTACAAAATCGAAACACCTTCACACACGCACACACACAACACTTAAACATGATTAACATAACCAACATGAGAAATGTTAATCACTTTAAATTCTGATAAAATGTGATTATTAAAAAGAAGGAAATGGCATCATAATAAATAAAGGAAGGATTGTACGAATTGAAACACAACCATTAAAAAGCAAACCTATGCTGAACTGAACATGATTCAGCTCAGAAAGACAAAAAAAATAGATTTTATTATTATTAATGTTTTCTGAATAAGGCAATTATTTTGTTCACTACCAAATCACGAACAATATATTTCAAGGCACAGTTTTGGAGGTTTGCGATTTTTTACACATTTGAAATCATCAATCAATCATTGTTAGACCACCATTAGAAACCTGGAAGCACTGGACGGCCGTTTCGTCCTGGTATGGGACTCATCAGTCGCAGTGCGCATCCACGACTCCTGCTCCTCGCAGGATTCGAAACCGGGACCTTTGGCATTGTAGGCGAACGCCTTACCATCGAACCACTGGGCCGGCATCCAACGGTGTTAATGTCTAACTCTGATTGATCCAGGGATTTTGCGCGACCTCAACCATTTTAGTTTGGTAGTTACTGCCTACACCCGACAGGGTTGAACTCCAATGGTCATGACGTCTTCTCAACTAGTACTCCGAGAATTTCCTCACGAAGCTAGTCACTAGTGAGCACTGTCACGATATTTTGGGGCACAGTTTTAGAGGTTTGCTATATTTTACACATTTGAAATCATCAACTAACCAAGCAAAAAAAGAAACATAACTAAATGACGGGAAATAGTTCAGTGTGATTTAGCATTTTTAAAAAAAATAATAATCAGAAACTGAATGTAAAGCATCAAAGAAATAAAAAAAAAAGGCAAATGAAATAATACAGTTATAACTACTAGTAGTACACTACTAAATACAGTTCATTGTTAAGTTTATTTTCACACTTGAACATTATTTATTGAACAAAATGGTAATATAAGTTAAGAAAAAATTGGATCTCTTCTCTCTAAGAAGGAGACAGAACTAAATCGTTGTTCTTTCTTCACAGCTACTACTTTACACGATCAATTTTAGTTGTAGTTTACATCTATCGACAAGTTATATGTATGACTAGATCGTTAGAAATGTACAACACAAATACATTACATTTTTCAGATCGATTACGTTTTCTTTTGAATATTCTATCAAAATTTACAAAACAGACTAACTGTTTCACATTTATCCAGTCATTCAATGTCAAGTTTATTTTTAACATCCTATGATAAAATACTCAAAATCATATAATTCAGTTTTTCATTTATTCATCTTGTAAGATTTTCTCATGAGAATACTATGAAAATCAACAAATATTGACTTCTCATATTAAAAGTCTTTCCTCTCATTGAATTACAATGAACTATTATTTTACGAAGTATCATCTCTTCACTATCTATCTATCTACCTGATATTTGACGTAAACATAGTATGTTTCGAGTTTTACATTTAGAAATGATAGTGAATTGTTTAGTTTCAAATTGTCAACGATTATAAAGTCTTCTTGAGTTTATAATTCAACTATCAGAAACTTTGAATTTCATTTCATTACTTATAGCCTGAGATGAATATCATAACTGAAATATTTTATCATCACTTGTCAGTGTAAGTTTTTTCAATTGCACACTGAAATCATCAATCAGTCAATCAATCAATCATTGCTAGACCACCATTAGAAACCTGGAAGCACTGGGCAGCCGTTTCGTCCTGGTATGGGACTCATCAGTGGCAGTGAGCATCAACGACTCCAGCATCTGCAGGGTGTAGGAAGTGATTGACTACCTAAGACAAGTTTGTGAGGTCAGAGTTTGACAGTAGCGCCGATGGATGCCGGCCCAGTTGTCCAGATGTTAGGGGTTCTCGCAGAAGATCTAAGGCCCGGGTTCGAATGCCAAGGGGTGCAGGATTCGTGGATGCTCACTGCTGGTGAGTCCCATACCAGTACGAAATGGCCACTCAGTGCTTCCAGGTTTCTAATGGTGGTCTAACAATGTAAGTTTTTAAGTAAAAAACCGAGAATTTTTTCAATCCTTTGTCAGTGTTTTCTTGATATCGTTTATATTAGTTTTTTTTTTAGCTGAAACTTCTTATTATTTCGTGTTTAATGAATTTCAAAATCAATCGTACATATATGTAATGAAACTAATCATTATCAGCTTATCATTTATAATAGTTAAATAAATATATTAAATAATAATTTGTTTGTTTGTTTTGATTGCATCTTATAATATGCAAACCAAATTATATTTCAAAATGATTTGTAACCATTGGAACAACCTGATACTACCAATACTACTATAAATAATAATAATAATGGTAATAATGTTTGTAATTTAGTATGCATACATTTATTTCATAAATTCAAATGATTCAAGCATTATGTTGCAAGTTCTTTGCGGTGTCCCAAATGTTATTTATATGGAATCTGTGCAAATCATAATTATATATATACGTATATATATATACATATATATATATATATATATATATATATATATATATGAGCACAAATGAAATCAATTTAATAGAATAACGAAAATTAAGCAATGATAACTTGTTTGTATTTTGAAGCAGTCAACTTAGTGCACTAATACAAAAGAGCGGCGATACAAAGTGCGTAATACATAAAATCTATTACTTAAACATCGTTTACTACAATAAGAAAAAGTGCATAGAAAATATTTAATGTATAATATCAATGTAATGTAAATAGCGAATTTGTTTTAATTAAATTTTAAATGTACAATGTACTATTGTCAATTCAATAAAAATGATCAAGAGGAGCTTTCTTTTTTTAAATTGGTTTCTTTAAGCAACAATCAGAACAGAACAAGTAGTTATCTTGAATAGTGTAGAAAAAAAGCCCTTTTTCTGATCATGAATTGCAAGCCTAACGTTTAATTCTATCAGAATAATCTAAGTCTCGTGTTCACCAAAAGATTCCAACATTTCAAGTTTAATACCTAGTGTTAGGGTTGTGGGTATTTACTGTTGAACAAGTATTGATTGGTACAAGACAAATTCATAGTATTTCTTGGTTTCAACAGTACTCCAGCTTATGATAGGTCATTATACCGATTACCTTCATTGCCACAAATTTTGATCTTTACTCCGTTAACTTACCAAATATAGGCAGGCACTATGTATCTCTGACACATTTCGGAAAGATATGATTAACTGTAGTGAATAAGTCAGTCAATCACAACATAGAACTTCGTACTTGCATACATAAGTTCAGGTTGCCATTCCACATTAGCACACAAACGCAATTGTCATTTCAATCACGTAGTAGTAGAAGCAGTAGAGGTAGTTGAAGTATTAGTGGTAATGGAGAAGATTACGGTTCGAAGATATTATTCAAGATGTATACTACAGTGAAATGAATTCAGGAAGAAAACGACAGAGGTGATAAGGAATTCAGAAGATCAGAATTACCGAATACATGCTTCCTATTACCAGTGCTGCATACTCGATTGTCCCAGGAAATATAAGAAATGCTTTTAGTACACTTATGATCGAATACCAGTAACCTATAAATATCCCCTTATCTTAGTGGCCATGTTTCACATCCGTATAGTAGAACGGAACGAACTGATGCACAGTAGACTCGTCTGTTAATTAGCGAGCGGATTTTTTGCCTACGCCTTAAGTGACGCAAGTTGGTAAAATCTAATCGGGCCTTCTGTCTCCGTGCTGAGAATTCGTTAAACACCAAGCCATCAGCACTGATAAAACTCCCACAGTTTACGGAGCGGTCGACACGCTCAACTACTTCACTCGCTATAATTAGTTCATGTGCCAATGCAATCCAATCCTCAAGCAATGTTCCTCATCGCGATGGGGACTATCTCATCCCGAACATGCTTGCACTGATGTTTAGAGTAGTCAGAAAACGCAGCATTAACCCATCATCACTTTGAAATTCATTATTAAAAACCATTATGATTAGAAATCATTTTTCAAATAACTAATTAGACAATACATAATAATAATAATTTGTATTTAATATTTCAGTCAAAGATTCATGTTATTATTTATAATAAGTTTAAATTAACTAAATTTAACTAAATGTTTCGTGTATTTAATATTAAGAGTACGACAGACTGTCTAAGTTAATTAATTATACAACCCCAACCGTCTTAGTTTTGATACACTAACAATATACACTAGTGATTATCATCATTTATTTGACTGGTGAAGAGTATAATAATACAATGTCAATAATTCTGTTTAAAATAATCACTGAATAAATTTAACTATTTGAAAACTAGTCTAGACTGATAAATTCAAGTATTGATATGGATAGATAACCTATGAGAATAAAAAAGGTTTTTCAACATCAAATACTTATCAGATCGTGATTTATTCAGCAATCAAATATTAACACATTTATTTCAATGTGTCTTTATATTGTCATTTCTCAAGCAATACCTTCTAATCATCATATAGAATAGTAGTAATATTTTTTTTTGTCTTGTACTCTGTCTGATTCTCCTATTTGACGATTTTATGTTTAAACCCTTAGTTCGTCAAATATACACCGGTAAAATCTGGCTTAATCAGACTTCTAACATAAATAGTTGTTACACATTTGAAATCATTAATCAATCATCATTGTTAGACCACCATTAGAAACCTGGAAGCACTGGACGGCCGTTTCGTCCTAGTATGGGACTCCTCAGCAGTGAGTTCTCTTTTACAATGAATGTACTGTGACAAAATTTTTGAGTTGGATGAGATTTAATTATTGTTATTGATTGTCGAATGGAACCCCTATTTAAAAAAAAAACTATTCATTCCTTAGTTCTGATATGATGTAATATAAAAAACTACTGATCTAGTTAATTTAAGTTTCTGGATGGATGTTAAACGATTACGAACGATCGATAGTTTTATAAACTAACTAACTAATAAGCTAAACAATTGTTTCTCCGACTAAGATTAATTAATTATTCAGATTAGAGCGTAATGATCATGATAAGTAGTAGTTCCCTTGGAAGTTGTGCACTTGCAAACAAGTGTTAACTAGATGAAAGCCTGTGTCTAGACATTCTTGATGGGCTACTTTCAATCTCTTTATTTTATTCAACATTAAAGTACTTAATAATTTTATTCAGTTTAAAATTATGACCAGCATATTTAGAAACCTGAATCACGGAATGGCCATTTCATAATGGCATTGAATGCCTCAGCAGAGCATATCTGTGAATTAAACCCTTGAACCTATCGTCTTTAAGTGTGAATACTTAAACTCTAAATCCCAGAGTCAACATTCAATGTAGTTAACGTTCAACCCCAATCGATCCCTGATATTACGCAATGCTCATCTAGTTTCGATCAGCAAGCAAATGATTAAAAATGAAAATTCTACAATCTCTAGAAAAAATTCCTTATACTATCTAACAACTATTGAAGTATATATTTCAAACTCATTTGTTCTGATGTGCTAAGGTTAATTAATACTAAGAATCATATTCTCGTACTGTTTATAACAAGAATTATTAACCGAGGTGAATAGTAGCTAGCATTGAAATCTAGGACGTACGTTTCGTCTTAGTACATAAGAGATCATCTTCAGCCTATTGAAAAAACGAACCGCTATCTGGACGTAGTAGCTAAGTGGATAACGCAATGTCGTTTGAAGCAAACGGTACTGGTTAGAGTTCAGGGAGCGAACATCACCTTTGAGATATAAGTACATTCAGCTGACAAGTCCTAAATAGGGCGAAACTCGCATTCTGGATCCCACCGCTAACCACTTTCCACCTCTGATATATACTGGTTAATAGTTAATAGCATAATATTTATTTTAGTATAGTTTGACGCTGTTTATGTTACTTCTAGCAAAGGAAATGAAAACAGAGTAATTACAAACGTCTAAGTGATACATCCCATTAGGAACCAATCATATTTTAGTAATACTACTGATTTTTAAAAATCTTTTCTTATGTAAATAAGATTCAGAAGGAAGTAAATGTAATACTGAACTTTTGTATATAGTCATTATCAAAACTGCGCCACTAATGAAAAACCATGAGGCACCATATTATTAGTCTCAATATCAGAGGTTTAGAAAAATTGATTTCAAACTTTCGAAAGATTGTAATTCGAATATAAGGTTATCTTAATTTGTTTGAATTCAGTTTCTCAATCCTTAAATTTTTTTTATTTCATGATATATTCGTAGGATATAATGTTGTTTATTCTACGAAGGTGAGATAATTTCTAAATTTTTCACCGAAGACTCAGATTCAAATCATTTACAAGCTAATAGGTTAAGTCAATCAATAAATATCAAATGACGTTTCCTTTAGTTATATGCCATTTCATTAGCTAAATCTTCCACTATTCAAATGTATTAGTCACATGGATTCTCGATGAGGCTAGGGATAAACACATTCAATTATTTAGGTATCCAAGGCCTAAAACTATGGTTTAAAGCTGTTGCTATTATCTACGCATAAATTATTCCCTTAATTATGATGGGTCACGTGATTCAGCCCAAAGTAGCCTGTTATGCTCTCCACCAGCCTGCCTTTCGAATGGTACATAGAAACAACGAATGAAGTATTCACTCAGTCCAAATCTCTTCGTTTTAATTCGTTAAAATATAGAAGCTCTTAGTTTAACGTGAATTTGATTGGTTAAATTAAATTGTCGTACTGATTTGACTTGACAAACCAGATACGCTTATTTATCGACTATTTGCAAATAAACTGTAGACCAATCAAATTACAAGGTCTTTGCTATATAAACCAAGGCCGTGGCCAACCGTCGATTCATGCTGGAATAAAGAGGTGGTTGGAGTAGTTGTCGATTTTCTGTCTGGTTTTTGTCCATGTCCGTTAGCCATCAACAGAAAAATGGTCTTCTATTACTATTACAAGCTGCCAGGAAATTGGATGAAGAAGGTAAGATTAAAGCTACTAACTTACACTGCTATATCTAGAAACGTTACATCGATATCCCTATAGCACAGAGAAATGGGAACATAGATCGCAGAGAAATTACGATGAAACACATTCATCATACAACTATCCCCACAGTTACAGCTCGCAAAAACGGCCAGTCACATCTGTGAGGTAAGCTTTTTCTTCAGAAAATTCTAAGTTTCATGTAGATGTACACATAACGAGCTTGAAAAGAGTCGGTAAGTTCATAAATGAAAGTGTAAACACATCCTGTAGGCGTGCTCATCTTCGAACTTGTATGGAGACCCTAAAAGAGCGCCTAAATTTCGACAATGATGTTCCAAGGATAACAATGCTAACGGTTCTTAAAAAGGCAACAGCTACCATTCAGGTACGTCTCGCTAAAAAGTGGTTTTACATTGAATGGAATAAGTTGATTTTCATCACTTTGTAAACTTATATCTGTCATTTTTAATGTTCAGCTTTTAAAACAGAAGAAGCAATGTCTAGAGATCTATGAAGACAGTGAAAAACAGAGATGTGTTCAGTTGCTCAAACGACGCCAAGCTCTTAGAAAAAAGTTGGAGGAAAAACGAAGTCGTTCATTAAAACTTCAGAGCTGGAAAGAAAGAAATCGCAATTGCTCTGAGTGTTCTATTGCAACTACATCTTCAGGTAAGAACTACTTCATTCAACGACTTTACAATGGCTTTTACGGTTCTAAACTATTCTGTTTTTCTTTACAGATGACTCTGAAATGGATTCACGTCCGGGTTCTTTATCACACATAACTACACAGTCTTTAAATAACAATACACAACTATCCAATACAGCAGCAGCAGGTCTGAATACATGTGTTAATGATCCAAACTTTGTGTTGCACATATCTAAACACACAAGTCTCAGTTCGCCGATTGGCACTACGAGCAGTTCACCTGTTGGTTTGGATACTTTTGATGCAAGTAGTTCAGATTCAGGATTTGAGGAAATCACTATATCTTCAAATGGCGTTATGTCTCCTAGTGAAAACTCACTAACTTATTGTATTAATGACAGATCTCAATGTGTATCAGTATATCCGAACAAGGTGTGCAGGGATTGCTAGATATGTTCGATTTATATCCAATCATCTTGTTATTTCCTTCATCGACTGTTCATTTAACTCAGAATTTTTCATTTGCGTGCATCATAGTCAATGCTGCAAATTGGACATTTTGACGGCTTACAATCACATCGTGCCAATCAATTTCCTCATATTGTATTCATTGATAGTTCAGTTTATTTATGTGCTCAATTATCTGGTCCGGATTTTTCGCTTTGTTAAAAACGTCATTGATTTGTAGCAGCTCAACATTTATCTTATATCATCATCATACATATTCTGAACTTTATTTATTTTCAGTTGTCGGTAAGTATTTACTAACACTGGTCATGTCAGTTAAGTAGTAACTACAAGTTTTTTAGAAACTATCAAGTAAAATGTAATTGATATTTAGGATTGTTCTTATACTTCTACTGACATTAGTTTTAAACGCACATTCCCTTTTCCGATTTTAATTATCTTAATCCTTCCCATTGTTGGTGCGTAATGCAAACTGTGATTCTGCTCTATTTTGCATTTTACTGAATAATATTCGAGATCCTTCATAAGTTGCCTGCTGTATCTAGCAGATTTTGAATTGAACTGCTTAATATATTTCCTTGTTTATCTAATCCCTTCAACTCTATTCGTTGTTGTGTATTCCTCATGTACTCATCTAATATTTCTGTGCAGATGCCGGATATGTCTTTCATGAATGAGTCAATATGCTTCTGAATCTCGCACTGTACGCAAATTGCTGAAATTTCTTGAACGATTTCGTCATGTTCTTTTCCAGCTTGCCAGTCACGTGCAATTTCGGCAGCGGCTTTATAACATGCTTTGTGGGCATATATATGCCAATATGAACTTTGTATAGTGTTTTTTTGCAAAGGGTATACATGCTTTTAAAGATAACCTGATCATCTATCCAACGTAGGTGCTAAATGCACTTGCATTATTTTTTAGTGATTTTGTCCAGTTTTTAACGGCAGCAAATATGCTAGCTGTGATTGTTTGTACATTTAATGTTAGAGACCTATGTTGCCTAATATTCAAATGATGAACTTCTAAATCCTGACTAATCTGTTTGTAAATAAGACAATTCTTTCCTCATTAAAGTTGTTATTTCGAAATATCCCCACAATGGCAGCTGTTTTACTGTAAACGAAGTTTATTTCCTAAAGGCAATCTGCCATGTTCATACCCTAATTTGCTTGTAATAATATTGATCCTTTTAAAATTGTCTATATATTGTCTGCTTTCAATTTGTTTCATTTGCGATCCATTTAATTGGATCTCTTATCAACTGATCTCGTTCAAACCAACCATTTCGTCTTTTGTATTCTTCGTTCAGTTTGTTTATGATTGGGTTATTCAAATAGAAAGATGCAATATATATCCTGCAGGTGACACAAAGTAATGACAACAAAGTAATTAGCATAATATCGTTATTAACTAGTCGGGATTTGTCTTGTGCACCTCAGCCATCACATTTCGTTATACTCCATATGTGTACCACTAAGTTTGTATTTCTATTTCTAGAATCCCCTAAAGATTTGTGAAGCTATGTAAACTTCATATCCGTTATTACTGTCTTTCCTATCGCGATTAGATAGCATTTTAGTTCGTATTTGTATAACTTTTCACTTCTTAGGACCAACTAAGCAAATGTATATTGTTCCATGTGCTAATATTTTTGCTCTAACCGACCGATCAATGTAAAGGAAGCTTAGATCTGTACGTACAGTTTAACTCCCTTTTCACTGTCTTCAGGCTATAATACCACATGGAGATAAAAATCAAATCATCCAGTTTTAGAAGTATAATTACATGACACCTTAACAATTTCGGTTAACCCTTAGTGATGACTACGTTTGTTTGGGTCATACGTTTAAATTATATTATTTGCTTGACTTGAGGCTGCAGTGAAATATGTACAAACAGCTATTATGGATATATTCTTCACGTTAACTGTTTTGGTTGAGTGTTCATGTACGTTCGAGCTTGTACTTGTTCATGTACTTTATTTCGCCTTATAAAATTCATTAAAATAATACTTTGTACTACCCTAGTATAGTTTCGCACGTTTGCACATCGCAAACTAAGCACCAAGTAGTCTGTCTTGGCTTTCATTCTAGGGAATTTTCTGAACCCTAGGAGAAAAGCTTTGAATATGTATTACAGCTATAGGAGGAACATGTTAAGTTGTAACTAATAGATACTACCTATTCGTTTTAATGTGTGTACGAGAAAGTATTTGTATCATTGACTTCGCAACATAACGTCGTTTTTTAAATATCGAACAACTTTACGTTGTTCGGCATGTTTGACTCGTGACTAGGTTTGCGTTTGTATTTCATGATCGATCATGTGACTTGAAATATTTGAATATAACTACAACTATTTTGCTGATCTGGTCGTTCTGTGTGGATTGGCTAAGTAGCAAAAAGCACTTAATCTTATACGGCTTACTGAACATATCTTTATTTGCCTGTTACCGGAACATTAGCTTGATTATGAATTTGTATGAAATGCAATACTTAACATTTCGTACTCATGACTACTCAACTGTTTGGAAATAAGATACTTGAAGCAACTTAAGATCATGTTTTTAATATGCTACAGCACACAGTACAGTCAGTAATTGTGCTGAAATGTATTTGTGGGTCAATAGGGAAACATGACCTATTCGTCTACTACATATTTATTACGCGTAATTGCTTTATTTATATCGTATCGAATTATGGGAACTAGAAATTATATATTGTGTCCATTAGTTCGTGTTACAGTTGGCTCTACTGGCAGCCATACAACTAACATAGGATCCCTGATTTGGCTCAAAGCGAAAGACAACTAATTCTAGGTCTTCCTTTTTATCATCAGAATCCATTCAACCAAACGCATTTTTTGAAGTGACTGACGAAATTTCAGCATGGATACAAAAGGCTCGATTGGATTTTACTAACTTGCGTCGCTTAAGGCGTAGGCGAAATATCCGCTCGCTAACCAACAGACCAGTCTACTGCGCATCAGTTCGTTCCGTTCTACTATACGGATGTGAAACATGGCCACTAAGATAATGGGGTATTTATAGGTTACTGGTATTCGATCATGAGTGTACCAAAAGCATTGCTCGTATATCCTGTGACAATCGAGTAAGCAGCGCTAGTAATAGGAAACGTGTATTTGGTAAGGATGTCAGATCCGATTGTTGGTGTTGTGAATATTCATCAGTCGGGGTAGATGGTGTGTTACAAATACCCAGCCACCGACTGCCTAGACGAGCGATGTTTTTTGGTGTAGGAGAAGGTTGAGAGGTGGCCGGATCAAAACATGGCACAAATCCATGAAGTCACTGACGAGTGGGTTGAGTCATGTTAGTTAGAGTAGACTACCTGGTTGTGTTCCACGAGACGATAGTAACCGATGGTTAGAGACCCTGAATGACATGGCTCAGAATCGTTTGCAATAGCGCAAGTGCATCTATTCTTTGTTTGCTGTGGAATGCTAGTTTTTTGAATTCCTAGTCACGTTTATCTTCCTCTTTTTGAATTTGATCCACTGTAATATACTTCTTGAATAATACTTCAACTAACTCTACTACTTCTGCTACTACGTGATTAGAAATGACAATTGCGTTTGTGTGCTAATGTGGAATGGCAACCTGAACTTATGTGTTTACATACGAAGTTTTACGTTCTAACTAACTGATTTTTTGAAGTTTACTCCCACTCTAGGCAAGATATGGTAGGGTCGTATTTCAAGGATTATTCCATTTTCTCACGAAACGGAAATGTATCATTAACATACTCCTAGTCCTTGAGGGGTCATGGGTAGGAAAAATTTACCTTTCTGAGAGTGTATGATAAACAGAAATAGTGAAAGTACACTAGTTCACATGTTAGCGGTCATACTCGATTGAAAGAACCTCATTATGCCTTTTGTTGAAACCTCTGAATCGATAGTTGTATACCGCTTTAGGTTGTGACAGTGTTGCTGTTATGGGTATGAGGGCGTTTTTCACTTCCCGACTGCCCACACCGTGGAAGGTTGTTTCTTGAGGAACCTTAAAAGGAAGGTAGATTAGTTTTGGTCTTAGAGACCCGGGTGTGTGACCGCAGTTCCCAAGGGACAATTGCTTGAGGCCGGTCACGCACGGCCTTTTTATGAAAGGATTTTTGAGTATTAGGTCCGCTTTTAAAAACCCTTAGTGCGGCCCCTTACCGCCGGGGACGGAAATCCGTGAAGTAGGGTGATGTGTGACATTTTTAGTGTCGACCTTTTCTAACCCTTCCTTCCTTGTGAGAAGGCAGTATCACTGCAGATGCTGGTTGTCCTAGGGAAACACCTTACTGCTATCACACCCCTCTGTAGTCAGCAGTACGACCTCGCCCTCAGACCTTGAGTAGATGCTTTCAATCTGATCGTTCTCCAATCGATCTGACTGGTATGGTAGAACCTTCAGGAATGTATGTTCCAGCCAATATAGCTCGGTTGAGTCATCGCCATAGGCAAGCCCGACCACCACGTCAAGGTAGCAGCTTCGGTCGGGTTTAGGTTGTGAAATACGTAACTAATCTTTGATGTTTATGTTTATATGCTGAAACCCGTTGGGTATTGAAGTTCCGATTGTTAAGATTGCAATCGACATGACATGTGTGTAGTTATTAGGTATTTTGAATGTGTAGTTGTGTTTGGATTGAGGTTATTCCATCCCCTGTACTGTCAGAGAATATACTATTGTGTAAGGTGATAAATAGTTTCAAATTACAATTAACTTCAATCAGAGATTTATTTCTTTTCTGGTTAGCAAGTTAGTTTTTTTGGTGGGATGGGGTCGCCAACCCCATGCCCAACCCTCCTCCTTTATCCGGACTTGGGACAGGTGGTAGCCCCGAAGATTCTACAGGCGGAGTTTTCATTTAGAGAAATCTAGTCAAAATGTTCATGAACTCATTAAAACCATTGCTGACGAGCATTACATTAGACGATTGGATATTAACTATGGTCACTTACATTATTGTTGGTCTTCATCTTATTGCACATAAACAACCAATTTGGTTTTAATGTTATAGAACAGAATCTAAGGGTTAGTTAGCATTTTATCAGAATGGGTCAATCTAACCAATTAGTGAATAATGTGTTATAGAATGTTAATTATCTTAAAAATCTGTTCATGCTTTTGTGAATCCATTTAAAATATCTGTTATTCGAGTTTTGATATTATTTTTGAATAGACTTTTGTGTCCTAAGATCTGACTCCAATTTTTACGTATATCATTCATTCTCATGAGGAACCCCATTTGTGCGATGGTAGTGATTAGAAGCCCAGTTCAGTTTATCTTGGATAGCTTTACTGTATGCATACATTTGTGTAAGCCGATAGACAATAAAGAGAACAGTAAAAGCGAAGTGGAGAAGGCAAGTGGGCCAACTCAACACGACGAGACATAACTAAGTATTTATAGTCAGACAAAGAAAGATAAACGAAATAAGCAGTGTGCATACGTACTCAAGTAGAAAATAACCAATGTTATAGGCGAATAATTGACAAGGTCGAATGATTTGATTCATTTGTCCATAGGTTGGGACAAGTCATGTAGACTTGACATAGTCGTGCACATTACAATATCTTTACTAATAATAATCTAGTACATTCGGTAGACACGGAGGACATGTAGAAATTTTATTCAATAGAAAATTTATCATAAGATTGTTTAAATTGACAACGTAGCTTAGGTGCTAATTCAGGTAATCTTGATATAGCTTGGAGTTTATAACCTTTTTAATTATACATATTCGATTTATACGTTTCCACCCAACTTAGATTTCACTCACAATCATTTGAGCTTGTAATGGTTGACCGTTGTTAGATAAGCCTGATAAGATCACGCATTGTTTACGTTCCTTTGGAAAAATGTGCATCGTTTTGTAAAGATCGAGGTTAACAATCACTTTTTATTATTATTATTATTATTATTATTATTATTATTATTATTACCATCACTACAAATTGTTTCCCAACTGTTATACTACAATAACTGTGTACAATGATTTAACTGACCTTAAATAATATTTCGTCCTAGAATGTTTTACCATATAATTTATTTTCACTTTTTCCATTACTTAGTAATGACAAAATGCAAGTATAAACATACAAACTAGTAAACTTTTCATGCTATTGATTTTTTTGGTAAAAATTTGAAGTGGATATTTTTTTAGTTGCTTGAATCAAAGTTCTTAATTGATTAGATAATAATCTATATCTATCTATAAATGATACAGTTAATCAAGGTCATACACTCTTTATTTACATATTGAACTTATTTTCAAACTAATCTACACTGGTAATATTGTTTTGAAGTTAATTCACTTGTTTGTTTAATTTCACATTTTAATGGTTGTTTACTCAATCAATCTATCTATCTATCTATCAGTATTTCGTGCATTAAAGTGCTCAAGATTCTTGAACATATACACACTTATCGGTGTGTACAAGAATAGCGGCTATGTTGATGACAGCGTTTATCGTGACAAGGTCTGTCGCAGAAACGTAGCTCCTACCTTGACGTGGTGGTTCGGCTTGCCTATAGTGATGACCTGGCTGAGCTTTATTGATTGGATCATATGTTCCTTGCCAAGCAGGTCGATTGGAAAACAATGAGACTAAAAGCAGCAACTCATGGTCTAAGAGCGAAGTCGTACTGCTGACTGTACGGTGTTTCCCTCGGACAACCAGCATCCGCAGTGATGCTACCTTCTTAAAAGGAAGGAGGGGGTTAGAAAAGGTCGACCCTAAAACTGTCACACCTTACCCCACAGGTTTCCGTCTCCAGGAGTAAGACCTTTTGAAGAGCGGACCTAAGATGTTCCCTACCCATAAAAAGGCCGTGCACGACCTACCTCAAGCAGTTGTTCCTTGGACTCTGCGGTCGCGCAGACCAGGTTCTCCAAAGAGCACCCACGGTTTGGGCAGCCGGGAAGTGACCTCCGCTCTCTTACGCTTAACAATGCACGGGACGAAATCGATCAATCAAATCCTTTTTGCACTTCTTAATAAACCTCTTATCGCCACGAATAACTCTGCTCATATACTTTTATCGCGTCGCGCCGCTGATGCAAACGATTAAAATACACGAAACATTACTCCCGGTCCTAAACTACATGTTGGAGCTTTTAATATCCGGACCTTGTGTCAAGTAGGACAACTGGCTTCCTTAGCAAGGACTCTAGCATCTCTTCCTAATGACTTATACTGTGTCTTCGAAACGCGCATACAAGGTATGAGTAGAATCCTTCATTTACCTCTCCTTTTTGAGATTAAGAACCGTCTCGATTTAAGCTCCGTGATCTGGAAGCCCTAATTCTGCCTCCCGTAGCCTCGCTGGTGTATGTATTGCACTGAGTTCTAAGGCTGAACCAGAAATCTTAGACTGGATATCAGCAGATAATCGCTTGTGCGATGTCCGACTAAACGGCGAAATATCCACTCGCTAAAAACGAACGAGCCTACTGTGGATCAGTTCGTTCTATTCTACTATACGGATGTGAAACATGGCAGTTGCGTTTGTGTGCTAATGTGGAATGGCAACCTGAACTTATGTGCTTACGTACGAAGTTTTACGTTCTAACTAACTGATTTTTTGAAGTTGACTCCCACTCTAGGCAAGATATGGTAGGGTCGTATTTCAAGGATTATTCCATTTTCTCACGAAACGGAAATGTATCATTAACATACTCTTAGTCCGTGAGTGGTCACGGGTAGGAAAAAGTTACCTTTCTGAGAGTGTATGGTAAACAGAAATAGTGAAAGTACACTAGTTCACATGTTAGCGGTCATACTCGATTGAAAGAACCTCATTATGCCTTTTGTTGAAACCTCTGAATCGATAGTTGTATACCGCTTTAGGTTGTGACAGTGTTGCTGTTACGGGTATGAGGACGTTTTTGACTTCCCGACTGCTATAGATTGAGTCACAACATATCTCAATCGGTCATCTGAATCCATTATTTCTATTCATATTCTTCACGGGTGACTAATATTCTTATATTTTATGTTCTCTTTGAGATAACGCTTTGTCTGACTCTTGAGGGCTAGTCTCCTATCAGTTAACTGACTTGTCACCTTTAAGTACGCTGACAAAATCAATCTTCCAGTCACCTTAAGCAATACTGAAAGAGTTCATGTGCTATGTTTATTGTCCTACAAAATTCAGGGTTGGTCTTTGTCTACACTTGAATCGACCATAAGCAGTGATTAAGTTGGGTTCGCTTATATTGAAAATCTCATCAACTCAAGTTTAGGAAGTTTACATCACTTAAGACAGGCAATATATCTGTGTGCTAACGAAGAGATAAGTTTACTACATAGCAATTCTTTTTATATTAATTACTTTTTGACTACAAAGAGTAGCTTTCGTAGGCTGTTAATATTGGATCATCGGTATCTGTTGTAGAGATCACCAAGTGAGCATTAATAACGTTCAATGTCATTAACTTGAGAAAGATGAACCATTGGTTGGTTGGACTGTAAATTTTTATTGACTGAAGTGATTGACTCGAATTTGGTGTTTTACAGTCTAGGGATAACCTGGAATAAGGTCACAGTCGACCAAACCCAAATAAAATACTAATTCGTAAAGTCAATAACTGTTGAGCTGAAGGATATTGGTAGATCCAAAGGAAATCATTATATTTTGGGGCACAGTTTTGGAGGTTTGCGATTTTTTACACATTTGAAATCATCAATCAATCATTGTTAGACCACCATTAGAAACCTGGAAGCACTGGACGGCCGTTTCGTCGTGGATGAGCACTGCTGATGAGTCCCATACCAGGACGAAACGGCTGTCCAGTGCTTCCAGGTTTCTAATGGTGGTCTAACAATGATTGATTGATGATTTCAAATGTGTAAAAAATCGCGAACCTCCAAAACTGTGACCCAAAATATCGTAACATATGCTCACTAGTGACTAGCTTAGTGAGGAAATTCTCGGAGTTCTAGTTGAGAAGACGTGACCAATGGAGTTCAACCCTGTTGGGTGTAGGCAGTAACTACCAAAGACAAATCCCTAGATCAATCAGAGTTAGATATTAACACCGTTGGATGCCGGCCCAGTGGTCCGATGGTAAGGCGTTCGCCTACAATGCCAATCCCGGATTCGAATCCTGCGAGGAGCAGGAGTCGTGGATGCGCACTGCTGATGAGTCCCATACCAGGACGAAACGGCCGTCCAGTGCTTCCAGGTTTCTAATGGTGGTTTAACAATGATTGATTGATGATTTCAAATGTGTAAGAAATCATTATAGCTATTGGTTCGAGACATTGGATGATCTAGTTTAAAAATCAGTCGCAAATGTGTAGATAAGATTTAGTGGTCACCGAGTCGACGAGATTGACTATGATCACCACTAAATACTAATCACTGTCCCATCACCAAAGTCATAAATAAATCCAGGGTAAAGAATATATTTGAAGGAGAAAGTGGGCAATACAATGAACAACAGGTTGTGAAGGATGATAGCAACGCGATAAAAGAATATTGCGCGTAAGTAAGTGTTTTTAGTACCGTTAAACAAAACGAGTACAATAATAAATATTTTCTTTTCATTCATTGCATTCCCTTCGTAGAAGTGTTCCACTACCACTAAACATTGTTATTGTAGATTTAAATAAAACAAATATATATATATATATATATATATATATATTCAGCACAATAAATTTATTCATTTTTTCACCTAGTTATTGTTCAATTTTCAATATGATCTTCAATGGAATTCTCAGTAATTATTTTCTTTTTAGGATTCGTTATATAGTACTTGTTAATATGCAATTTATGATGGCCGTTAGAAAAGGAAAACTAGTCTACAACAATTCCATACAGTTTACATTTGTTTGTAAGCACAACCAATCTATTCAATAGTGTAGAAAACTCATTCGAATTTTATATGTTGTCTTATTGTGTACTATGATAACAGTAAATCAATAATAACTCAAATAATATTGAGATATAATTGGGCTACGTTCCATCCAGTATTCTCATAGAATATTTTTATTATTAGTGATAGGTTTAGACGAAGAAAAAGAATAAAACATTTTTTTTAACCGAAATGTTCCAAAAATATCAAATTAACTACAGTTGATTGAGTAATTTTTTAGTTCAATAGGACAGACAATACGTCCAATTTATAAACATAGCACACTGCTAGCCACATCCCATACCGGTTGATGATAACACAACAATAGAGGAAAATTGTTTATCTCTGCAAGTTATCTAGCAATCTACACCTATTATTCATTGCTAAATATTAAGTTTATTGTTTTAGGAATCATAAAACTGATTTATAATTTCATTCTGTGGATTAATTCAACTCTGTGTGTGTGTGTGTATTTACGCTTCGTTCATTTCCCATTATTTTAGTCTTTGTTCTATCAAATTCTCTGTGTGTGTGTGTGTATGTGGATGTGTGTGTGTGTGTGATTGTGTATATGCATTGTTCTGTGTGTGTGTGTTTTAAGTTCCTTTGTGTGTTGGTTATATCAATTCCACCTTTGAACTTTGCGCTTCAAGATTAATTTTTATGTAAAATAAATAAAGAGAAAATAAGAATTTCTACGCCATTCATCTATAATATCTCCATTGGTTTCCCCTAAATGACCTCTATGAACATGAATTGTGGTTTATGATGATAATACAACCTTCATATTGTTAATCCATAATTAATCAGACTGACTGACACAGTTGAAAGTGATGAACATTATTTTATACTAGGGAATGATCGTAAACTAGACAACATTGTCCTAGAATTAGACACTTCAAAAGTATGTATACCACCCAATGAACTTCCACCATCTTTCTACAGTGAGTTCGACGTTAATAAGTAATCAAACAGTTGAAAAATTCTATACCACATAGTGAGTCATATTGATACGATCAAATGAGGAAATACTGTCCAGCAGAACAGCTAGTGATTCAGTTGCCATAAGTAATGTAAGCT
>OX103973.1:26696160-26735320 GCA_944470395.2 Schistosoma turkestanicum
GATACTCATTACTGATGACTGTCAACTGACAGAAAATCTTCATTCGAAGCATTAGTCGATAACTTTCAACAATCCAACAACCAGACTAATAAATAATTTGACATTACTGATATCGAAATGCGAGAAGTTATTTTCACAAAATACTTCTCCTCGGTCTACAATCCAGTTTATACTACAAAACATGAAATAGTTTTGCTTCTGATTATTGATTAAGGAATAATAAACATAATTTGTAACAAAATTTAACTTCAGATGAAATTTTTTGATGATCAATACGTGACTGTAACAAATAACTGGATTCTGTCTTTGCCTACAGTTTTCTAATTATTTTTTACACAATCTCCATATAACACACTTTATTGTAGAAAAAAGATTCTCATTTACTGATATGATTTTAAATTTTGTAATGATTAGTGGAATTCGAAATGTTTCTTTTCTTACATTGTTAGCGTTTACACCCCGAAACTTGTATTCGATACATTCTACTCGATTAACAAACCCTTGTTAAAAGATCTACAAAAGTTGAATACTAGTCATTCAAATAATAAACTCAATCAATATCCAGATGAATTATACAAAATTCACTAAATTTGAACAAACTTACTTTAAATTATTTGAACAAATGTTAAAACACACAACATCAAAATAATTGAGAAACTAACTACTAATCTGTCAAAAAAAACGTTACAATTTGATCATTTTGTCAAACGCCATTTTGATTTTTTATGATTCAAACATCAAATTTAACTATCTCTTTTTTTCTTTCTGCAGCATTTTTATCAAAAGAGAAAATCGAATAAATGTAAGTTTGCACAAAAAATAAACAGAATATTACAAATATAATATAGATATATATAGCATATATACAGATACGTTACTTTTCCCTGTTTGCCAACTTTCTTGTCACGTATCACTTGTGCAAATGTCTTTTCCCGTGCTTTTATCTCGAAGAAAATTAACAAACTTCACATAAGTTTGATTTTGAAATAAGTAAATGAAACTTTTCTTCTTTTTTTATCGAATAATCAAATCTATTACAAACAGTTTATAGTTGAAGTTAGTCAAGAGAAAAAGAACTAGACGAAGAGGACTGAATGTAGCTTGATATTCGACGATTGTTTTGTTTTGTTGTTTTTGGCTACAAAAAAGGAATAGAAACCCTAATTAATCAATTTCTTCTCTTCAGATTCATGTGTTTTCGTGGTTTGAATATCGTCAGAATGATTATAAACATTTGATACACATGTATATAAATGTATATATATATAACATGTTTTTGACTTCATAACAAACGAGCGGTAAAGATTATTTGTTACAGTCTTCTATTCTTTTTTGAAAATTAGGACAAATTTCCGAAACATAAATAAATATTCCCAAATCGTAATCTTAATGATTGTGATTTTTTTTGTAGTCTTTATTGGTTCTCAGACAAAAAGTACACTGATTCAATGGATATATATAATTTACATATATGTGATATTTTTTAATAGTGAGCGAAAGAGGATAGAATTTTTAAATTACAACAAATGTTGAAAATATTTCATTTTCAATGGTAACATTCAATCATATTTTTTTTCAGTGTTGTCTATTATGTAGAATCGAACCAAAATAATTTGAAAATTATTGATTGCATTGGGAAAATTATCAAATTTTCCCTGAACATACATAATAATTAACTTAACATTACATAATCACTGTGATTGTTCCTTTGTTGTTCATCATTTCATTAAATGTACATAAAAGAATAACACATTGAAATCATCAGTCAACCAATCAATGATGGTTAGACCACCGTTAGAAACCTGCAAGCACTGGACGGCCGTTTTGTCCTGGTATCGGACTCATCAGCATTGCGCATCCACTACTCCTGAACCTCACAGGATTCGAGCCGAAGACCTTCAGTCTTACGCGCTAATGCCTAACCTCTGGACCAGTGGGCCGGCATCCAGCGGTGTTAGTGTCTAACTCTAACCAATCTTCAAGTTCAAGCGATCACGTGTAAGACTGGATCCGAATCCTGTAAGTTGATGTAGTCGTGTGTGCGCACTACTGATGAGTCCCACACCAGGACAAAACGGCCGTCCAGTGCTTCCAGGTTTCTAACGGTAGTCTAACAATCATTGATTGGTTGATCGTTTTAATGTGTAAAACACTAGTCTCCATAATCCTAAATTTAAAAAAATCATAAAAAGAATTAACTGAATAAATAATTATTATAAGATGTAAGAGTATAAACTGAGGCATTGATCAAAAAATAAGAACACAGTCACTAATACTTTTTTTTTCAAATCAAAGTATATCCACACTTACAACTACTTCTAAAGTAATCAGTACAAATTATCATAAAAAGTCAGTTTGATGAAAGTTTTTTTTTACTTGTTTCATTTCGACATGATTATTTCATTGTAAAATAATAATTTCAAACAGAAATAGAAAATAGTTTGTGTTATTTGAATGAAAAAAACAAATCCAAATTGTCGATGGCAAATGATTGTCTTTTTTTTGAAAATGAACGAATTCGTACTTCTTTTTTTGTACTTTTGAACTTGTGATTAGAAAAAAATTTCAATTCATTAATTAATTAATAACTAAAATAATTCATTTGTTCAACAGTAAATAATCTTAATGTATGACAAAGTATGCAATTTATATAAAGAAAGGAGCTTTACATATTAAAATTGTATGAATTATTGTAATTATTATTCTTTTTTTGTCGAAATCCTGTGGAACATTGAATACGTTTTTGTTTTAATTTTTTGTTCAATGTTCAAGTCTTTAGTGAATAAATAAACTGAAAGATGAACATTGTGTACAAAATACAAATGATCATAAATCTGTATCAACTAACAACATAAAGTAAATAACAAGATTCAAGTTAAATCATTAAACAAAATTCGGTTTGTATATTTGATGTTAGTTAGTAGGATATGTTACAAACATTTAAAAGCATTTGTTGATACAGTTTGTTGTACTTCTTGACTAAAGTTACTGAAAAAAAGATAACTATTATTTACAATTAACAGGTGATATGTCGATGAAACTAAACAGATTTTCATGTTTAATTAATAACGGTCCATAAAATCGGTCCGTACGACAAGTGAACAGGTGAGGAGCTGATCCAGTGTGAGTATTGATTAATTTGTTTAGATTGTCTGTTAAGTAATAAATCAGGTTTGACTAACTAATGACAAACAAAACATGAGATAATCGGAAATAAAACTATCACAACTTGACCATTAGTTCAAAATACAATTTTCCAAGGTCATTCCCCTTATAAAGATTAACTTAGTAAGCAGATAAAATCTACTTCTACAGTTCAAATTACCCATACAGTGATGCAGAACTAAATGGTAACCGTATTCCAACAGTATTAAGCAATAACAACATGCATACGACCACGCTATCAAATGATAGATCTTTAGTAAGTGAGTCGAGTCGCGATCGACTATGATCACTACTAAATACTTATTACGAACGCGTCACTGAGAACATAAATAAATACAGGGTAAAGAATATATTTGCTGATGATTTCGTGGTGTCGAAAGAACACCGAAATTACATCAGGAAAGTGGGCGAAGCTGGCAGCAACACAAACAGAAAATTGCCCGTAAAAAAGTGTAATAAACAAAAAGTACAGTTAAACGATCATTGGTAGAATTGGTTATAATAATCAATGTTTCTAGTAAACCAATCGTGTTCTCTTCATAAACGTATTCCAATATACTATGGGAACGCTAAACCATGAAACAGTAATTCTGCATCGAATAAGAATTTACAATACAAGAATATAATAATATCAGTATTCATTATTGATAAAACTAAAAAAATATCAACAATAACTTCGAATAGAACCATTGTGAAAAATCAACTTTATTTGATATTCATACAGATATAGCGATAGACTGACTAATGGATATTTACGAAATGTGCGATAGAGCAGTATTCCAAAAAGTTCCAATTATTCAAAGCGTCACGCTACTACAATTAATGACAGTGGAACAGAAAAGAAACTATTAAAACCAACTGATTTATAAATCAAGTATTTTCAAGCAGAGCTTTCATTTTTGCACGTTGTGTAGAACACAATTTACTCACATCATTTCTGTTTTTATGCTGACGTGAACGTGACGTAGAAGGTCTACTCCTGAAAAATCAGACGAAGACAATGTTATATATAAAAGCATGTCTATGACAAAGTTAAACAATAATGGAGAAAGTGGACATACCTGACGGACACCACTTGAAGTAAAGAATTCCAATGACAGTTCGCCATAAGCTCTCACTCGGCCAGTGGTGTTCGAGTAGAGAGCTTTTGTAAGGTGAATGTACTCCTTCGGTTCACGTCTCACTGTCAAACACTGCCACAAAACCTCGAGATCGACAGAGTAGAACGCCCCCTTAAAGCCAAGGAATACAAATATTGTCGGACGCCTAAATGTGTGTTTGTGTTCCAGGACCTGTCATAGTGTGAAAATGTGGTCTGTACAGCGACGTCTAGGTCTGAAACCAGCCTGGTTTTCTCTAGTCTGCTCTTCACGAGCTATAGTTAGGCATCTAAGTATTGTCGAGGCTAATAATTTAGATACTAAATTAGGTAAACTGATTCTTCTGCAACTGTCACAAGAGGATTTTTGTCCTTTCTTATAAATTGGGACAGTCAGGGATCTAGACCAGTTGGATTGGATTACGTCCAGTCCCCAAGTTCTACCTAAGATGCTGCTAAAACAGGACTACCACCCTTGAAGATTTCAGGAGTTAGTCCTTCAGGACCCACTGCTCTCCCTCGCTTTAGATTTCCTAATAGCTTTTTCGAATTCTTAAAGAGTCTGAGGACTTACATCGATTTGCCATTCATGATGACTGGAGATCGTGGGCAGCCGAAGTGTGGCTGAAGACCAGTTGAACTGATCCCTCTAGTGTTCTACCCTAATTTAGTGATTATGGAAGTGTAATACGAACACTAGTCTAAGCCATCAAATATTGTATAGATCATGTTTTAATATTCAATAATTGAAAAAGTGGCAACCAGTACATGCATAAGTTAAGTTAATGACTTATGATGCCACAAATAACACTACTTGTATAGTAGCTTTAAACTATGACATGTTAACTTCATCGAGTAATATTTTGTGTATCTAAAAACTACATTTCGAAACTGATTCACATCAAGTTTGTTTTATTGAAAAAGCTTGAAATTTTGTCTTCTAGTAAGGTCAATGTTTATAATCTGTCTGACATGAATTAATCATGTAAACAAAAAATCTAAGAGGAGGAGAATTAACTAACTGAGATAATTTTTTCCATGAACTGATTTCAATTAGTTAACAGGCCGAAACTAAGGAAAACTAGACAGATAGTTATCTCATCCTAATATCGGACTACTCAGCCATACACATACAGAGTCTTTTTAAAACCTTTAGGCTTCAAGATAAATAATGCATGATGTTTCTATCACTAATTTGATTTTCAAAGGTTCACAACTCCAACTTCAAATAATCAGCGAAATCAGGCTACCATCATTTTCCTCTATTTGAATATATTTTTATTGACCTCAACATACAACTTTATCGTCTTTTCTATCATCTAATATAGTTCACATATTCATTGAAAATTAAAACTGTGTAATTATTTGTATACTGTCTTTAAACTATGGTCCTCACTTATAATAAGGATATTTTCAATAGGTTTCTTAACGGTGCAGTGAAATTTTTATTGATTTTCCGGGGACATTTCATTACCGTGATAGTCTGGATTAAAAAAAATCAATTCATTCATTGTTTCGTATACTCTATGCGTATTTCTTTATTACGAACATGCGGGTTTAATATACATTGGACTACATATTCTTAATATAAAACATGTGTGCAAACAAGCGTTCTGATTTTATGCCATGATATAAATTGTATCATATCATTTCATTTACAGTTACTACATAAAATTCATTAGAATACCAACAGAAAAAAAATCCAACACTTTGTCAACAGTATTTACCTTCTGGTGAATACACATCACTGACTATCACATGTAAAGAAATTACCAAATAAGTTATTTGATATCTGACTTTTAGGACATTAAATTATGTATACTTACTGATTAATTTATGAACAGCTGAACTCTATGATATGTTGTGTTGTAGACTGATTGTACGTATTAGAAAAAGATTACAAGCGCCAATAATGTACTGAAAACACTTATACTAATCGACTTTCTTTAGAAACTTCCGAAAAAATTATGAAAAGCAATGTCTTAGATTTTTATTATCATTGTTAAACATTTAAGTTACACATTTGAAATTATGAATCGATCAATGTTAGACTGCCATCAGAAACCTGGATGCGCTTGACAGCCATTTCGTCCTGGTATGGGACTCATCAGCAGTGCGCATCCACGAAGTTAGACATTAACACCGTTAGATACCAGCTTAGTGGTTCAGAGGTCAGGATTTGGCAAGGAAGGTCGAAGGTCCAGGTTTAAATCCTGCGAGGTACAGGATTCGTGGATGCACATTTATGATGAGTCCAATACCAGGACGGAACGGTCGTTCAGTGCTTCCAGGTTTCTGATGGTGTTGTAACATTGATCGATTCATGATTTCAAATGTATAAATTAACAATCTTCACAACACCGTAATTCAAACATTTAAGTAACACATATTTCTATGAATGACCTTATATTCTGAACACAATCTAATTACAGCAGGATTAAATCACCCTAATTACTTTGAATCGTTCTTTTATCTGTTCATAGTTCGACAAAAGAAGATTTCCGAAGGGGAGGAAGTTGACAGAAATTCAATATGAAAGCATTCAAGTACTGTAGTGAGCGAGAACACAGGTGGGGCAACCGAATTGTATTTAACAAAAATTACAGAGTTACTCAGTAAAATTGGAAAACCATATCGTAAATCGTTCATTTGCAGAATATCAGTTCATCATATCGAACTGGACTGTTCCTGTTGCAAAACATCAATCCATTGTCACTATTCATGCGTTTCATACAAATTCCATTGTTTTCTAACTCTTCCTTTCTTGATCTTTCCCCATCTTCTGCTGCCAGACATTACGTTGACACTCACGCCATATACTACTTGTAAGTAGCTCACACCACAGTACTACCAGATATTTCATAATTATGCATAAAGTTCAAAGGCGGACAGTCGTATCTATAAACTGAATGATGTTATCTATACAGAGTATATTAAAACTAGAGCTAGAACTATATTTAAATTCATATTATCGTCAAACTAATTAACTTACCGTAATCTAATTAAAATACAACGTATTTTTATTATACTAACATAACCAAAAATTTACATGTTAACCTTTTTCAGTGATATTTATTTCAATATAACAAATTTTATAGTATATAAAATCAGAATTGATCATTGAATACGGAGTATTGTTTTATTTGACTAAAATTAAATGGTAAAATTTAAGAAAATCAAAAGTTTATTTTTTCATTCACGTGTTATTTACGTTAAAATGGAATTTGGTTCATTGTATTTAATTGTAATCGTTTAGAAAAAAAATAATTTTTTTCGATTCAAATAAATTGTATGTGATTTAGGAACAAACTAATAGTAAATTATATTTTAAATAGTAAAAATGTTGTATTCTTGTAGGTGTTGATAACATAAACAAACAATAATGTTAGTCGATTACTGTTTACTCAGAAGTGCATACACAATGTGGTTATATATATTCAAGTTTCTCACATTGACAGATATGCTAACTAGACACGTATGTACAATTAGATTGTATGATCGCAGTAATACGAGTTAGCTAATGTTAGAAATATTTACACACAGTCTAAAAAGAAATCGGGCGCGCTTTATCACTGACATGATAATCAATGTAGGTTGCTGACGATTTTCGACACGAAACTCTCCAGTTGAGTTCAGTTCAATTCAGGAAGAAAGTTTGATCCGGACACAAACAGATACTGTTTTGAGTATGTTATTCCCTACATGACCTCATTTTCCAGTATTTAGTTCAGCTCCTCAATTGAAAAATGTTTTCACAGTTCATTTCATTCTACAAGTAAATAATTTTTTTTGCATGACTAAGATATTGTGACTGCTTGCAGTGATTTTTCATTACCAGGAACTTTTTCTCACAATTTGTTTTTCTCAATTGTTATTCTGTTTTTTTTTTAGAAAACATCACATCCGTGTTATATACAATTATCTGCATGAATGATTAACATAATCTTTTGTTTCATGGAACTTCAACCTCTTTAAGTATTACTCCCTTTATTTTTTTTTCTTGAAACGTGATAACAAAGTAATGTATATATCTCTGTAATTTATACAGAAAAATATAATTAAATTGTGAATAATTGAAGCAAACATTCATGAAATATCATCATTATCAACTCAATACTACTTATGTGTTGTTATTATTATTCTGTTAAGAATGTTGTTCTTTTTTGAGCTAAGTTAAAGAATAAATAGTTATGAAATAAACAAAAACGAGAAACACTTGAATTGGTTGTTTTTTTCTTTTTGACCAGATAAACTTTTGTAATAAAAAAAATACTTTTTTTTTCAGTAAACTATGGAAATGATGTAAGTAGTTGAAGTTTTACAGTAGGAGTATCTAGTTGAATTCAAGATGTTTTCTCCCTAGAAATTGTTAGAACATAAGTTTTTTTGAAAATATTTGTCTACGAAGTGATATTGTGGTGTGAGCTACTTATAAGTAGTATGTGACGTGAGTGTCAACGTAATGTCTGGCAGCAGAAGATGGGGGAAGAGATCAAGAAAGGAAGAGTTAGAAAACAATGGAATTTGTATGAAACGCATGAATAGTGACAATGGATTGATGTTTTGCAACAGGAACAGTCCAGTTCGATATGATGAACTGATATTTTGCAAATGAACGATTTACGATATGGTTTTCCAATTTTACTGAGTAACTCTGTAATTTTCGTTAAATACAATCCGGTTGCCCCACCTGTGTTCTCGTTCACTACAATATAATTGGATTTTTTCTATCATTTTTTATGTAATTTTAGCAAAGTTGAAAAATAACTAACGAAATAATTCATAATTTGTGTTTTGCTATATTTAAGACTCATATGCCAGATGTACCACTATTCTAATATTGATGTCTGTCTATATTGAAAGTAAGCTGACAAGTTTCAATTAGGATATGACACAAGTCATGATATGCACTAATGGTAATGATCCAACTTTAATTAACTCGTTTGCCAAAACAGAGTAACCATTTGTAGTCCCGAATAACAATGACAACAAATTATAAGCTCGTATTTACGTTTTTGTACTATAGTGTTTACAATTTTGTAGCTTTGAATGCATTATATACTACTTAAATTAGGTTGAACAAATTAGTTTTTTATCAGTAAAATCTACCTTTTTATTGTTTTTGTTCAAATTTGAATAGTTTGGTTCTATTCACTTGATGAACTTAAATTTTTTTTTCACGATTTCTACTAAGTAGCTATTATTTCACGCATCATAGAAATTTTCTTGAGATGATGGAGAAAATTTGTAGCTCAGGTGGTTGATTGTGATGGTGTTTCGTTCTTGTAAGCTGAATGTTTTGGTTGTGAAGTTATTTTCATTGTTCTTCTGAACAACATCATCAGTACAAACTTCTATCTAAACGAAACACCATCACAAACAGTATTATCTCCGTAAATATCAAATAAATTACTACTGTGATGCTTTCAACTTGACGACGCTATTGATTTATAGTGTTAAACTGATGAAAATGTCACTTAGAAAATAATAATAATAATAATAATAATAATAATAATAATAATAGCTCAATTGTATGATAATTGGACGTCATTTGATATTTTAATTTATAACATGTTATCTTGAATTTGTTGTATTTAAGTGTCAAACAGGAAAGATAAAATTCAATATGCTTTTTGTTTTATTCTACTTCTTCTTCTGTATTCTTTAAAAGTGACATTTTAGTACATCTATGATGTAGGTCACCATTTGGACAATAATTCGAAATTGTAAATCATAGTAATCACTATTTTATAACTGCTTCTTAAATCATGACAGCATATCAAATAATAGATTTGGGTATTTTTTTGTTACAACTGTAAGTGTAATTAGTGTAAGTGGAACTGGTAGGTAAGCTACTAATTACTCTTTATATGTAATTAAGAACTGCATGTATTGAATAGTAAATAAGATGATTACTATCTTTTTATAGTTTACATCATAAATTAAACTTTTCAAGACTACCATTAAAAACTACAAAGCGTAGGACAGCTATTTCATTTAAGGATGAAACTCCTTGTCAGTGTACACCGTCCGTTTATCGAGACAAGGACATTCGATCGCACAAATGAACACATATCATATAAATAAAAAAGACAGAGTAAAAAACTCAGTATAAAATGATAACAGTACGTTGAATTTCCAAGTCAACCATAGTTATCTTTATTTTTGTTTCATGAACTAGTTGGAACCTTGAACATTATTTTCGAAATATGTCCCTGTTTCAGTTTTTTGTCACATGAACTGTATGCAAAATATCAAGTTGTAAAGTTGTTTTGACAAAAAAGACCTATGCATGTAATATGCATAAATTATTGACTGTTTATTGATTTATTTCCAAATTTGTGTTTTATTCTTGCTGTTCATTCTGAAAAATAAACTAAAATATACATGAGGTCTTGTATTTAGGAGTGTAGTGGATAACATGTTGCTATTTGAAGTTAAAAGTACTGAGTTTGAGTTTTACTGTGAACAAAAAAGATGGGATAGGGTTAAATAAAGCGAATACATTGTACATTCAGTATTTCGACTAATTTGGTCTTGGGCGCTGTTAAGGGTATGAGGGAGGTCGTCACTTCTCGGCTGCCCACACACCGTGGAAGGTTGTTTCTTGAGGGACCTGAAAAAGAAGGTAGATTAGTGACGGTCTTACAGACCTGAGATCGTGGCCTCAGTGCCCAATGGACAACTGCTTGAGGCCGGTTACGCACGGCCTTTTTACGAAGGGTTTATGGAGTATTAGCTCCGCTCTTGAAAGCCCTTAGTGGGCACCCTTACCTCCAGAGACAGAAATCCGTGAGGTAGGGTGAAGTGTGACATTTTTAGGGTCGACCTTTTCTAACCCTTCCTTCCTTGTGAGAAGGCAGCACTGCTGCAGATGCTGTTTGTCCGAGATAAACACCTTACTGCTGTCACACCTCTCTGCAGTCAGCAGCACGACTTCGCCCTCAGACCTTGGGTAGCTGGCTAACCACTGACTGCCACGACGAGCTATGTTTTGTGGTGTAGTAATAGGTTGGAAAAAAGCTAGGGGCGGCCAAACCAAAACATGGCACAAATCCATGAAGTCATTCACAAGTGGACTGAGTCATGCTGGTAGATGTAGGCTACCTGGTTGGGGTCCGCGAGACAATAGTCACCTATGGTTGGAGACCTTGAACGACATGGCTCAAAATCGTTTGCAATCGCACAGGTGCATCCACTCTCTGTGTTCTCTGAAACTGTAAGCTTCTGCTTCCTCTGAGATGGTGGAGAAAACTTGTAGCTTCCTCATAATCTCTACCTTTCTCCTTCTAAATTTATCTTACCGAATCATACTTTTCGAATCATATCTTAGCTCCCTAATCTTCTCCATTACTGCTCATATTTCTATTATTGCTATCACTCTTGAATTTGAACTGACAGTTGCGTCTCTGTGCTGATGTGGTATGGCAACCTGAACTGATTTACTTACGTACGAAGTTCTGCATTGTATCTGTCTGTCAGTATTTCACTTTTAGACATAACTATACAAAAGTGTAATATATTCATGAATACTTATTAATGTAATTTAGTCTCAATTTACCAAGAGAGGAACAAATCATTATCATAGTTAAAGTGTTTAATTGGACAATTTTGTCTTTTTATTTAATGATCTCATCACGAGTTGGTTTTTTGTTTGTTTTCAATTCTCTTTCATTCTTTTCATTTAACAAAAAAAAAGAGCTTATAATGTGTCTCATTTTCGACTAGTAATTATTAGTTATATTGGACAAAGATATTATTAATTACCCATTGAAAACAATCACTAAAAAATAATGAGTATTTGTTTTATTTTTTTCTGACGTCATAAAACTTTACTTCAATGACTACAACACTCCATACTTTGTTTAATGATGATAATCTGAATTGGAATAATTCCTTGTTAGACAGTTTTTTTTTGTTAACATTTTTGCTAATAATTTGATTAATTGTATTTATTTCATGTTCTTGACTATTTTACGTCATGAGTTGACTCAACATTTATTACAGTAATTCAAATAGATTCAATTGCTGTGTTTCTTTGCTTGCTCTAATTACCAGTTGTTATTTTACAATTAATTTGAATAGAACTCATTAAATCATAAAATAATTTATTTAATTAGAGGATCCTTTTCAATGAATTATGGTTCAAGGTGACACAATCGTCCGAATATATAAAATTACAAACTAGGAACATGATGAAGATTGGGACGGATCTTAAAAATTGTTTTTAAAACGGATAAATCAAATTTTTTTAATTATGCATAGTCAAAACTTCTGCAGTGTAAAGTAGATAGAGGTGAATGTTATTCATAATTTCTGACTAGATTTTGTAGATAATTACAAGTGAGGAGTGGCGAGCTGAATGTCTAGTTTTGGGGTAGAGTTTTGGAGGTTTGTGTTTTTACGCATTTGAAATCATCAATCAGTCATTGTTAGACCACCATTAGAAACCTGGAAGCAATCAAAGACTGCTGTTTCGACCTGGTATGGGACTCATCAGCAGTGCGCAACCACAACTCCTGCTCCTCGCAGGATTCGGACCCGGGATTGTGCGTGAACGCCTAACGATTGATGATTTCAAATGTGTAAAAACAAAAACCGCCAAAACTCTGCCCTACAATATCGTAACAGTGCTCACTAGTGACTAGCTTCATGAGGAAATTCTCGGAGTTCTAGTTGAGAAGACATGACTAATGGAGTTCAGCCCTGTCGAGTGTAGGCAGTAACTACCAAAGACAAATGGGTGAGGTCGTGCAAAATCACTAGATCAATCAGAGTTAGACATTACCACCGTTGGATACCGGCCCAGTGGTCGATAATTAGGCGTTCACACACAATACCGTCAAGTATCATTTCAAATATCACTTCTTTTTCAATTTCCTTACCTTTATTTCTTATTTTGATCTGTTGATAAAAAGCTTTTCAACCAGTTTCGAAATAGATTCACTGACTAACTGAATAACTGGTCGAAGTTATATCGATTGATAATCGAAAATACTTGGATATTATTTGAAAAATGTGAACTTATTGAAGTCTCCAATCAACCATCATGTTGGTTACCGACTTTTATGTGATATGTATAGTTGATAACACTTCATTGTATGAATTCAAAACTAACTACCATAATATCATACAGATCACTTACAGATATGCGTTCATACGCACACACAAACACAGACAATATATAATCTAATACGTTTACTTAATTATAAAGAGAGCTACAAAGTTCTTACATAACTGCTCTTTGTATACCTATGTCATACTTACATTTAGGATTATGAGTCTTAGCTCAAGCTTTTTCAAAAAAAAATCTACACATGAGAAGTTCTTGAATCATAGTTTTTTTTTAAATAAAAGCTTTAAGTCCGATACAAGGCGATTATTATATTACACATTTTTGAATCCATGAATCGATCAATGTTAGACCAACATTAGAAACCTGGAAGCACTGGACGGTCGTTTCGTGCTGGTATGGGACTCATCAACAGTTCGTATCCACGACGCATGCACCCCGCAGGACTCGAACCCAGGACCTCCGGCATTGTGCGCAAACGCCCTAACCGTTAGACCACTGAGCCGGCGCCGAACAGTGTTAATGTCTAACTTGATCAATTCACGGAGTTGCGCGACCTTATACACAGTCTTCGATAGTTACTGTCGACACCCAAACAGGTTGAAATTTACTGGTCACTTCTTCCCACTAGAACTCGAAGAATATTCCTCACGAAGCTAGTCAATAGTGAGCACAGGTAATTTGCATTACAGGGTTATCAAGATTGTTAAGTTACACATTTTCGAAACCATGAATCGATCAATGTTATTATATTAACAAAGTTACTGATACTAGTTGACAGTTTGTCCAAATTTCATGAAAAGTAACATTTCTTTCAGAAATGGTTGTTAAATATTTCTGACTAGTACAAATTAGTGCTTTAAGTCATCCTTTTCTCTGTCTATTACAACTATGTATACAACTTGTACTATTTAACGTATCAAGAGGTTAGCTAAAATATTATTCAATGGTTGACATAATAATGGTGGTTTGTTGTATAACACAATCAATTTTTACATGTTACATTTACTTTAGTGAATATTAAAAAAAAAACAACTGTCAATAGTTTAGCCTTAAACAGTGTCCAGTGGCATGGTCATAAGTAAAAAACAGAACAAAACAAAATGATATTTAGTTAATGTAAAACATATGTTTGCAGATTTTGTTCAATGAAATATTCAGAGTTATAGAATAGAACAATCAAGGGCTATTGATTCCTAGAATAAATCTTAAATGTGAAAACCATTACAACTGTTACAAACAACACCATACCATTAACAATGAATTGACGATCATCATTTGGTTAAGTGGTTATCAGGATATATATACGGAACATCGGGAATTCAACATAAACCGAAAGAATTGAACATTGATTGATAAATGGAGGAAATAGAGAATCTGAACCATTACGCATTTTGCATACCACATTCTACATTAACGATAAAAGTAACTTATTATTTCGAATGAATGATATCACTTCGAATAATAGTTTTCACTAGGCTTGGTTATTTATGATCGAAATGTAGATTTATTTATCGATTTTTCGAAATTTCTGAAAATAATTAATCAATTAGGAAAAAGGTTTACCTAATATTTTGAAAGGTCGGGTTGATATTTTGTTGTTATTTTACATAGTAGTATGGTGGATTTTCATTCGCTGAGCTGGATGTTTTGATTGTGGAGCTTTCATTGATCTTCCAAACATTATCATCAGCATTAACTTCAGATAGAAGTGGAGTATTCGAATTTCTCCACATATGAATTGTAGCTTGTGATTTTCAGAAAAAATCATAGACAAACAAAGGGTCAAGAAACTGATTAAAGTAGGATACTATCAAAATGAAAATGTAGATGACAGGTTAAAGGTCAATAATAACCAATCAAGATCGAGGTCAACAGGACAAATCAAGAGTCATATGTGGAGAAATTCGAAAACTTCACTTCAACTTGAAGTTTGTGTCAATGATATGGTTCAGAAGAACAATGAAAGCTCCACAACCAAAACATCCAACTGAGAGGACGAAACTTCACCATTATCATCCTCCACCTGAGCTATAAATTCTCTCCACCACCTCAATTTTGTATACTTTTGATCGAAAAAATGAAGATCAAATTTGTAGTAATTGTAGATAGTGTAAAGAAATCTCATCTTCATAATTCTGTCTATAAATTTGAACAAAGTAGTTAGGGTAGAATAAAATGATTTGGTTTTTTTGTTAACAGTACTTACTTACTTACTTACGCCTGTTACCCCCAATGGAGCATAGACCGCTCACCAGTTTTCTCCAACCAACTCTGTCCTGGGCTTCTCTCTCCAGTTCTGTCCAATGTTTGTTCATTCTTCTCATATCTTTCTCTATTTCTCGGCGTAATGTATTCTTTGGCCTTCCTCTTTTCCTTTTGCCATGAGGGTTCCATGTGAGGGCTTGTCTAGTGACGCAGTTAGGTGCTTTTCGTAGTGTGTCCTATCCACTTCCACCGCTTCTTCCTAATTTCCTCATCCACTGGAATCTGGTTTGTTCTCTCCCACAGTTCGTTGTTGCTGATGGTGTCTGGCCAACGAATCCGAAGTATTTTGCGTAGACAACTGTTAATAAACACTTGTATCTTCTGGATGATGGCTTTGGTAGTTCTCCATGTTTCCGCTCCATACAGTAGAACTGTCTTCACATTTGTATTGAAAATCGTGATTTTGGTTGAAAGTTGTTTGGAGTTCCAGATATTTATCAACTGTAGAAATGCAGCCCTTGCTTTGCCAATCCGCGCCTTCACATCTACATCGGATCCACCTTGATTGTCGATGATGCTGCCCAGTTATGTAAAGGTGTTAACGTCCTCCAAGGCATCTCCATCAAGAGTTAACAGTAGTATTTGTATAATACTAATCGATATCAATATAGACAGGATGAGAGGGGAGAGAATAAGAAGAACATGAGAAGCTAATTCAATGTAATAATAATAATTATAACAATTCCAATAACTACTATAAATAATTAACTGTAACTATTTATTTATTATTTATTACATTTCTTTGTTACTAATTTAAATAGTTAAAAAAAGAAAAAGGAGCAGTATGAACTTCAGAATATTAGTATGTATGTATATGACTTAGTAATATGATTCATAAGTTAGTGAAATCAATTAACATAACCCTAAAAAAATCATAAAGCGTGATTGAGAAATGGAACAGATTTTCTTAATCATCGTTTTTTAAATCAATAAATCATATTTCATTGATTGAGTGTGAACAGTTTTCAAGATTAGAAACCAAGCGATGAAAATTGGGTTTTCACTGAATGAACTGATTCTTTTCTCTTATTGATTAATAGCAAATGTTGAACTCAATCAACTATAAAAGAAGTATAATGATGAATTATAGAGTCGTTGTTTTTAAGATATAATTGAAATGAGTTGATGAAGCATTCCCTTTATATCTTAAATAATAATTTAACATACTAAAGTTGAAAATATAGACATTGGCACAAATTGATTACAAAGTAGGATATTAGCCCATTAAGTCTGAATGCTTAGAGTTTGAGCTCGATTGGGATTACTGATTGGACGATATGATAAATTTCTGTAGTCAGAATAACAGTCATTTGTTTTCAGCCATTTTCTAATCATAGTCATCGTGAAATTTAAACTATCTATAAATTGAAAAATTATTTGATATTAGCTTCATCTCAAAGAAGAATAACTTCAAAGAAGGAAGGTGTTTGATTTTTGGTATGCATCACGAGCTAGTTGTGGTTAATTAACTCGCTTAAAAACGCTGACCACATCATCCAAACTCTAGCCCTGGAGTTGAGGAGTTGTTATCTAGATTAGTTCTGCTGGCTCATTTTGAAAACCGAGTTTCTGAAGAAGTCATGCGGCCGGTATCCCTTCCGAGTAGTAAATGAAATGTTCACATAACAAGGGAGTCCGAGGAGGATTACTGAAAAGATACATTTACTATGTGCCTGAAATAAATGCGGGGGGGGGGGTTACAGTTGTACTATAGTGATGAAGAAGAAAAGACTCTGAACATACGATAAGCTACTGTCAACAGTAGAAAGGTGCCAAGGGAAGCCTGGTCATCCTAACCGGAGACATAAATGTCAGGGTTTGAAGCAACAGTCTATGAGCTTACGAAAAGTCATCAAAGATGGTACCATATTCCCGAAGAAACACACAAACAAACCGGAGTACACGATAGAGAACCAAGTTTATCATATCAGCACAATTAACGCCTTTAGAAAGATCATGGTTTACGGACAAAGAGAGCAGTTAAAATCGGAACAAATCATCATCTGATGATCCTCTAATTATCCTTCAAAATAAAGAAAGATGACATTATAGTGAACAACATCCAGTGCTATGTGTCTAGCACCGGTTAGGATTAGGGTACATGGATTTCAACGTATCACACTAAACAGATGTACATCAAAGGAATACTTCCATTCTAATGGAAATTTTTGCCTACTAAGTAGACAAATCTAATTACACATTTGAAATCATCAATCAATCATTGTTAGAACACCATTAAAAACCTGGAAGCACTGAAATACGGCCGTTTCTTCCTGGTATGGGACTCATCCACGACTCCTACACCTAGCAGGATTCGAACCCACAACCTTCGGTATTGTGCGCGAACGCCTAACCATTGGACCACAGGGTCGGTATCCAAAGGTGTTAAAGTCTAACTCTGATTGATCTAGGGATTTTGCGCGACTCCACCCATTTGTCTTTGGTAGTTACTGCCTACACCCAACAGGGTTGAACTCCATTAGTCATGTCTTCTCAACTAGAACTCCGAGAATTTCCTCACGAAGCTAGTCACAAGTGAGAATGTGTAAAAATGTGTAAAAACACAAACCTCCAAATCTCTACCCGAAAATATAAATGTAATCCCTCATGGAAAATTCAACTCATTTTCTAGTATAGATAAAAAACTGTTTACAAGTCCATTTCATTTATAATTATCATAGATGTAACTTGAATATCGGCTCTAGGGTTATTCTCTATTATTTTTGAACATCATGTACCCATCCGATCTTCTGTAATTGATCTATTCATTCCTGAAGTTGATTTTTCTGAAAAATTTCTATCGAATCTAATACATAACTTCCTTCCTATGTTTCTTTACTGCGGAAAAAAAAAGAAAATACATATTCATTCATTTATTTATTTATTAGTCTAAAAAAAAATTATGATAAATTAAGTTTAAATCATTTTTCAATTGAATATTGAATCAAATCGACATTTTTAATAAGATCGCCAGACAATTTTATTACACATAGCACATGATGCAAATTTTCAATTGACCAATCAGAAGGATAATCATTTTAATCCGATCAATAATATAGATGCGCTACTTCAGTGTCTAGTTGTAATGTTATCTATTCACACACCCTGTATATAATATATATATGCGCAAACGCCATTATGACGTCAAAAAAAGTTTTTAGAGTATAATCATTATTTCGTACACCCCACAGCACATGTCATTTACACACACACTGGTCTATTTGTCTGACTGTTTACAAATCATGAAAAACTATAAGACCTGCACTTATATGAAATATATAATAAGCAAAGCGTTATTTAGATAAACTGTCTACTCAGTTTAGTGTTTATATGTATACATATATACAGTGAAGCAGAAATGTATTTGTAAATGTGTAAACATACAAAACACGTCACTAAATAATGTAGTCTAAACAAATGATTATGCATACAAGTTGAAAACCTGAGAAATTTACCTTGTTCTATTTCATTTTTTTTCTTATTATTATTATTTTAGTTAGTACACATGTATTGATTGATTGATTGAGCAAAACAAGAAAAAAAAAAAAACAAACATGCGGAAACGTTACGCCTAATCCTGTTTGAAACTTTCAATTCAACAATGTGCACAGTTTTGTCACAATGGGTATCTTAACAAAACACCTAGACTTTCTAGTTGTTTGTTTTTTTAATGACACCACTGGTTGTGAAAAAGACACAAGACACACTTGTAAGCGAAAATGTGTAACCATTTTTTTTCTTTCATGCTAATCAATAATCGATGAGTAGGAGGATACATTGATTAAGTAGTACAAGATTGTCACTTTGTCTTTAAACTATTCCATGGTGTGTTGACATTAGTTAGCTATTCAAAAGAAATTAGATGGATGACATTAGACTAGGATAGGTGGCCTACTAAGTGAAAGTCAATTGCTTTGAAGATCCCACTGTAACCTTGAAACAATGAATTTTAAAATAAATAAAAAACTATTTGAAAACACCATCAGCAGTGCGGACCCGCGACTCCTGTACCCTGCAGGATTCGAACCTAGGACCTTCGGTATTGTGCGCGAACGCCTTAACCGTTAGATGACTTATCCGGTTTCTAACGGCAAAATATGAACGATTTCATATCTAACCATTTATCTGAGTTGTAGCGGTTGCATAGGTAATTAAACAACACGATGTTGTGTAAATTTGGGTATAGTTTTTGAAAAGTGATTTTCACTACTAACTAATACCAGCTGGAGAGACTATTGAAGCATCGTGAAAAAGTGAATAATGTCTTTTTTTTAAAAACTTACTTTGTCATTTCTTAAGAATGAACACTGACTAAGTAACGGAATTGAATGCATATTACTGAAATACCACATAGATTGCAGCACATTCGAAACTTCTTAACCAATAGTTACTTCATGTTTTTAGAAAATCCCTATAGACCACCATAAAAATTATTGTATATTCATTTGTGTGTGGATTATAAGAATCTTACAATATAAATTGTAACCATTGGAGTTAAAATTACATGAGAACTAAAAATTCACAACATGTCATAAATCATATGGCATACACTAGTTAATTTATGTATAAAACAAGAATCTGAGGGTCTTTTGTTTGTTACCCTATTCGGAGATCTTGTATGTATACCATTATAAATTAATGAAGCTATAAATTCTTCAATAAACTAACTTAAAAGTCATATATTTTTAACCATCAAAAAGATTCTAAAATCAATTTATAACAGTCTGTGACAACTGAAATGATCTTATTTCATAAATTCGGATATAATTGATAGATAGATAGATAGATAGATAGATAGATAGATAGATAGATAGATAGATAGATAGATAGATAGATAGATAGATAGATAGATAGATAGATAGATAGATAGATAGATAGATAGATAGATAGATAGATAGATAGATAGATAGATAGATAGATAGATAGATAGATAGATAGATAGATAGATAGATAGATAGATAGATAGATAGATAGGAAAAAACTTTTGAAAGTGATTTCATTTAACTTACACGTACGTAAACGCTCACATACATACTCTATTAAACATATCATGTAAATAATTAGCATATTTAAGAGTGCATTTTGCCTATTTGAACTAAAATTCAATCTGATGAACACGTACATATTCAAAATGAATTATTCATTTGTATAATTTTGACCTATTTTAAACTTCTTCATATGCAAAAAAAAAAAAATAAAATAAAATCTGTTTCATTATCATAAAAAATATGAAACAAATGTTTACATTTAAAGGAAAAAAAAAAGAATTTGATTAATCCTCCTTAACCTTTTAAACACAATTTACTAACAAAATTCTCTTTTTTCCCGCTTGTTTTTTTATTTTATTTTATTTATATTTTTGAATTTTTTGTTTTAATTATAATTAAGATTTCACTGAAAATTCAAAATAATTCATAAATTATTTTCTTTTCTATTGTAAAATGTTAACGAATATAATGATGATCATGATGATGATGATTTTCTCTTTCCCTTGCTCTAATTATTTTCTAAAAAAAATTTCATTGGAAATTTCTTTCTTAAATTTTAACTTATTTTTACATAGAGAGAGAGAAACGAACAATATTGTTACCTCATAAACAATGAATTCATTATTCTCTTTTTGATGAATGATTCCGATTTTTTTTATTCTTCTTTTCTGTAATCTTTTTTTTAAAAAAAACCATTACAAGTATGGTTTATGATATCCATTGAATAAGTAGTTGTAGAACAAGTGTTCAATATGAAATAAACAAAAAAATACCCGTTATTTTTTTTCGTCTTGACAGATTAACTGTAATTAATAAATCTAATGAAAAAACCATTGAATATTGGACAAATGTTGTCGTTGTTGTTCTTATTGTTTTTCTATTGATCAAACATCTCAGTGGCGCTGAAAAATGAATTCGCCAAAAATTAAACAACATTCAACTTACTTTTAGAGAACACGGTATGTAAGTTATCCTTTTTTAATTAATAAATTGAAAGGAAACTAGATGGACTCAATCAATGTTAGACCACCATTAGAAACGTGGAAGAACTGGATAGCCGATTTGTCCTGGTATGGGAGTTATCAGTAGTGCACAACTCCCGCTACTCGCAGGATTCGAGCTCAGGATCCTCAGTCTGGCCACCTATCACCTAACCGTAAGACCACTGGGTCAAAGACTACTTACATGAGTTGTGGATGTGCGTTGCTGATAAGTTTTATACCAGGACGAAACGGCCGACCAATACTAACCTGTTTCTGTTGGTGTTCTAACATTGATTGATTCATGATTTCAATGATCTCTATTACTCTAAATGAAGAATTAATTTAACTATAAGAATCATTCCAAGTCAGAAAAAAAATATTATTTATATTGTTCAGCATATATATTGCCAATTAGTGATGTGAACTATTTCTTTATGACGGTGGACGACTTCAATATAAATCATTCTAATATGGATTTTTAAATTTTTTTTTGTGTGTTGGTATGTTGGTCGTTTGGAGTAGAATACACTAAAATACAAATGAATTTTACTGAAATTCCACAAATCATGTTGCATATTCTACACTTTGTGAATCAATATGTATGCAATACATTTTAGTGTTTAATCACAAGATACTATGTTCTATTTCACAATATAAGTGTAATCATTTTTTTTTCGGTTTAGAAAAAAAACGTCTTTTGTTTTTTCTTAATTAGATATTCAAAATTAATGAACAAACTAAAAAATCGCTACATTTTTGATGTACACAATGAATTATTCTCTGTGAGTTTTAATGTTGTACATTTTATTTTTGATTAGAAACAAGTGATTGAACATTTTAAGCAACATGCTAGTAAATATTTGTCAACAAGTTGAACTTATAATAATAATTAGCATGAGAATCAAACATACGTTACATGTCGTCTTAATATGAAGCATTACCACTAAACTAATCGAACTACAATTGATTCCCTGTGGTAATGTGATGTCTACACTTAATGATCACTGAGTAACTTATTTATTTAATTACACCTGTTACCCCCAATGGAGCATAGACCGCCGACCAGTTTTAGACAATCAACTCTGTCCTGGGCTTCGCTTTCCAGTTCTGTCCAATTTTTGTTCATTCTTCTCATGTAGGCCTAAAGTGTTCTCCGGCCTTGCTCTTTTCCTTTGACTTTGAGGGTTCCATGTGAGGGATTGTCTTGTGAGACAATCGGGTGATTTCCGCAGTGTGTGTCCTATCCACTTCCACAGATTCTTCCTGATTTTCTCCCCCACTGGAATCTGGTTTGTTCTCTTCAACAGTACGTTGTTGTTGATGGTGTTTGGCCAACAAATCCTAAGTATTTTGCGCTGACAACTGTTAATGAATGATGGCTTTGGTAGTTCTCCAAGTTTCCGCCCCATACAGTAGAACTGTCTTAACATTTATATTGAAAATCCTGATTTTGGTGTTGATTGATATTTGTTTGGAGTTCCAGATATTATTCAGTCGTAGAAATGGAGCAAATATTTTGAATTTCACTTAATTTTGATGTGGTCTAAGCAACTATCTTTGGAGTAATTTGAACTTAATCGAGCAGATTTGTTAAGCTTTGTCACTTAAGCCTATTTTTCTCCATCTAGACATCATTCCTTCTTACCTGAGAGCATAGATAATCGATTACTACTGCTAAGTATGTCAACTTAATTATATGAAAGCTCTTCTCTTCCGCTCACAACTATTCGAAAGCATAAATCACTATTTATTGTCACTGTGATTAGCATAAGTGACAAGGGGGCTATCATTCTGTTTTATTGTGAATTGTCGAAACAAATTATCCATCTTTAATAATATATAACTAAAAGTCTAGATTTCTCAAATCGACCAATTTTTCATTGTGCTTTAAATCATCAATATATATATGTATATATATTGAGTCATTGTATCCTAAATCAAATTTTGGAATTAAAATTTCGCATAAACCCATGCATACATGCAAACATGATGAGTTCAAAATGGAAAAACAAAATTTTTTTTTATGTCAGCAGACAAAGAGAGATTCTCTCTTTATTTAGCCCCATTAGAAACAATGCATTCCAGTTGATTTTGCCTTTGACCCTATCTTTATGTAAACTTGTTAAATCTTACATTTAGTGTGTGGTTTATAAGCTGACAAATAGACAGACAGGCAAACATTGAATGAACAAAGCAAAGCAATGAGTAAACAGTCATCGCTTCAGTAATACAAAGCACATGTGATTATTGAGTCATATAAAACAGAGGAATAGTTTTCTGGAAAAAAAACCAAACAAAACAGAACGAACAGACATTCAACTGAACATTAGTTACTGATATTTAGAAAAAGGGATAAAATATTGAGAGAAGAATAGGAACCGAGTAGAATTTGTTGTTATAAGTTTACATACATACACAACAGCTTGTTTGCCAATGATGGATGGGATTGTAAGCAGGCGATTCTGTGAGAAGTTACATACTAGTATGAAGCAGCTTCAACGTCTTCAGTATATGTCATCAACGAACTGGCAAAGAAACTGGAAACAAAACCACCTCTCATTGGACTGATATAAACAGGTGAACATTCCGCTGTACTGAGAGTTATGAGAAGCTGATCATGTTATTCCCAATTCAATGACAGATTGGTTTCCTGTATCACTTGACATAGGGAATCTCTTGGGTTCAGCTTGTGTAGAGCACATAAACTAGGATGAAACATCTATTCAGTACTGCTTTCAATAGGTCCTTAGCTGATGTTAGCCTATAGTGAAATAAGCATTGGCTTTATTGATTTATAACTAGTACTGTATGAGTATACCTTAATAATGTAAACAATTTGAGCCTAGAATTCTTCTAGTCTGAAACTCTTTAGTAAAGTTCACCGAAGATACCATATATATGACAGATTCCATGATTTTGAGGTTTCACAGCACACCCTATATTTATCTTAAAAGTTTTTAGTCATCTCCTAAATAACTCCAGAGAGATAATAATAATAATTGACTATATCACAATCGAAAGGTTAATTTTCTCTCCATTACACACAAACTCTAGTGCTTTGGATAGTAATGATGATATGTTTATAAAATCAATTGTAATAGTTTCTTAACTTCTTACTAATTAACAAAAAAGCGCATTTAATATAACATAATTTATTTCACGTTCAAATTTCAATGAAATGAAAATGAATCATTTTTGACACAGATTGATTTGAACCAATGTATATTACAACAACTTAATAACTTTATCATATAATTCGCTTCATTTGTTCATAACCAATTCGAGGACAAAAATCTTAAATGAATAAAGAAACAAGAATTGTATTTTATGAAATAAATTATATTTTATTTTTATGAAAAATGATATACACATAAAATTAGGTTTTTATGTTTGTGTATGTGATGAATATTGGAATCCAGATTTCGTTGTGTTTTGGAACTCGTCAGCTGAATATTCCGGTAATCTAGTGAAGAGGTTCATATCAATTGAACTGGAAATGTACACACCTCAGAAATTAATAATTTTAAGTCATGTAAATTAAAAATTGGAAATTACAAACTCCAATGTAGATTTCTTTTCGACTTATATTTATTTGAGGAATACGATTAAAAAAAATAATTCTAACCACTGGTCTCCGTTTTGAGGTGAAAATCCGATAACTTCTCTAATTCTTAGAATAAAAAGTAAATGCAGAACTATAATATCATATCATAATAGCGAATCATTTTTTTCAGTATAACGGATTTACACTATGTATTGATTTTATTTAGCCAACCAATCAAATTCAGGACGAATCGAATAGTTGTTCCGTATTCGCATGGAATTTCTCAATCGTGCAAACCAACAACTACTTCCCTGGGTTCGAACTCAGGGGCTTCAGTCTCGTGCAAGAGAGCATAACCTTGAGAACCATCCAGTCGAACCTCAGTCACAGTCGAATTTACAGAAGTGCTGAACTGTCAATGCAACTTCAGCGAATGGTGACTGATGAACAATTTTCCCAATAGATTCTTGATCATGCTGTACTAGCATTTATATCATATCACCAACCTATAATGGCTGAATTTTAGTGCTATTCAGTTCCCACTAAAATTATCTAAATCTACTCAGTTGGTCAAACAGCGGCCTAGCAGATCTCGCGACGCGCTAGACCTTCGTAAATCTTCATTTAGCCTGCTTGCCATAGGCAGAAAATCGATCGATGGATAGTTATAGCATACCTGTTGATGAGTGTCCTGTATTAATAAGGAAACCAAAACACGATATATATGCAAGATGCTTATATTGGGTTATCAGTGAAGAAGGGAAGGGGAACAGTGGTGGACTTTATTCTTGGATCAGTTGAGATCGTTGAATTGTGATTAACATATTATCTTTTCATACGTGTCATACTATTTTGATATTCAATCTTCTACTGAGTGATTAAGACACACCACCAAGTACTCTCTCTTAATTATAAGATATATGTACACACTTTTAGCAAAGGTTATCTATCCATGTACGTTGATGCTTAGTAAATAATATAACAACATGTATAGTGAATTGGGAGAGATTTCAATTTACGATAACGCCCGAAATCAAATGACAGTAATAATATACTGGTGGTGGATTGTATATGTTGGATTACATAGCGTCATCAAGCGTCACACTCACACATTTTAAAAATTACACTAAGAAAAATGTCTAATTACCAGTTCTAACTTTCTATAGACATTTTCTTTGATATATCTCAGGCAATTTGAAAACTGCGTTAATTTATTACTTATGAGAGCGATGACTGATAAAGTCAGCTGGCATCTGTGAACCTAGAATACCTGCGATGTTGGTACGATGGTAACAGTGACTGTTCCATAGAAACAGAGAGTTACTGCTGTAGACTTTGGAAAACAATCAATCGTCATAAACTTATTATACTCAGGACACATTGCCGACCGATGATATATCTGTACTCTGTCCTATTTATATTTTTCCTTAGGCTGAAATGTAGTGATGCTCTGATCCAGCGAATTGACCAATGCTACAAAGTAAAGGTATATGACGAGCTGACTTTTCATCGAGAGTAAGAAGTGCGACAATGCAAGGTTTGATAGGAAAAAATATTCCGTATACTATTTTGAAACAATGGGGAAGGAGATTTAACAACATTCGTTCCTTAGCATTTATAGGCTGTGACACAATTTGATTTCACAATTTCTATTATAATAAATTGTCGAACCACTGAAATCATCATCATAAAATTGCGTTCACGGTAAAACATCTGTAGTACAAATCACAAAACTGTTAGACACAAAGAGAAACATACTACTACTACTACCATTTAGGCTACTACTTGCTAAGCGACTACTACTAACACTTCTTCATACGCTCTATCTGAATTGGGCGATATTGAGTTGTACTTTAAGTTATATCGCTGAACCCATCTGTACGGTACACATTGTAGGTAGCTCTATTTCTAGCGAGAATTAACTCACACGCTATTACACGATGACTCAATTGGGCAATTGACATCACTAACTAACCATGGTTCCTAAGTTGCACATTTGATCGTATCAGTACTGATACTCTTCACTATGATCATGGCTATATAGCATTTTTGCAATCAGTTTTGGCCAGGTATACATATATTAACGCTCGTAACTCACTGTAAACCTTAGATGGTAGAAATTATTTTTCCACTTGGATCTAGGATATAGGGCACACTTTTACTAGTCGCCTTCAGTTCTATGAGAGTCAAAAACAACTTCTTTAAATATAATACAATTGTCAGTTATAGTACGATCAGTTCCCACATTAGTATGTATTATGATCATTTAGTGGTGTTCACATCAACACCAACTGCGTCCTAGTGCTCTTACATTTTGCAACACTAGTGTCCGCAGTCTGACATTAATCTAACTAGATTAAGGTTCGGTTTGTCCTATAATAGACATTCATCATCCATACCGAATCACAAATCTCATAACACATTATAACGCGGTTAATGTATCGTTACATAGTAAGGTCAGGTATACTGTAGGGATAAACCAATGGGGAGATTATATTATTCGTACAAAATTAAAATATGAAGTCGTGGCGTAGAAATTCTATTTTCTCCTACATCCTTTCTCTTATTATTATTACATTAAAACGATTAATGACTGTGAAGCAGCCAAGAGTACATGCAATAAGGTTGGAGATTGAGTACAATAGCCAAAGGGCACGATTCAAAAGGGAACAATTAAAACACACAATAGGAAGCCAATGCCTATACATCAGGGATCAACAGCACTTCTCCAAATAAACAAAGACCCAACATCCGCATCTCGATCACTAAGTTTAGAGAATATATAGGTCCAAATACAAAGACTAAAGATAATGGGAAACTGCAACGTATAGAAACGCGTCGTAAACACACTACAGACACCTTATCAGAGCATTAAATCTGACTATCCATCAGCAATTTGACTCACTAATTATCAAATCAGTTCTATTATGATTCTCTGAAAGCACAATTAACTTAATATTTGTATAGAAGCAATGAATCTCAATAGGGTGTAGACTGTGCTAGATAACTTGCAGAGGATAAAGCAATTGATGCTGCCTTCCTGTGTCTGTATTACTCATCAACCGCTACTGGGATGCTGGCGACTAGCAGTTTTGTCGACCTTCAACGTGTCTTTAGTTTTGATAATAATAATTCGGATGTTTGTGTCATGTGCCTACTTGTGAATCTCATATGAAAATTACTCAAATCATACTGTATGCTCAGCTTTGATATTTACTTTGCACTACACATCATCCCTGCAGTAAAGCACAAATGTCTTACATCTTCTTTTACTTCAGCTAAACCTATCACTAATAACTAAAGAACTATATTCTATGAGAAATACTCCTGAGACTGGGAACGTAATCCCAGATTACTATCTCAATATTCATTCGTCGAGTTTTATTGATTTACTGTTACTTACACGTACACATATAAGTCACAACCCAAATACAAAAATTTCCGACATGAGTTTCTCCTACACTATTGAATAGATTCTCCTTCGTTCGTCGCTTACCACAATGTAAACAGTGCTCCATACCGGACAGGTAATAGATATGTAGACTCAAGCTTTCCTGCTCTTCACCGAACGTCTCATTCATAAGCAAATTACTATAATGAACAGAATCCTATTCCAAAAGAAAGAAAAAAACATATATTTCGATATTCTTAAAGTGCGTATGAAAATAATAATACAAATGAGAAGTTCCGATTGCAAAACAACGACCAAGAATCTATATTGAAATTGTGATTCAATGTCTCAACTATAGGTCGCAATAATGTAATAGAACTACGTTATTAGTGCTGAATATATAATATATTTTACATACTAATTAATAGTTTAAATACGATAACAAATAACAATATCTAGTAGTGGAACACTTAACACATGACGAGCAGGATACATACAAAGAAAACAATAGACTGCACACAAAAGACACAAATAATGTGAGGTTCCAAATATATGACTCAAGGCACGAGGTACTATTTTTTATATATAGTAACATAAATAACGTACTTCATATCTATACGTAACGGGCAGCGCGGCGATGCTACTTCCCGTATATGCACCGCGCTTGCTCGCTCCATCCCCTGCCTACGCTACGCTGTCAATTCAAACGCACTCCTCATTGCCAGACCTCGTTCTTCGTGGCCTTAACACTATATTACCATCGTGACAACCCCTGGAGTCTTACCCTTTCTGAACATCGTGGGGGGGAGTGCACCGGGGGATGGGATACTGTGAGTCGTCTGACTATTTAAATTCATTAATCATCATCAATTAAGTTAGTTACCACCATTAGAACACCTGAGACAGCACATGGGACGCTGCGTTATACTAGTACCATAGTATACAGGACATCCTTACAGAGCAAAGTAGAACGACATCCAAAGCGACTCTCTTGCTTCTCTCAAGCACGAGATTCAAGCCCCAAAGACGGATCATAGTCAATTCACCGATCGATGACAATACACGAAAGTTGATCGACAAAAGAAATATTATTCTTACATTCACAAACATTTAGCGACTGATTTTATGAAGAACTACACAATAAATACCAAGTCTCGGAAACACAATATCTATATAATGATTCTTCCATATAGAGATCTACACAATATACCATTAACAGCATCACACAGATAATTTACAATATGCGGACTAATATAGCGAAAATTGAGATATTATATATTGTACACGGTAATAATAGGATCGACTCCGTGTACAGACTCCTCGATTCCCACGTCCAAGCTTATCCTCTAGTGACTTGTAAATACACAAGATCTTCCATGCAAAATCACTTACGCCGTCAGGATCAAGGAACCGTTACAGTCCCAAGCCAAACCAATGGGTCAAGGTCTTGTCTATATTTATTGCAAGTGACAATTGAACTTTATTAGTAGCTTCTTGTGATCTGTCTGACAACAGGATAGCCGATGATCCAATTATTAAACAGCCTACGAAAGTTACTCTTTGTAGTCTAAAGACGTAACTGTACGTATCGAGAATGACCTGATAATTTGCGAAGATATGATTAGGGTGAGATTTATGCTGGCGGTTCGTTAGCAGACAATATGATTGCCTTATTCAGTCAAGTGGATGTAAGTGCCGTATTCTAGGTACGTTGAGTGTGATGAGATTTTTCATATAAGCGAACCCCAATTAATGGACTCTAAGCACGGTGCTTATGGTCCGATTCAAGTGTAGGTAACAAGGAGACCAGTCCGCTAGCGTTTTGGAGGACTAATAAACATAGCCCGATGATTATTTACAGTTATGTGCTAAAAGTGACTGGGAAGACTTGATTTTGTCCAGAGGTAGGGGCTTAAAGCGTGTATGAGGCCCGAAGTTATATGCTACAGTGATTAGGGAGGACGATTAGGCCTCGTTTCGAAGTTAGAGCAAGGCGTTTCGTTAATCAATTTTCTAAAAAGTCAATTATTAGAGTAAGCATTAAAATATGTCTATATTAGTCCTGCCGTGATAGGTACTTGACTGAATAATGAAATAATCGACATTCAGTGATGACTGGATTGTAGGTGATAATTGTGTGTGACTTCATCATATACAGATTCGGATGAGTGAAAAACGTGGGGGCCTACAGTGTAGGTGCGCAGCGTTAGGATGAAACAGCAACACTAGTCATGAACCTAGAGCAACGGGGAGCGGTATACAAGCCTGAGATGCGAGTTGGCAGGGGAGGGTTTGCAAAGCGCTGAGAAGGCGATGGACAATGAGTCGTTGTCTTTCGATATCGCAGGTATGAACCGGACTTACGATGTGGAACTAGTGGTACCTATAATACAACTATGTTACTACTGTACTTATGCACAGTGTTACACTCTCACAAAGGTCACTTTATCTCTATGCCGCGCTCAGACCCACGTGCATGGCAATTCTAAAGAGTAACTCTTTATAATGATAACCATTTCCGTTCGTGAAGAAAATGGGAATAATCCTATGAATAAGCGACCCGACCATAATCCTGGCTAAGAGTGGGAGTAACTTCAAAAAATCAGTTAGTTACTTAGCAGTAACAAGCTTCGCCATGGAAAGACACTATATAGGATTCAGTTGCCAATTACCGTGATGCATTTTGCCTGTTACGGTACTATTTGATGAGCTAACAACGCACGATAGCCCAAGTGGTTTTCACATCCGTATATAGGTAGTAAGCGGAACGAACTCCGATGCACTGTAGGCTCGTGCGTGTTTTGATTACAGAGAGTAGTATTATTTCGAGCTTAAAAATAATTTTCGGATCCGACAATACGTCACAAGCGATATCTGCTGGAAAGAGAAAGAAAAAGAAGGAAAAGTTATCGGCATGGTCTCTAGGATTCTGGTATCAGGCCTTAGAAGCTTTCAGTGCGAATGACGGTACACTCATGGGCGAGGGGCCTGACGGATCGGTCGATAGGGCTATAGGGAAGCTGTCTACAACCGGTCGAGAGTCACGTTGCATTCTACTCTGCAAGCGGAAGAGTGTCGAACATATACACGGAGGGAGAGGAAGGGACGTCGAAATGTAGAGAGATCACGTGCTCGATACTGTTTGTTTCGAAGGTCCCGGTGAGATTATGCCTCCTTCCGTCGCCGTAGCACGTATGCATGCGCTAGGTGTAATTAGTATAAGTTGCCTGTGAGTGCTAAACGAATAAAACACTGTTGCCCGGTAGACAAACCAGCAAATCTATAGACTTGGATACGCGAGCAGATAATCGCTTGTGCGATGGTCAGCGAAACCGGTTAATACTGGCGAATATCACACGTCTTCTAAAAAACGGAACAGACGCCTACTGCGGGGCTAACAGTATCGTTACACAGTTCTAACACTATACGGGAGATATGTGAGGACATGGCAGTTGACGTTTGTAGTGCTAATGTGGAACTGCACAACCATGTTAATCATTATTTGCTTACGTTCGAAGTTGGGTACGTTCTGCAGCCGGAACAAGCAACTAACTTGAGTTTTATTTGCGAAGTTTACTCTTCCATGCTTCCTATGGGGCCAAGGCCAGCTATGGTAGGACGTGTGCGTGTATTGGTTCAGGTGGGATTAGTGTTCCATTTGTCGCCCCCGGTTTTTCGGGTGGTGTTCCTCACAGCGCCAATCTTTATAGTGGGGAGTTTTTCAACAACGCAAATGTGTATACATTACAATGCTATGACATGGTGGTAGTCGTCCTTGCAGGGGTCTCTGTTTATGACGAGAAAAAGTGACCTCTGTGAGAGTGGGTGACGTGAGGACAGAGAATAGTGCAAGTTAGCGAACGTAGTTCCAGCGGAAAAGTGTTGGCGCGTCATAACTCGATTAAAGTAACCTCATTTATGGCCTTTTGTCGTGACAAATCAATGGCACTTAGCATCAACGAAAATGCGGATGAGTTTTGTTATGCCCTTGTTAGTTACTAATCGGTATAGACAGAGTGTTCCTCGATTCTTGAAAAATTTAGAAGAGACGATCCTTGGGGGGTGGTGTTTTTAGTTGGTGCTACTTCCCGACTGCATATGAGAATTTGAAAGATCATCACAAGATTAACATATCTCTATCCCTCATCATGACATCAGATTATTTCTATACATGTCTCTTCACGGGTGACTAATGATTCTCATTTTTAATGTTCTCGTTGTTTGTAGCTTATAATCCGCTTGTCTGACGTCTTGAGGGCTAGTCTTACTCTATTAGGTGTACTTCCCTTATCACTTTAAGTACTCTGACAAAATCACAAAAAAAAAAAAAAATCTTTCGGTCAGTCACTAGCTTAAGCGCTTGGAACATGAATGGGCTGAGATCATGAATGACAATCTGGGCATATTGTTTATTGTCCTGCTATCGGGCTAAAGGTCAGTAAAGTTCAGTCGTAGGGCTCATGGGGGGAAAGGGGGGTGAGGTTGTCTACACTTGGAATCGAACCATACAAGTGCGGGGTTGATGGCTAATTTGGGTTCAAGCATTATATTGAAACATCATCACTCCAGTTTAGGAACGTTTGGTATCGACTTGTGCCATGGCAATTATCTGTCTGTCTAAACGAAGAGCCTCCCCTTTACCTCCATAATCGCATTGGTTCTATATTCATTACTTTTGACTACCACGAGTACCTTTCGTCATGCATGTTAATATTGGCTCATCGGGAATCTGTTGTAGAGATACCACAGTAAGCTTCCTCCAGTTCACTGTCATTCATTAAAAATCTATAGCAATGATATGAACATTGTTTATGGCTTGGGACTGTAACCGGTTCCTACTTTACTGATAGTTTACTCATTGAGAATCAACGACGTTGGTGTTTTGTCGCAGTCTAGGGATAACCTATATAAGGTCACACGTCGACCAAATACACGCATATAAGAATTAATGCCAGAGGATCACGTCAAAGTCTAATCAACTGTTTATTATGAGCTGATGGAACGGATATCGCGGTAGACCTCCAAAGGGAAATCATTATAGCTATTCGGTTCGAGACTACATGGAAAAAAAAAAAAAAAAAAAAAAAATAAAAAAGAAGAGATTATAGATATTTCATATTGGATGATGTAGTTCAAAAATCAGAGGCCTATCGCAAATGTGTAGATAAATTCTTTTTGGTCACTGAGTCGAACATGCATCATGACTATGAGCCCCTATGGGTTCGCAATCACTGCGGAGGATGAGATTCTAGCAGGAGTCGTGGATCGCACTGCTGAGAAGCAGTGTTCCATATACTAGGACGAAACATGACACAAGTAAAAAAATTACAATGACTGATTGATTAATGATTTAATAGTCATCACTTATTCTGGGCCTATGCCCAAAGTCAGAAATAAAACTCCACGGGTATGATGAATAATATGATAAAGGAGAACGTTTGGCGCAAGTATCATCTGAACACGCCGGTTAGTGAAAGATGACAACAACGTCGATAAAAGAGCATGCCGCGTTAATGAGTGTTTTTAGCTAGCTAGGAGTAAAAAAAACGGTGTGATACAATAATCAATACTTTTTCTTTTCATTCATGTGCGTTCGATTAGCCATCTAAAGTGTTTCCACACTCACTAGCCATATTGTTAGTTTGTAGATTTATGAGACATAACACTAAAAATATATATATTACAGACCACACCATATACAAAGTTTATATCATCTATTTTCATACTACTAGTTATTGTACAATTTTCATATGATCTTCTAGGAATTCTCAATGTAATATTTCAACACTGACTTAAGTAAAATTTCTTTTTTAGGTGTTCGTTTATATAGTTTACTTGTTATGGATGGCTGTTAGAAAAGGAATAAACTAGTCCTAACATACAATTGCCCAGATGAACAGTTTACATTTGGTTTGTACAATGTCACAACCAATCTATTCAATTATGCTGTTACTGTAAACTCATTTCGAATTTATTAAATGTGTTCGATTCTTAATTGCTCAGTACTGCGTGATTATAACAGTCCACAATCATAATAACTCCAAAAATAATATTCGAGATATAATTGGGTTTACGTTCAATCCAGATACTTTCTCATAGAATATTTTTTTAGTATTAGTGAATGAGGGTTTAGTAATGAAAGAAAAAGAATGAACCTATTTTTTTAACGAAAATTTTCCAAAAATATCAAACTGACTACAGTTGACACTGAGGTAATTTTTGATTAGTTCAAGATAGGACAGCTACAATACAAATCCCATTGCATAAACAGTAGTACAGCCTGCTAAGTTCACTAATCCCCTATGCCGTGGTTTAGATGATAATACAACTGAACTAATAGTGAAAATTGTTTATCTCTGCAAAGTTATCTATGCAATCTAACACCTTAGTTATTCAGTGCTTAAATATTAATTTTATTTGTCTTACGGAATTCACATCAACACTGCATTTCTAATTTCATTCTGATGGATATCAATTTAGACATCTCTGTGATGTGTGTGTGTGTTTACGCTTTTTCGAATGTTCATTTTCCCAGTTATTTTATGTAGTCTTTGTTCTATCAAATCTTCGTCTGTGTGTGATGTGGGGGGTACTATGGTGCGTGATTGTGTATGTTGGCAATTGTTCTCAATTTGTTGTGTCTTTAAGTTCCTCATTGGGTGTTGGTTGTATCCATTCCTCAATTCCACAACTTTGAACGCTTTGCGGTTGAAAACAAAGATTGCAATTATTTATGTTAGGAATATATAATAAAGATAAGAGAAAATAAGAATTCTACTAATTTCACTTTCTCCGCCATATCATGGTGAAAGGAGAATTATAATATATTCTCCATTGGTTCCCCTCTACAAATGACCTCTTATTGGCAACATCACAAGTTATCATGTGAATTTGATGAATTGTGATTTATTATGACATCAATAAATACTACAAAATACCAACTGTACTACCTTGAAATTCAATCCTAATTCCAATCAGCACATGCCTATGACACAGTACAGTTGCCACAGCGATAGCAAACTATTATTATGATACTCACACGGGGAGGAATGAACGTAAACTAAGCACAATATTCAATTAAAATAGTTGTTTTTTGTCCTGAGAATTTAGACACATGTCAAAAGTTTTTGTAACACGCAATGAATTTCCACCATCTATTTCCACGCTGCAGTTCGACGTTAATAGTAATCAATCCACAGTGATACACATATTCTATACCCACATAGTGGAGAGTCATATCTGAATAGATAAACGAGATCAAATGTCCAACTGAACTAGTTAGGTATAGAAGTCGATAATGCTAAAGTTCCAAGTGACCATGAAGCAGACAGTGTAGTTGTGCAGTTATATCTCATTCTGTACGAAATAGTTCTAACCACCGATGTCCATCACGAGATGGACAGTTCTTACGTACAATCAATGAGGTCTAATCCATGATACATCAAGCGTATTTGAGATAAGGTAATAGTTAGTATTCTTAGCAGTAGATAATGCGTAGTAGTAGTAGTAGTGTTTCGATCGTCCCCCTTAGTGTCTAACATGTTTTTTTATTTGTACTACGCTGTTATTGTGAACGCCATTTTTGATTGATTTTTGTTGAACAATTTTTATTAAATAAAAATTTGATCCATATGTTGTCACATCTGATTAAAATGTAGAACGGAATGTGTTAAATTTCCCTTACCTCATTTTTTCAAAATATATACGGAATAGCTTTATTTCTTATCAACTTGATTCGGCGCTTCCTTGTTCTATATTCGATTGAAAATCGTCAGTCGCATATATACTTAACTAATTCAATGGATATTTATCGGTAATTGCGTGATAAGATTCTCAACGTTAATTTCAGTACTAGATTGAATGGTCAAATTGAGGACAGTTAGTATCGTATAATTACGGTGGCAATGTAGTCTGAAGTAACTACAAGTTTTTGAACGGGGAGTTTGATGTGTTTCAAATTGCTACCAAGAGCATACATTAGCTGTCGCATGTTTCATGCAGCAAGTCACTAGTTACTGATACGCAACTAGCTAGGAAATTCTGATGTCCAGATGAGTACCTACAGTCACGTATAAAAAGATACACAACAGTCTTCAATGGCCTGAATAATACAAAGAAGATTCGACTAAGAAATGTATACTGTTTATATGATATTCGATTTCTTCGTGTTTTGTGAAACATATGTTTTAAAATGTTCGGGTGTGAGTGTGACTCTGATGACAGCTATAGTAACAACAACAATCACTTCAAGTTATATATTCTCGAGTTGACATGTTTCGGTTTATCGGTAAATTGAATTCTCGTTCCCGCTCGCAAGCCGCCCAACCTCCTAAAATGATTACTTGATTTATTGAATCAACTAAGGATAGATAACACGGCATTTTGGATTAAAAGTGGACTTAAGATTATTCTGTTGGTGATGTAATTAGAGAAACACGACACTGACGAATATTCAAAATAGTAATGGTGAAAACGCATAGTACGTTATCTGACACATAATATCCACCCCCCGAACGTCTCAACAACTTATCCTACATCTAAACAGCTCACAAAACAGAACCTAAGTGATAAATCTCAAAAAGCAGTCTCTGATCAATTGGTAGTTTTATGTTTTTTTGATTATTCACAAGGACTACTACATACAGTAATAGCATTGCCACGACACTACGATCGTATGGGCAAGTAGGACTCTAATCGAAGATTCCGTGTCTCAGCGCGCAAGAGATCACTTAGACCACCTAGTAATTTAGATAATTTTTATGCTGGGAAACTGAAGCTATGCAATTCGACCCAACTAGGGTATTGATATAATTTATAGGTGACACTTTCATCTAAGAAAACTAATGGAAAATTTCAGAAGTCACACAATCGCGAGTTGAATTGCAAAAGTTCAGCTCTGTAAATGCTTCAAGTTGCACATGGGAGTTGTCTCACTCAGGGTTATGCTCTCGTTGTATAAGAGCGGAAGTCCCTGATTCGAGCCCAGGGAATAGGTTCTGGTATGTAGGTTTTGCTATGCATTGAGAAAAGTTCCTTATGCAGAATGAGGAACACTATTCGATTCCTTCATAATGATTGGGTGCTAGATATAAATCAATTATACATAATGAAAACCCTTATACTGAAAACAACAACAAACACCAAAAAAATCACACAAAAAATTCGCTGATATGATAAGATTTATACATTTTTGGCCACAATGTATATACTATTTACTTTTGTATTCCTGAGAATTAAAGACCGTGTATTCCCGGTTTCTTCCATCACCAACACATCAAAACGGAGAACTCATAGGTTAGAATTATTTTTTGCCTCGTCTATTATCGTATGTACCGCAAATAACAGAATATAGGCCAAAAAGAATCTAAAACATTTGGAGTTTTAATTTTCCAATTTGTTATTTACATGACTTTCAAATTATCATAATTTTCTGAAGTGTGTACCATTTTCCGTTCATTGATATGAACCCAGTGGTCATTTCGTTGCACTACAGATTACGTCGGAATATTTAGTCTGACACAAGAAATGATGAATGTCCCAAAAACATGGACAACATAACGAAATCCATGGATTCCCCTATTCATCACATACACAATCACCTAAAAACTCATAGGAATATTTTATGTGTATATCATTTTTCATAGAACACAGAATAAATCTAAAATATCACATGATTTCTATTTTTCATCAACAATACAATTCTTGTCTTCTGGTTATTTCATGCCTATTAAGATTTTTGTCCCTCGATTGCTTATAAACAAACATGAAGCGTAATTATATGTACTAAAAGTTATTCAAGTTGTTGATTAATATCACTCATTGGTTCAAACCTCAATATCTCTGTGTCAAAATGGATTCATTTTCATTTCATTCTATATTTGAACGTGAAATAAATTATGTTATAACTCATTAATGCGCTTTTATTGTTAATTTAGTAAGAAGTTTAAGAAACTATTACAATTGCTTTATACACCGCTATACAATCACATTACATTACTGTGTCTGACAGAGAGCACTGAGTTTTGTGTGTAATCCGTGATGAAAAATTAACCTTTCTGTTATTTTGTGCATATAGTAATTATTATTATATATCCTCTGGAATTATTTAGTGAGTAATGAACGAGAAAACTTTTAAAGATAAATATAAAAGGGTGTTCTGCTGATAAACTCCAGTATCAGAAATCATTTATCAATATTTAGGAATCTTGTCATATGTGTACTGAGTATCTTTCCGATGACATCGTGGTATATTAGCGAGTTTCAGAAATAGAAATGAAATTCTAGGCTCAAATTGTTTACATTATTAAGGTATGACTCATACAGTCTCTATTTACTATCTAAATCAATAAAGCCAATGCTTGAATGTCATTCACTAGAGGCTGAACATCAAGCTATGAGGCACCTCTAATTTGTAAACGCAGTCACTGAATCTGAGATGTTTCCTCCTAGTTTTGTTGTGCGATCGTTCGAATTGAACTCGCACAAGCTAAGAAATCTCCTATATCATGAGAGATTCCTATGTCAAGTGATAAGGGCTACCCAATCTTGACGAAGTGTCCATTGAATTGGGAATAATAACATTGATTCAAGGTCTTCATCTTCTAATAACTACTATCGACGATACAAGCAAGTTGTTTCGTGAATGATGT
>OX103973.1:26735820-26780266 GCA_944470395.2 Schistosoma turkestanicum
AATTCGGTGGAGACAATTTTCTTTGTGATGATATCATTTTCTGATGCTGTTCAATCGTATTTATAAGTAATCTATACTATTATACTTAATACTTAAACTTTTCGATCATCCGAACCATGTTACGCAACACAAATTGTCTTCTACCACTTGAATAAATATGATTATTGCTAATAATTTTGTAAAACTCCTTTATTTTACTATAGACGTGGAAAATTGTACAGCCACACAAAATGATATCGTGTAAAAGAAAATATTTGTTTGTGAAATTCTTCGTATTTTTATTCAATCCCAAAATGGTTTATTTTAATTACATTAGAGAATAGATTACTTTATTCTAAGTCACATTGTTTCTGTAACAGTAGAAATCTTCTAAGGTTTTGTAACATTTCTTGTTATAAAAAAACCACTTTTTGATTGGACTAATTTTAAATCAAGATATAATTTTTATTGAAAAGTAGTAAATGTGAGCAAATCAACTGAAATCAAAGTTATTAAAAAAAAGTACTTTATTACTTAAATCTCATTGGTCAGTAAAGTTAACCAATTAATGAAAGCAATTAAGCTTTTAGGGTCATTATGTAGTTTGTCGATTGAGTTTCAGGGACAAATGATTAATGTTTGATTTTTTCGGAACTCTATAAACTGAAACAACTGAATTCGTGAGATAAACCTCTAGATATTAATCACAATAGCATACATGAAGTTGCACGGCATGGCTTTTGAAAGGTAGATCATGACAGGAAAAGTAAAATCGAACTAGAAATTCACTAAAACATTATTTAGACTTCACATATAACATTTATTGAGTGAAGTGTAAATTTACGTTGTTAGAATGATTGAATCAAATTATAAATATCAGTTACCCTGACTTGTTTGATTAAAAAATTCGTAAAAAGACCAAAAGACCAACAGAAATAACTAATCGATCATGAAAGTAATTGGAAATATCATGTCATATTACCCTAGGAACAAATCGAATTCTGTTTATTTAAGTTGCAAAATGAATTGACGTCACCATGCGCACTCCCCCTAAATGCCTTGGTTGTAGTCGAGAGTGAGGAGTTTTCCTTTCCGACGGATTGATGCCATTCACTGGTAACACCATGTTAGTAATGCAGGAGTTTCAGCAGAATATGTTAGGTAGATTAAAGCAACGATAATTTAATCGATGTTACTATCTTGAAAACCGACTTCGGTGGCTCGGATATGAATTATGAATGTCACTTCGGGCGAACTCCACATTGTGCAATTACTACCAACTCTTGGATTGGTTGGGAGAAATGGTCAGTGTCCCTGTATGGAAGAAAGCTGTATGGGACTGACATCTGTTGGTCCTTCACGACTCCTTGGTTGGCGTCCTAGAAATGATGCAACACAATGGCATGAGAAGTGATCAGACATAGTTCAAAAACAGAAGCCTGTGAGGGGGTGCTGCTGTAATATATACCTCACTTTCTTCACGCAATAAAAATTACTCCTTTGACTGAAAGATTTCTTTCTGATCAAATTTCCCTTGACCAAACTGTTTCTCTTATTATTATTTCACTCATCATTCTTTTTCTAACACTTCACAACCTCATTTTTAATGTCTGGCTCATGTATATGTTGGTGCCTCACTTGTATAAATAATGATGTGTTTTAAATCAATAAATCAATAAGTGAAACAACATTGTCTACTTTGTTCAATGCAAAGTGACTACTCTATAAAGACTGTCTGTAATAAATAATTTAACAAACTTTCATTGCATACAAGTCAAATCATAAATTTTAATTAATGATTTTTTTTCTCTCTCTCATCATACCAATTACCAATTCATTCACAATTAATATTATCTTTTAATTTGATATAAGTAATATAAGAATGGAATGGTTTTAATCTGTGTTTTTGTATGTCGTTGTTTGTATATTTTAATTAAGACATTGTTGTTATTATCATTTATTTCTATCTATTGGATTAAGATTAACAGGACAAACTTTGTCTTTTAAGTCACTCACTTATATTTCATTTCTCCTTTCTTTTTTGCGCTAATCACCTTTTTACTTGTTCTTTTCATTGTGAGAAAAGAAAGGGAACTGAGTATGTGTGTGTGTGCAGAAGATGGTCTTGTGTTAGTTTTATACCTGTTTAGATTAACATTAAGAGATGAATCTTGACAAAAATCTTACTTCAGTTATAACTTCAATTATAGACACTAAAGTGAATTAGGCATATGGACTAAAAAATCCACGGAATTTTGTAATGCTGTGAAGAGACGGCCATTCACTGCTTACAGGTTTCTGATGGTGGTCTAGCAATGATCGATTCATGATTTCAGAAAGTAATTCAACAATCTCTACAACCTGATACTGCAAATTCTTATTTTATTATCTTACATTTTTTTGTTCAAGAAACTTGAATGAAAAATGTTATGTACTCTAGACAACCTTGAAGGTTATCACTAATTCGAGGAAGAATTTAAAAAAGACAATTATATTAATAAGGAGTTGTGGCAATTGTTGATTTGAATTACAACACCACTGAACCTCGGTTCACTGATTCAAAAGTTAAGCATTCATGTGCTAGATCGAAGATCCCATCCTAGTGTGGTGCGCGCTACTTTTATTCCTGTTTAGATTAACATTAAGAGATGAATCTTTACAAAAATCTTACTTCAGTTATAACTTCAGTTAAAGACACTCAAGTGAATTGGGCATATGAACTAAAAAATCCAATGAATTTTATAATGCTGTAATGATCATTCTAACAGTAACAATATATTAAATTATAAAAATTTTAATCAGTAGAAATTCGGAATAGTTGACATTTCGTGACTAAAATCACTTTCTTTCGTTAGTTTTTTTTCTATTTATTTCAGAGTAAACAATTTAAATTTAGTCATGAAAACATTGAAAATCGAAATTTCCACTTTTATTTTAAATGATTGATTATAAAATGTTGGTTAAGTTTTTTATTCAAAGCTTTATTTACTGCATAATTGTGGTATAAAAGATTTGCTTTCGTTTGATCCGAACATGTTTTTTTTAATGAATTCTAAAACAACTTTTGAGATAATTTATACAGTAAAAAATTCCTTCATTTTCTTGGTTAGTTCAATAGTTTATTTTCACTTTAATGAATTCTTGCTTTTTGAAATTATGAATCGATCAATGTTGGATCATTAGAAACCTGGAAGCAATGGACAGTCGTTTAGGTCCTGGTATGAGACTCATCAGCAGTGCACTTCTAGTGCTCAGTGGTCTACAGTTAAGTGTTAGCGCTGAACACCGAAGGTCCTGGGTTTGAATCCTGTGAGTTGTTGGAGTTGTAGATGAGTAACTACTGATGAGTCTCATACTGGGACGAAACGGTCCTTCAGTGCTTCCAGGTTTCTGATGGTGATCTAGCAATGATAGAATCACGATTTCAGAAAGTAATTCAACAATCTCCTTAACCTCATAATGCAAATTCTTGTCTTATTGTCTTACAGTTTGTTGTTCAAGAGAACTTGAATGAAAAATGTTATGTACTGCCAGAACACCTTAAAAGTTATCACTAATTCGACAATATACATCCCTCTTACTGTGATTAGGGATATATGTTGAGGAATAAATCAGTGTTTCCTCTATTTATCCTTCGTCTTATTTTCAGTAAAACAGTGTACTAATAAACGAGCAATAGAATTCTACTTTCATGAGTATGATGAAATCTATCAGTTTCGCTTACAACATGTTTTTATGTAACGTTAATTTCAAAAACCGCTGATTTTCAAATTTATAACTTACTTATCATGATTTAATTATCACTAACTATATCAATGTCATATTTCAGTTTGTTTTAAAGTTTTGTTTACCGCCTTCAATAAAAATAAAAGTAGTCCTAATTTTGGAAATTCAATAAAAATTATCATTTATGTAGAATTTTTAACAGATATGTACAATTAAAAATTATGAATTGAACTGATTTTGGTCAGTGTCATTTTAAATCTATCGAATATTATTATCATCATTATTTTAAAAGCAGCTTATGTAAAAAAAAAGCCAACTGTAGTCAGTCAAATGTTATGAAGCTTTTTTTTGAAAGGATAGTTTTTCAAAACAGTGAATAAAGCTGCTAGATTCTAACTGACGACTGATATGTACCTGCTAGTAATTAAATGAGATAAGCACCGGTTCTTTTGACAGCTGAAAACTCATGTACGGGTACAGCGACTTCTTCCGCCTAGAACTTTATGTATACGTCTATGTTTGATTAAACGTAATTGTCATTATAGTAGATATGAATTACTGTCGAACCGTTACTGTTAAACAATTAGAAGAGTGGAAGATTCATTTCTCATGAGATTAATATTTCTTTATGAATCGCACTCAACTTGGCTGACACGTGAATAACGTGTATGGTTGATTAGCTTATAACTGACATGTATTTAAACGATTTCCGATATAAATGAACTAACATATAAATTATAATGGATTATAATCGAGAAGAACATGTGTATTGCATGTGTATATAACTGGATAATAATAATGTTTGGTAACAGTTGTATTTAGTTTTAAAACTGAAGAAATTTTTTTAATAGATGCTGTTAGAAATGAAAAACTGTTAAATTTTGTATGTTGGTTGAGGGCTAGAGATGTAAATACTGCAAATATCTTTCTTCTTTTATCTATGTTTAAGTATTTTAATATTAGGTAAATTACGTAATTAACTACTCTTAGAGTATTTACTTCATTCTTCTAAATCGTATAACTTTACACTAAATGACTGAGCCAAACATTTTACTTAAATATATATATATATATATTAAATATATATATTATATATATATATATAACCGGACAGATACCATCAGCAACAACCTACTGTAGCAGAAAACAAACCAGATTCCAGCAGAGGAGGAATCCAGAAGAAGCAGGGGAAGTGGATAGGACACACATTGCGGAAAGCATCTGACTGCGTCACAAGACAAGCCCTCACTTGGAACCCTCGAGGTCAAGTGAAAAGAGGAAGGCCAAGGAACACATTACGCTGAGAAATGGAGAATGACATGAGAGGAATGAACAAAAATTGGAGAGAACTGGAAAAGGAAGCTCAGGACAGATTAGGTTGCAGAATACTGGTGCGGCTGCCTATACTCTTTTGGGAGTAACAGGCGTAAATAAAGTATATAAATATAACCAGGAAAGTTTTTTTAAAACTTGGAGTTAATTAGAGGAAAAACTCAGAATTGTGAATGATTTGATTAAATGTACTTAATCGTATCATCTGTACACATTTACCCTGAGGGTTTTGGGATTAACACTTTTGTACAACAGAAAATTGATACAAGCTCAGCCAAAATGATAATGTAATTTATTGAACTTGTTGGGGATTATAAACAAAACTGTTATGTTAACACTTAATACCAAATTTTTAGATAAGTTTCGAAGTGATCTTGATTATTTGAACTAACTGGTTTTTTAATTGAATCCAGTTAATTAATGATTTTCAAGTTGTATTCAAGTTGCATGTTCTTTAAGTTTTTGCTGAATGAATATTGTTCAATAAAAATCTTTTGAAATCATGATGAACTGTAGTATGCCTTTTATTACAATAAAAAACTTAACCTAATAATTAGCTTTCACTTCAGTGAAAAACTATTTTGGCATTAGGTATGAGATAGTAATTTTCATTGAAACCTTTCGAACTGATATACAAATCTCTTTCTGTTAACGATGTCTATCAGTGAGTAAATAAGTTAGGATTTTACTGAAATTTTCTTAAAATGGATACAATGAATACCAGTTCAATATTTCAGTGCTCATGATTCTTATTCCATGTAGAGTTATTGGTAAGACTCCCAAGAAACTTATCATCTGAGTACTCATTAGTTTTTAGTTACTTTTTAATCAATATTAGCTAATGATTAGGATAAAAATTATCTCTAAACTCAAAAATATCCACTTCTTCCCTTTATATCACTTAATTTAACCTTACAAAATGTTTGCCAGTCGTTTAAAACTTCTGATATGTCTCCTTTTATGATGATAACTGAAATGAAACAGTAAGTTAGTTAGTACTCATCACTATGATATATATTTCTAAAATGAATGGAACTTTATATCCACTGAATTCAATCAGATCTTTGAACTGGATAAGTATCCTGTTGATGACTGGCTACCCGATGATTAGTTAGTGCAAATGTTATTATCTACTCATCACTAATTAATTCTATTATAAAGACTATTTACCAATTTAAAAATATTTGTATTACATTATTTTAATGAAAAAAATAGTATCATTTTTTCAAAAAACCAACTGGTAATTACATTTAATTGCATCATTTATAATTTTAATACGAATCCGTATTTGTTAATTGTGTTCATTGAAAAATTAATTCATGTGACCATTCATTTTAACTAGTAAAAAGTAACCTGTACAATTTTCAATAGGTTCTTTGTTAAAAAAATTAGAATAGAAAGGAGTAATAAATGATAATTTTATGTTATAGAATAATGAGAATCCTGTTTGGTAAAGTGCATAAGAAGCTTTATATATATGTATATCATTCACGTGATGTATACCAATTGAAAATGATACAATTTACATAAATTGAATATTGTGCCATCAATTGTATTATGAAAGTATCACTAGTTAGTAGTATAAACATTGAAACATTGTATAGGATCTAAGCAATCATTAATCTATGTGATTAAAAAGTAGTTCTGAATAGTAAATGTTCAAAAATCAAGTTATTTTCTTTTTCTGAAAATGATTGCAATGATAGATTATTGACAATTTCGATAGAGAGAGTTCCAGTGTCACCCAGTGTTTATGTAACCAAAATGTATTTCAGTACATAAAAAACTGTTTCGGGTACATTTTAATGCCTGTTTTTATTTACATGAGTATTATAGGTACATAGAGTGAGAGCCTATATAGATGATCAGTTAAGTAAATAATTATCCTTGTATTATCCTTTTAAAAAAATAATAAATGATAAAATAATCAATTTATCGATCGCATACAGTTTATATTGAAATATCGATGCTGTCATTTATTTAATAGGTGCTTTGGGAATTGATAGGAAGAGCATACCAAAAATGAAGTACATTGAAATCACCAATCAATGATTGTTAGACCACCGTTAGAAACCTGGAGGAACTGGATGGCTGTTTCGTCCCTGTATGGAACTCATTAGCAGAGCGCCTCCACGACTCCTTCACCTCACAGGACCTTCAGTCTAGCACGCAAACGCCTAACCTCTGGACCTTTGGGCTGGCATTCAACGGTGTTAATGTCTGACTCTGATCAATCCACAGATTTAGCGAGACCTCACCCATTTGTCTGGGTAGTTACTGCCTATACCCGATTGGGTAGAACATCACTGGTCACATCTCACTAGAACTCTGAGAATCTCTTCACGAAGCTAGTTACTAGTAAGCAGAGTTTAAGATTTTTCAATTAGAGTTATAGAGATTTGTATTTGTTGCATTAGGTTTCTAATGGTGGTCTAAAAATGATTGATTGATTGATTGATTGATGATTTCAATGTGCAACAAACACTAATCTCCATAACTTTAATTGAAAAAATGGAGAAGTCGAAAAATTTATCATGAAATACGTATGTACTTATTTACGCCTGTTACTCCTAATGGTGCATAGGCCATCGACCAGCAAATTATTTTTTCTGGTTAGTGTTTTATTTAGCGAGCTGGATTTCTACTGGATGGTGCCATTAACCCTATGCCCAACGCTCCTCCTTTATCCCGGGACTGGCAGTAATTCTAGAAGAGCTTCAGGCATAGTTATCATGAAATAAAAAAGTGATTATTCTAAGAATAATAAATATGTCTTCTTCTCATGGTTTTTATTTATCTTAAAGTGGACAATGTTTAAAGAAAACTTGACAGCAGAATTGAGTAGGAATTGAATAGGAGCTTTCTTTTTAGCTCTATTAGTGACAATATTTGATACAAACAATAACGAATCTAATCAAAAATAGATTTATATGTTGCTGATGTTAGCTCAAGTTATACATTTTTTCAATTTACAGACATTTGTAGTAAAAAGAAATTCATTAGAAAGACTGTAAGAAAGGTTTTCGGAAGGTTTTCTGGATCAGATTATTGAAACCTATTACAAAACGAATCAATCAGCGGAAACACCCGGGAATGAAGTAGATATCTATAACACCTTTAAAATAAAAATATCATTCTCATTTCACTTCGTAATAATCTATGAATATGGAAAGAAGGACGTAGTATTTAAATATGTATATATCTTTCAACTTGATACACAAAACTAAAATGTAATAATCTTGTTTGTGGATTGATTGAGATTTACCATATCAACTGATATTCATTCACTCACTGATAATGTGATCATTCCTTTTTTGTTTGTTATAAATTAGTAAAGATGTCTCTATTTCTCTCTCTCTCCTTACTTTGTGTGATTAGATTTTTTTGTAAGTAAATAAATAGTACGAACTTTTTAGTTAGTGTTTCTACGCATTGAAATCATCAACCAATTGTTGTTAGACCACCGTTATAAACCTGGAAGCACTGGACGGCCATTTCGTCCTGGTGTGTGACAGATCAGCAGTGTGCATCCACGACTCCCCCAACTCAAAGGATTAGAACCCAGGACCTACGGTCTTGCGCGCGAACGCCTTAATCTCTGGACCACTGAGCCAGCACCTAACGGTATTAATGTTTAACGCTGATCAGTCTGAGGATTCGAATCCTGCGAGGTGTAGGAGTCATGGATGTGCATTGCTGATGCGTCCCGTACCAGGACGAAACAGCTGTCCAGTGCTGTCAGGTTCCTAATAGTGGTTTAACAATGATTGGTTGATGATTTCAATTTGTAGATAAACAGTGGCCTTAATTTACTTGGTAATGTATTCTACTGTATTTCTCTTTTGTATCATTCCTTGCTAGAGAGAATTTTCTCTCTAATTTCTAATATCTACCTGGATTTTATTTTCACTATAATACATTAAGCTGTTGATAAATATATAAGATATTTATCATCATTTGAAGTTACTTACAATTACTGAAAAGCCTTGATATGATATTTGAAATTCAAATATTATTCCCATGTGTCTAAGTCACCATTTTATTTTATTTTATTTTATTTTATTTTACCACGTCATCTATTTTAAAATTGATCAGTTAAATAGGCTTTCATAAACACTTTTTAAATACGTGATTGTGTATCTGTTCTAATATTTATCAAATCTAACTGTCACTCCTAATATTTATTGATGGAAATGTATACAATTTATACTGATTTGTTTACTGAATAGTCGACATTGTCATGTTCAGTTCAATTCATTTTTCTCACGGACATAAATTTAAAGTCAAGCAAGAATAACAAACATCATAGAAAATAATCTGAATTCATTTTATTTAGTGATTTCCCATCAGTTGTATACAATCGAAACATTCTAACTTACTTACGGCTATCACCCTCAATGGAGGATTGGTCGCAGATCAGTATTCTCCAACCCTCTCTGTCCTGGACTTCCCCTTCCAGTTCTATTGAATATTTGTTCATTCTCCTCATATCTTTCTCTATTTTTCGGCGTAATGTGTTTCTTGACCTCTTCCTATTTTCCTTTTACCTTGAGGGTTCCAAGTGAGGGCTTGTCTTGTAACGCAGTTAGGTGCTTCCCTCAATGTGTATCCTATCCACTTCCACCACTTCCTGCTGATTTCCTACTCTGCTGGAATCTGGTTTGTTTTCTGTTCCAGTAGGTTGTTGCAGATAGTGTCTGTCGAACGGATCCAAAGTATTATGCGTAGACATTTGGTAATGAACACTTGAATCTTCAAAACAGAAAATTGTATTATTTACTAAAAATCATACTTTATATCATAACATTAAATGTACATCATGTTTTATTAATCGAAATTCGCTGATTTGCAAATACACCTTCCTTGTAATAATGATAATGTAGGAGATTATCATACCGGATGAAATGTATCGGAATAACTCAAGTGACCTTAAATTCTTTCATGTTTGTCAATACAATCTGAGGCCGATTCACAGCATACATAATAAAGCTTAAGTTTTAGATTTATTTCCTCAGTAAAATTATACGTTACAAACAACAACTAGTAGAATTCAGTGGTTATGATCAGTGGTGCCTCGATTTATAAATAGACTATATGTGTATATCTTCCTATTGGATGCATGAAGTCATTCGATGATGTAGGAAAACTTGAATCCAGATTGAGTGCTGTTCGACATCTGTCAGTGTGAGAAAGGTTTAAATGTATTCTTAACAGAACTGACATTCCTGTAGTGGATTCAATGCTTGGTCAACCAGCATCATGCTTTATCTCTTAGAATCAAAGTCTTTTGAATTAACTCTGTTTTTTTAGAATTCACACTATATCAGTAAAATATATTATAATCATGATATTAAGACTACAATTATAGGCAAATACATGAAACATTACGAAAGGTGTTTTACGTAATAATTTAAAATATTTAATTGATATTTAATTTCATCAATGTTTATTTCAGTAAACAGGTATGCGATTGCAATCAGGATGGATTCAATAAGTTGTGAATTGTATATTTGCTAGCCAGTTTTCTTTAATTTAACCAATCTATCAAGATTAATCCGAGTGAAGTAAATTGACATTGAGTAGTTTGAACAGAACAGAATTATCATAAACTAAAAGGACCGCTTTACCACAACACTGAATCAAATGTTATCACTTGTCAGTACGACTACAACTGCTTGCATCCAATGCTTCTCTTTAGATTGAATTATTATTTTTTTAAAGCGTTACACTGATTTATTAGTTAAGAAATAACCATGGGTCATACTATGGATGGATTATCTCATAAGAAGAACAGCGAAATCGAATGACTGTGGTGGTGTTTCGTTCTCTATAAGCTAGATGTTTTGGTTAGGGAGCTTTTATTGTTCTTTTGAACAACATCACCAGCACACACTTCAGATCCCCGCAGTCTTCCTTCAATAATTTTTTGAAATATTTATCTTTGTTAAAAAAGACCGTTATCAGTAAGGGGTTGTGACAATGGTTGATTTGAATTGCAACACCACTCAACCTCGGTCCACTGATTCAAAGCTTATGCATTCATGTGCTTGATGGAAGATCCCATCCTAGGATTAAATGGTTGTCCAGAGAGTTTCCAAGTTTTCGCTGGTTAGTCAGAAAAAAATAATAAAATGACCATTGTTTCTCAAGCTTAGTAAACTTCAGCTATTTTGCCCATAACGTGACCAACTGATCAGATTACCAGTTTAAACAAATTTTTTTTTAATAATTTAACAAAAAAACTGTATCAACCAGGAATTGTTGATTTTTATCAACTATACTGAAAAAGAACACCTTGTGTATGTATGTATACACAAACAAACACGCACATCATATCAACTCAACCATTCAAATTAATCAATGTCACCACATCTAATCTAAGCAAATACAACAACTTAAATGATGATGACGATGATGTTGATGTTGTTTAACATAAACGTGATAAGTAAAATGTCAAAAATAGGTTGGTTTATTTTTTTTACGCGAGGGGTACAACATATCCAGTTTATTGTACATTTAATTCAAATTGTTAAAGCTTTTTAAAAAAAACTGATAGTTTTCTATTTATCATTTTCGAGTATACAGTTTGAATGTATTTATTCATATATATATATATATATATATATATATATATATATATATATATATATATATATATATATATATATATGTTTGCATAGTGTGGCTATTTTCCTCTGAAAAAGTTTACTCACTCACACACACACACACACGTACACATACACACACACACACACTAACACGCATACACACACACACATACACATACACATACATTTTTTTATGACATTCATCATTAAAAAAAAAACAAATGATGCACGTGATATGAGAGAGAGAGAGAGAGAAAAAAATAGCCTGAACTATATACACAACAAGTGACTGTGGAAGATAGGAAAAAAAAACGAGAAAAGTTTTTTGTTTTTTGCATTCATCAGTCATTTACGCGCGTTTATAGTTTAGTTAGTTAGTTAGTTAGTCAGAAAAATATCGAAAACACACAAGATAAGCAGGAAAAAACAAAATAAAATAAAATAAAACCCATAAATGAACAAAATACAATGAGAGAGAAGGCAAAGGGAGAACAAACAAACAAACGAAAAAGAATAACTGGTCATAAAATGCAGTGAATTGTGATAATCATTTTTTTTTACAATATATATAGAGAGAGCAAGGAAAATTCCATCTCAATGTAACTAACTAAATGAGAAAGATTATTTTTGTCTTTCTATTCAATAGCATGACTTTCTTTGTCTGTTCTGCTTAATTCTTTTTATCAGGATGAGTAATACATTGATGAAGTACCGTTTATAATGATGTTGTAGTGATGAATTTAAGTAACTTTTCAAAATGATCACGAGACTTATGGTACTGATGAATGAGTGAGCATATAAATAAATGAAATTTACGGTTTACAGACAGTACAAATAGAAAAAGGTATTACTATTCACTACCTGCAGCCCTCAATGGTACATAGGCCATAGACCAGTGTTCTTCAGCCTGTTCTGTCCTAGGCTTCCCTTTCCAGTTCTGTTCAATTTTTGTTCATTCTTCTTATATCGTTCTCTGTTTCTCGATGTAATGTGTTCTTTAACCTCCCTCTTTTCCCTTGACCTTGAAGGTTTTAAGTGAGGACTTGTTTTGTGACACTGTTAGTTGCTTTTCTCAGTGTGTGTCCTATTCACTTCCACCGCTTATTCCTGATTTTTACTGCGCTGGAATCTGGTTTGCTCTCTCCCACAGTAGGTTATTTGCTGATGGTGTCCGGCCAACGAATCCGAAGTATTTTGCGTAGACAAGTGTTAATAAACACTTGTATGTTCCAGATGATGTCTTTAGTAGTTCTTCAAGTTTCCGCTACATACAGTAGAACTGTCTTCACATTTGTTTTGGGAAGTCTGACTTTAATGTTGGTTGACAGTTGTTTCGAGTTCCAGATGTTGCTCCATTGTAAAAATGCAACCCTTGTTTTTACGATCCGCGCCCTCACATCTGCATCGGATCCACCTTGCTCATCAATGATGCTACTTAAATGTGTAAAGGTTTTTACGTCCTCGAAGCCATCTCCATCAAGTGTGATTTGATTGGCACACGTTGTTTTGTATCGGAGAATCTTGCTTTTCCCTTTGAGTATGTTGAGATTTGCTGCTATTGATGTCGCTGCTACACTGGTTGTCTTCTCTTACATTTGTTGTTGTCGTCCAGCCGCATCCTGGGGTGGGCTCGCCAACCCCATGCCTAACTCTCCTCCTTTATGCGCGCTTGAGACCGGCAGTAGCCCCAGAAAGGCTCCAGGCGAAAGCATTTCACTGCATATGTAGTACTATACGGCTGTAGATATTGTTTTGATTAATATCATGCATAGTTATCGGAATCTCACATGTGTTTTATTGTTCTGTAAGATTATTTTACATAAGTAGTTCAATTCATCATTAAAAGATGTTTCATTGTTCTATTCTTTCAGTTCACTATTTTACGTAATGACGTGAAAACAATTGAGTTTAACCATGTGCTTCAAATAGTTGATGATGTCATCAACGTAGGCATAATATTGACATAAAATAGGCAATGAGTATAATTTATCCACAATGAGAATGAAATTTTCACAACTGAACAATCAAGTTTAGATAACTTAAAACACCACGAAATACATACAAAACTAATTTAATTGTGTTATGCCAATTGACCTTGTCGACACTGAACAGTAGAATTATTGTGTTTTAATAAATTTTAAGATATCTATGTAGTATTTTTTTGTAATTTCTGACATATACAAGATTTTTTCAGTCAGAGTTATGGAGATTAGTGTTTTTACACATTTGAAATCATCAATCAATCATTGTTAGACCACCATTAGAAACCTAAAAGTACTGGACGGCCGTTTCATTCTGGTATGGGACTCATCAGCAGTGCCCATCCTCGACTCCTGCACCTCACAGGATTCGAACCCAAGATCTTCAGTCTTATTCGCGAATGCCTAACCTCTGGACAACTGAGCTTGCATCCAACGATGGTAATGTCTAACTCTGATTGATCTAGGGGTTTTGCGCAACCTCACCCATTTGTCTCTGGTAGTTACTGTCTACACCCAACAGGGTTGAACTCCATTGGTCACGTCTTCTAACTAGAACTCCGAGAATTTCCTCACGAAGCTAGTCACTAGTGAGCACATGTTACGTATTTTCAGTTACAGCTTTGGAGATTTGTGTTTTTTACATATTTGAAATCACTAATCAATCATTGTTAGACAGTAACACCGTTGGATGCCGGCCCAGTGGTCCAATGGTTAGGCGATCGAGCACAATACCGAAGGTCCCGGGTTCGAATCCTGCCAGGTGCAGGAGTCGTGGATGCGCACTGCTGATGAGTCCCATACCAGGAGCAAATGACTGTCAGTGTTTCCAAGTTTCTAATGATAGTCTAACGATGACTGATTGACGATTTCAAATATATACAAGATTGATTAATGATTTCAAATGTGTAAAAACGCAAACCTCCAAAACTGTGCCCCAATATAATGTAACAGTGCTCACTAGTGACTAGCTTCGTGAGGAAATTCTCGGAGTTCTAGTTGAGAAGACGTGACCAGTGGAGTTCAACCCTGTTGGGTGTAGGCAGTAACTACCAAAGACAAATGGGTGAGGTCGCGCAAAATCCCTAGATCAATCAGAGTTAGACATTAACACCGTTGGATGCCGGCCCAGTGGTCCGATGGTAAGGCGTTCGCCTACAATGCCAAAGGTCCCGGTTTCGAATCCTGTGAGGAGCAGGAGTCGTGGATGCGCACTGCTGAGGAGTCCCATACTAGGACGAAACGGCCGTCCAGTGCTTCCAGGTTTCTAATGGTGGTCTAACAATGATGATTGATTAATGATTTCAAATGTGTATATACAAGATTGTTTCATGAAAGGTCTATGCAGTTATTCTTTTGTTTTCCTCTTAAAATGTCTCTTTTATAAATAGTACAACTTGTAAAAAAATCTCACATCTAAAATCTTTTAATCAAGCACCAGAAAAAAGTAGGAAGATTACCTCAGGCTATTATTATTTTCAGCTCAGCTGTATTCAATGGCAACACTCTATGGTCGGAATCATAATTTATGAAAGAAGTAACTCTTTCTTTTAGTCAATTGTAATATCTGTAGCAAAGTACTCAAATAATTTATATGAAGTGGATTTTATTTAATTTAATTTTTTTTATTTTTGGAATTTCAAATTGGATCGAATTCATTTATTCAAGACAGAAGAAAAAATCAATATGGTTAGTTTTTAGATGAAATTTTCAATATTCAATAAAATAGGGAATTAAATGTTCAATTTTCAAATTTTCACACTGGTTCAGTTTTCTAATTCAAAGAATAAATAATTGAACATATGGTCAATTGTAGTTCAAATTATATTGAACATTTATCATTATTATTTCTTTTGTATGAAGGATTGAATGAATGAATGAGATAGATTGACAATTATTGACAATGGTGGTTTTTGATAAAAATTAACCAAAATTCATCGTTTTGATAAAGATTAATTTGAATAATCGTTTAATTGATATCATCATAGACTTAAATTGTTAGTTTAAATGACACTTTATGATTTATTTGTTGTTCAACTTAAATTGAGTAAACATTTGTTGTTTTACAATGTAGTTAGTTATTTAACAAAATCACGACAATTATATTAAGGAAAAATATCTGGATAACCAGATAGTCAGATAAATAGAAAGGTAGAATAAAAAAAGATTATTTATCATCTTTGGTTTTGAGCATAGAATACATTCTACACACCTAACATTGATCATTGATATCATAATGAATTAACTTGATGCATCATAATAAAACAAAATCAAAGAAATGATTAACCGTGGTTTTGTGAACTAACCAATAGGTCGATTCTAGGTCATTGATTTCAGTTACACTGTCTTTTGTTTTAAATTTATATTTTTAACTGGTTTTCGATGTTAATATAAATGATTATATATATAAGTTTGCATTACGGGGCTGTGAAGATTGTTAAGTTACACATTTTTGAAACTATGAATCGATCAATGTTAGATCACCATTAGAAACACACAGTGAGCACGTGAATCTCTCTCAACAACAACAACGGAGGAGGGGGGGGGGGGGGGGGGGGGGAAAAAAAAAAAACAACAGGAGAAAAGAGAGAGATTCACGTGCTCACTGTGTGGTTCTAATGGTAGTCTAACATTGATCGATTCATGGTTTCAAAAATATGTAACTTAACAATCTTCACAACCCCGCAATGCAAACTTATATATATAATCATTTACATTAACATCGAAAACCAGTTGAAAATATAAATTTAAAACAAAAGACAGTGTAACTGAAATCAATGACCTAGAATCGACCTATTGGTTAGTTCACAAAACCACGGTTAATCATTTCTTTGATTTTGTTTTATTATGATGCATCAAGTTAATTCATTATGATATCAATGATCAATGTTAGGTGTGTAGAATGTATTCTATGCTCAAAACCAAAGATGATAAATAATCTTTTTTTATTCTACCTTTCTATTTATCTGACTATCTGGTTATCCAGATATTTTTCCTTAATATAATTGTCGTGATTTTGTTAAATAACTAACTACATTGTAAAACAACAAATGTTTACTCAATTTAAGTTGAACAACAAATAAATCATAAAGTGTCATTTAAACTAACAATTTAAGTCTATGATGATATCAATTAAACGATTATTCAAATTAATCTTTATCAAAACGATGAATTTTGGTTAATTTTTATCAAAAACCACCATTGTCAATAATTGTCAATCTATCTCATTCATTCATTCAATCCTTCATACAAAAGAAATAATAATGATAAATGTTCAATATAATTTGAACTACAATTGACCATATGTTCAATTATTTATTCTTTGAATTAGAAAACTGAACCAGTGTGAAAATTTGAAAATTGAACATTTAATTCCCTATTTTATTGAATATTGAAAATTTCATCTAAAAACTAACCATATTGATTTTTTCTTCTGTCTTGAATAAATGAATTCGATCCAATTTGAAATTCCAAAAATAAAAAAAATTAAATTAAATAAAATCCACTTCATATAAATTATTTGAGTACTTTGCTACAGATATTACTATTGACTAAAAGAAAGAGTTACTTCTTTCATAAATTATGATTCCGACCATAGAGTGTTGCCATTGAATACAGCTGAGCTGAAAATAATAATAGCCTGAGGTAATCTTCCTACTTTTTTCTGGTGCTTGATTAAAAGATTTTAGATGTGAGATTTTTTTACAAGTTGTACTATTTATAAAAGAGACATTTTAAGAGGAAAACAAAAGAATAACTGCATAGACCTTTCATGAAACAATCTTGTATATACACATTTGAAATCATTAATCAATCATCATTGTTAGACCACCATTAGAAACCTGGAAGCACTGGACGGCCGTTTCGTCCTAGTATGGGACTCCTCAGCAGTGCGCATCCACGACTCCTGCTCCTCACAGGATTCGAAACCGGGACCTTTGGCATTGTAGGCGAACGCCTTACCATCGGACCACTGGGCCGGCATCCAACGGTGTTAATGTCTAACTCTGATTGATCTAGGGATTTTGCGCGACCTCACCCATTTGTCTTTGGTAGTTACTGCCTACACCCAACAGGGTTGAACTCCACTGGTCACGTCTTCTCAACTAGAACTCCGAGAATTTCCTCACGAAGCTAGTCACTAGTGAGCACTGTTACATTATATTGGGGCACAGTTTTGGAGGTTTGCGTTTTTACACATTTGAAATCATTAATCAATCTTGTATATATTTGAAATCGTCAATCAGTCATCGTTAGACTATCATTAGAAACTTGGAAACACTGACAGTCATTTGCTCCTGGTATGGGACTCATCAGCAGTGCGCATCCACGACTCCTGCACCTGGCAGGATTCGAACCCGGGACCTTCGGTATTGTGCTCGATCGCCTAACCATTGGACCACTGGGCCGGCATCCAACGGTGTTACTGTCTAACAATGATTGATTAGTGATTTCAAATATGTAAAAAACACAAATCTCCAAAGCTGTAACTGAAAATACGTAACATGTGCTCACTAGTGACTAGCTTCGTGAGGAAATTCTCGGAGTTCTAGTTAGAAGACGTGACCAATGGAGTTCAACCCTGTTGGGTGTAGACAGTAACTACCAGAGACAAATGGGTGAGGTTGCGCAAAACCCCTAGATCAATCAGAGTTAGACATTACCATCGTTGGATGCAAGCTCAGTTGTCCAGAGGTTAGGCATTCGCGAATAAGACTGAAGATCTTGGGTTCGAATCCTGTGAGGTGCAGGAGTCGAGGATGGGCACTGCTGATGAGTCTCATACCAGAATGAAACGGCCGTCCAGTACTTCCAGGTTTCTAATGGTGGTCTAACAATGATTGATTGATGATTTCAAATGTGTAAAAAACACAAATCTCCAGAACTCTGACTGAAAAAATCTTGTATATGTCAGAAATTACAAAAAAATACTACATAGATATCTTAAAATTTATTAAAACACAATAATTCTACTGTTCAGTGTCGACAAGGTCAATTGGCATAACACAATTAAATTAGTTTTATATGTATTTCGTGGTGTTTTAAGTTATCTAAACTTGATTGTTCAGTTGTGAAAATTTCATTCTCATTGTGGATAAATTATACTCATTGCCTATTTTATGTCAATATTATGCCTACGTTGATGACATCATCAACTATTTGAAGCACATGGTTAAACTCAATTGTTTTCACGTCATTACGTAAAATAGTGAACTGAAAGAATAGAACAATGAAACATCTTTTAATGATGAATTGAACTACTTATGTAAAATAATCTTACAGAACAATAAAACACATGTGAGATTCCGATAACTATGCATGATATTAATCAAAACAATATCTACAGCCGTATAGTACTACATATGCAGTGAAATGCTTTCGCCTGGAGCCTTTCTGGGGCTACTGCCGGTCTCAAGCGCGCATAAAGGAGGAGAGTTAGGCATGGGGTTGGCGAGCCCACCCCAGGATGCGGCTGGACGACAACAACAAATGTAAGAGAAGACAACCAGTGTAGCAGCGACATCAATAGCAGCAAATCTCAACATACTCAAAGGGAAAAGCAAGATTCTCCGATACAAAACAACGTGTGCCAATCAAATCACACTTGATGGAGATGGCTTCGAGGACGTAAAAACCTTTACACATTTAAGTAGCATCATTGATGAGCAAGGTGGATCCGATGCAGATGTGAGGGCGCGGATCGTAAAAACAAGGGTTGCATTTTTACAATGGAGCAACATCTGGAACTCGAAACAACTGTCAACCAACATTAAAGTCAGACTTCCCAAAACAAATGTAAAGACAGTTCTACTGTATGTAGCGGAAACTTGAAGAACTACTAAAGACATCATCTGGAACATACAAGTGTTTATTAACACTTGTCTACGCAAAATACTTCGGATTCGTTGGCCGGACACCATCAGCAAATAACCTACTGTGGGAGAGAGCAAACCAGATTCCAGCGCAGTAAAAATCAGGAATAAGCGGTGGAAGTGAATAGGACACACACTGAGAAAAGCAACTAACAGTGTCACAAAACAAGTCCTCACTTAAAACCTTCAAGGTCAAGGGAAAAGAGGGAGGTTAAAGAACACATTACATCGAGAAACAGAGAACGATATAAGAAGAATGAACAAAAATTGAACAGAACTGGAAAGGGAAGCCTAGGACAGAACAGGCTGAAGAACACTGGTCTATGGCCTATGTACCATTGAGGGCTGCAGGTAGTGAATAGTAATACCTTTTTCTATTTGTACTGTCTGTAAACCGTAAATTTCATTTATTTATATGCTCACTCATTCATCAGTACCATAAGTCTCGTGATCATTTTGAAAAGTTACTTAAATTCATCACTACAACATCATTATAAACGGTACTTCATCAATGTATTACTCATCCTGATAAAAAGAATTAAGCAGAACAGACAAAGAAAGTCATGCTATTGAATAGAAAGACAAAAATAATCTTTCTCATTTAGTTAGTTACATTGAGATGGAATTTTCCTTGCTCTCTCTATATATATTGTAAAAAAAAATGATTATCACAATTCACTGCATTTTATGACCAGTTATTCTTTTTCGTTTGTTTGTTTGTTCTCCCTTTGCCTTCTCTCTCATTGTATTTTGTTCATTTATGGGTTTTATTTTATTTTATTTTGTTTTTTCCTGCTTATCTTGTGTGTTTTCGATATTTTTCTGACTAACTAACTAACTAACTAAACAATAAACGCGCGTAAATGACTGATGAATGCAAAAAACAAAAAACTTTTCTCGTTTTTTTTTCCTATCTTCCACAGTCACTTGTTGTGTATATAGTTCAGGCTATTTTTTTCTCTCTCTCTCTCTCTCATATCACGTGCATCATTTGTTTTTTTTCTAATGATAGATGTCATAAAAAAATGTATGTGCGTGTGTGTGCATAGCGTGTTAGTGTGTGTGTCTTTGTGTGTGTATGTGTGTGTGAGTGTGAGTAAACTTTTTCAGTGGAAAATAGCCACACTATGCAAACATATACGTATAAATAAATACATTCAAACTGTATACTCGAAAATGATAAATAGAAAACTATCAGTTTTTTTTAAAAAGCTTTAACAATTTGAATTAAATGTACAATAAAATGGATATGTTGTACCCCTCGTGTAAAAAAAATAAACCAACCTATTTTTGACATTTTACTTATCACGTTTATTTTAAACAACATCAACATCATCATCATTTAACTTAAGTTGTTGTATTTGCTTAGATTAGATGTGGTGACATTGATTAATTTGAATGGTTGAGTTGATATGATGTGCGTGTTTGTTTGTGTATACATACATACATACACAAGGTGTTCTTTTTCAGTATTTTTGATAAAAATCAACCATTCCTAGTTGACTTGTTGAATTATTAAAATATTTTGTTTAGACTGGTAATCTGATCAATTGGTCACGTTATGGGCAAAATTGGTAAAGTTTACTAAGCGTGAGAAACAATGGTAGTTTTATTTTCTCAAAAAAAATTCTAACTTGACTAACCAGAGAAAACTTGGAAGTGCGCTGGACAGCCATCTAATCCTAGTGTAGTGAAGGAGAACACAGGTGAGGGCAACCGAATTGTATTTAACGAAAATTACAGAGTTACTCAGTAAAATAGGAAAACCATATCGTAAACGGTTAATTTGCAAATCTTCAATCCATCATCAATCCATTGTCTGACATTTCACCACTATTCATGCGTTTCATACAAATTCCATTGTGTTCCCACTCTTCCTTTCTTGATCTTCCCTCATCTTCTGCTGCTGCCAGACATTACGTTTACACTCGCGTCATATACTACTTATAAGTAGCGCGTACCACACTAGGATGGGATCTTCGATCTAGCACATGAATGCTTAACCTTTGAATCAGTGGACCGAGGTTCAGTGGTGTTGTAATTCAAATCAGCCATTGCCACAACCCCTTACTGATATAACGGTCGTTTTTATTTCTCTAACAGTGAAGATTAATATTTAAAAAATTTAGTAAAGAAAGATTATGTGGATCTGAAGTTTGTGCTGATGATGTTGTTCAGAAGAACAATAAAAGATCCACAACCGAAACATCAAGCTTATAGAGAACGAAATACTGCCACAATCATTCGATGTTGTTGCTTCTCTTCTGAGAATAAAATACTTTCCTGTTATTTCTTAACCAATAAATCAGTGTATGGCTTAAAAAAAATAATAATTCAATTTAAAGAGAAGCATTGGATGCAAGCAACTGTAGTCGTACTGACAAGTGATAACATTTGATTCAGTGTTGTGGTAAAGCGGTCCTTTTAGTTTATGATAATTCTACTCTGTTCAAACTACTCACTTGCAGTTCACTTCACTCGGGTTATTCTTGATAGATTGGTTAAATTAGAGAAAACTGGCTAGCAAATTTAGAACTCACAGCTTACTGAATCCATCCTAATTGCAATCGCATACCTGTTTACTGAAATAAACATTGATGAAATTAAATATCAATTAAATATTTTAAATTATTACGTAAAAAACCTTTCTTAATGTTTCATGTATTTGCCTGTAATTGTAGTCTAAATATCATGATTATACATTTAACTGATATGATGTGAATTCTAAGAAAACAGAGTTAATTCAAAAGACTTTGATTCTAAGTGAAAAAGCATGATGCTGGTTGACTAGGCATTGAATCCACCACGGGAATGTCAGTTCTGTTAAGAATACAGTTAAACCTTTCTGACTCTGACAGCTTTCGAACAGCACTCAATCTGAATTCAAGTTTTCTTATATCATCGAATGACTTCATGCATCCAATAGGAATCCAATAGAAATCGAAGCACCACAGACGATAACCACTGAATTCTACTGGTTGTTGTTTGTAACATATAATTTTAAAGAGGATATAAATCTAAAACTTAAGCTTTATCATGCATGCTGTGAATCCGCATCAGATTGTATTGACAGTCACGAAAGGATTAAAGGTCACTTGAGTTATTCCGATACATTTCATCCAGTATGATAATCTCCTACATTATCATTATTACAAGGAAGGCGTATTTGCAAATCAGCGAATTTTGATTCATCAAACATGATGTACATTTAATGTTATGATATAAAGTATGATTTTTAGTAAATAATACAATTTTCTGTTTTGAAGATTCAAGTGTTCATTATCAATTGTCTACGCATAATATTTCGGATTCGTTGGCCAGACACTATCTGCAACAACCTACTGTGGGAGAGAACAAACCAGATTCCAATGGATGAGGAAGTCAGCAGGAAGTGGTGGAAGTGGATAGGACACACATTAAGGAAAGCACACTACTCCGTTACAAGACAAGCCTTCACTTGGAACCCTCAAGGTAAAAGGAAAATAGGAAGAGGTCAAGAAACACATTACATCGAAAAATAGAGAAAGCTTTGAGAAGAATGAACAAAGATAGGATAAGACTGGATAGAGAAGCTAAGGGCAGAGAGGGTTGAAGAAAACTGATCAGCAACCTATGCTCCATTGGAGGTGACAGACGTAAGTAAGTCAGTATGCTTCGGTTGTATACAACTGATGGGAAATCACTAAATAAAATGAATTCAGGTTATTTTCTATGAAGTTTGTTATTCCTGCTTGATTTTAAATTTATATCCGTGAGAAAAATGAATTGGACTGAACATGACAATGTCGACTATTCAGTAAACAAATCAGTATAAACTGTATACATTTCCATCAATAAATATTAGGAGTGTCAATTAGATTTGATAAATATTAGAACATATACACATCACGTATTTAAAAAGTGTTTATGAAAGACTGTTTAACTGATCAATTTTGAAATAGATGACGTGGTAAAATAAAATTGAAAAAAAATGGTGACTTAGACACATGGGAATAATATTTGAATTTCAAATATCATATCAAGGCTTTTCAGTAACTGTAAATAACTTCAACTGATGATAAATATCTTATACATTTATCAACAGCTTAATGTATTATAGTGAAAATAAAATCCAGGTAGATATTAGAAATTAGAGAGAAAATTCTCTCTAGCAAGGAATGATACAAAAGAGAAATACAGTAGAATACATTACCAAGTAAATTAAGGCCACTGTTTATCTACAAATTGAAATCATCAACCAATCATTGTTAAACCACTATTAGGAACCTGACAGCACTGGACAGCTGTTTCGTCCTGGTACGGGACGCATCAGCAATGCACATCCATGACTCCTACACCTCGCAGGATTCGAATCCTCAGACTGATCAGCGTTAAACATTAATACCGTTAGGTGCTGGCTCAGTGGTCCAGAGATTAAGGCGTTCGCGCGCAAGACCGTAGGTCCTGGGTTCTAATCCTTTGAGTTGGAGAAATCGTGGATGCGCATTGCTAATGAGTCCCATACCAAGACGAAACGGCCGTCCAGTGCTTCCAGATTTTGAACAGCGGTCTAACAATGATTGATTGATTGGTTGATTTATTGGTTGATGATTTCAATATGTAGAAGCACTAACTAAAAAATTCGTACTATTTATTTACTTATAAAAAAAATCTAATCATGCAAAGAAAGGCGAGAGAGAGAAAGAGAGACATCTTTACTAATTTATAACAAACAAAAAAGGAATGATCACATTATCAATGAGTGAATGAATATCAGTTGATATGGTAAATCTCAACCAATCCACAAACAAGATTATTACATTTTAGTTTTGTGTATCAAGTTAAAAGATATATACACATTTAAATACTACGTCCTTCTTTCCATATTAATAGATTATTACGAAGTGAAATGAGAATGATATTTTTATTTTAAAGGTGTTATAGATATCTACTTCATTCCCGGGTGTTTCCGCTGATTGATTCGTTTTGTAATAGGTTTCAATAATCTGATCCAGAAAACCTTCCGAAAACCTTTCTTACAGTCTTTCTAATGAATTTCTTTTTATTACAAATGTCTGTAAATTGAATAAATGTATAACTTGAGCTAACATCAGCAACATATAAATCTATTTTTGATTAGATTCGTTATTGTTTGTATCAAATATTGTCACTAATAGAGCTAAAAAGAATGCTCCTATTCAATTCCTACTCAACTGTGCTGTCAAGTTTTCTTTAAACATTGTCCAATTTAAAATAAATAAAAACAATGAGAAGATGACATATTTACAATTCTTAGAATAATCACTTTTGCATTTCATGATAACTGTGCCTGGAGCTCTTCTAGAATTACTGCCATTTCCGGAAAAAGGAGGAGCGTTGGGCATAGGGTTAGTGGCACCATTCAGTAGAAATCCAGCTCGCTAAATAAAACACTAACCAGAAAAAATAATTTGCTGATCGATGGCCTATGCTCCATTAGGAGTAAGAGGCGTAAATAAGTCAATATGTGTTTCACGATACATTTTTCGACTACTCCATTTTTTCAATTAAAGTTATGGAGATTAGTGTTTGTTGCACATTGAAATCATCGATCAATCAATCATTTTTTGACTACCATTAGAAATCTAATACAAAATCTCTATAACTCTAATTGAAAAAACGTAAACTCTGCTCACTAGTGACTAGCTTCCTGAGGAAATTCTCGGAGTTCTAGTGAGAAGATATGACCAATGGAGTTCAACCCTATCGGGTGTAGGCAGTAACTACCAAATACAAATGGGTGAGGTCTCGTGAAATCTATAGGTCGATCAGAGTAAGACATGACGCCGTTGAATGCCGATCTAAAGGTTCAGAGGTTAGGCGTTCGCGTGCAAGACTGAAGATCCTGGGTTCAAATCCTGTTAGGCGCTCTGATAATGAGTCCCATACCGGGATGAAACAGCCAACCAGTTCTTCCAGGTTTCTAACGGTGGTCTAACAATGATTGATTGGTGATTTTAATGTACTCCATTTTTGGTAAGCTGTTCCCATCAATTCTCAAAGCACCTATTAAGTAAATGACAGCATCGATATTTCAATATAAACTGTATGCGATCGATAAATTGATTATTTTATCATTTATTATTTTTTAAAAAGGATAATACAAGGATAATTATTTACTTAACTGATCATCTATATAGGCTCTCACTCTATGTACCTATAATACTCATGTAAATAAAAACAGGTATTAAAATGTACCCGAAACAGTTTTTTATGTACTGAAATACATTTTGATTACATAAACACTGGGTGACATTGGAACTCTGTCTATCGAAATTGTCAATAATCAATCATTGCAATCATTTTCAGTTAAAGAAAATAACTTGATTTGTGAATATTTACTAATCAGAACTACTTTTTAATCACATAGAATAATGATTGCTTAGATTCTATACAATGTTTCAATGTTTATACTACTAACTAGTGATGCTTTCATGATACAATTGATGGCACAATATTCAATTTATGTAAATTGTATCATTTTCAATTGGTATACATCACGTGAATTATATACAATATATAAAGCTTCTTATGCACTTTACAAAACAGTATTCTCATTATTCTTCTTCTCATTATTATAAATTATTCATTTATACTCCTTTTATTCTAATTTTTTTAACAAAAGAACCTATTGAAAATTGTACAGGTTACTTTTTACTAGTTAAAATGAATGGTCACATGAATTAATTTTTCAATGAACACAATTAACAAATACGGATTCGTATTAAAATTATAAATGATGCAATTAAATGTAATTACCAGTTGATTTTTTGAAAAAATGATATATTTTTTCATTAAAATAATGTAATATAAATATTTTAAATTGGTAAATAGTCTTTATAAATAGAATTAATGATTAGTAATGAGTAGATAATAACATTTGCACTAACTAATCATCGGGTAGCCAGCTATCAACAGGATACTTATCCAGTTCAAAGAGCTGATTGAATTCAGTGGATATAAAGTTCCATTCAGTTTAGAAATATATATCATATTGACGAGTACTAACTAACTTACTGTTTCATTTCAGTTATCATCATAAAAAAAAGGAGACATATCAGAAGTTTTAAACGACTGGCAAACATTTTGTAAGGTTAAATTAAGTGATATAAAGGGAAGAAGTATATAACTTCGAGTTAAAAGATAATTTTAACTGAATCATAAGTGAATATTGATTAAAAAGTAACTGAAAACTAATGAGTACTCAGATGATAAGTTTCTTGGGAGTCTTACCAATAACTCTACATGGAATAAGAATCATGAGCACTGAAATATTGAACTGGTATTCATTCTATCCATTTTGAGAAAATTTCAATAAAATCATAACTTATTTACTCACTGATAGACATCGTTAAGCTGAGCAGAAAGAGATTTTGTATCAGTTCAAAAGGTTTCAATGAAAATTACTATCTCATACCTAATGCCAAAATAGTTTTTCACTGAAGTGAAGCTAATTATTAGTTAAGTTTTTTATTGTAATAAAAGATACTACAGTTCATCATGATTTCAAAAGATTTTTATTGAACAATATTCATTCAGCAAAAACTTAAATGAACATGCTACTTGAATACAACTTTGAAAATCATTAATTAACTGGATTCAATTAAAAAAACCAGTTAGTCAAATAATCAAGATCACTTCGAACTTATCTAAAAATTTGGTATTAAGTGTTAACATAACAGTTTTGTTTATAATCCCCATCAAGTTCAATAAATTACATTATCATTTTGGCTGAGCTTGTATCAATTTTCTGTTGTACAAAAGTGTTAATCCCAAAACCCTCAGGGTAAATGTGTACAGATGATACGATTAAGTACATTTAATCAAATCATTCACAATTCTGAGTTTTTCCTCTAATTAACTCCAAGTTTTAAAAACTTCCTGGTTATATTTATATACTTTATTTACGCCTGTTACTCCCAAAAGAGTATAGGCAGCCGACCAGTATTCTGCAACCTACTCTGTCCTGAGCTTCCTTTTCCAGTTCTCTCCAATTTTTGTTCATTCCTCTCATGTCATTCTCCATTTCTCAGCGTAATGTGTTCCTTGGCCTTCCTCTTTTCATTTGACCTTGAGGGTTCCAAATGAGAGCTTGTCTTGTGACGCAGTCAGATGCTTTCCGCAATGTGTGTCCTATCCACTTCCACTGCTTCTTCTGGATTTCCTCCTCTGCTGGAATCTGGTTTGTTTTCTGTTACAGTAGGTTGTTGCTGATGGTATCTGTCCGGTTATATATATATATATATATATATATATATATATATATATATATATATTTAAGTAAAATGTTTGGCTCAGTTATTGAGTGTAAAGTTACACGATTTAAAAGAATGAAGTAAATACTCTAAGAGTAGTTATTTACGTAATTTACCTAATATTAAAATACTTAAACATAGATAAAAGAAGAAAGATATTTGCAGTATTTACATCTCTAGCCCTCAACCAACATACAAAATTTAACATTTTTCATTTCTAACAGCATCTATAAAAAAATTTCTTCAGTTTTAAAACTAAATACAACTGTTACCAAACATTATTATTATCCAGTTATATACACATGCAATACACATGTTCTTCTCGATTATAATCCATTATAATTTACATGTTAATTCATTTATATCGGAAATCGTTTAAATACATGTCAGTTATAAGCTAATCAACCATACACGTTATTCACGTGTCAGCCAAGTTGAGTGCGATTCATAAAGAAATATTAATCTCATGAGAAATGAATCTTCCGCGCTTTAATTGTTTAACTACGTTTCAACAGTGCTTCACATTTACTCTAATGACAATTACGTTCAATCAAACATAGACGTATACATAAAGTCCAGGCGGAAGAAGTCGCTTACCGTACATGAGTTTTCAATCAATCTGTCAAAAGAACCGGTGCTTATCTCATTTAATTACTAGCAGGTACATATCAGTCGTCAGTTAGAATCTAGCAGCTTATTCACTTGTTTTGAAAAAGTATCCTTTCAAAAAAAACTTCATAAAATTTGACTGACTGCAGTTGGCTTTTTTTACATAAGCTGCTTTTAAAATGATAATAATAATAATAATATTCAATAGATTTAAAATGACACTGACCAAAATCAGTTCAATCCATAATTTTTAAGTGTATATCTGCTAAAAATTCTACACAAATGATAATTTTTATTGAATTTCCAAAATTAGGAGTACTTTTTTTATTGAAGGCGGTAAACAAAACTTTAAAACAAACTGAAATATGACATTGATATAGTTGGTGAGAATTAAATCATGATAAGTAAGTTATAAATTTGAAAATTAGCAGCTTTTGAAATTAATGTTACATAAAAACATGTTGTAAGCGAAACTGATAGATTTCATCATACTCATGAAAGTAGAATTCTATTGCTCGTTTATTAGTACACTGTTTTACTGAAAATAAGACCGAAGGATAAATAGAGGAAAACTGATTTATTCCTCAACATATATCCCTAATCACAGTAAGAGGGATGTATATTGTCGAATTAGTGATAACTTTTAAGGTGTTCTGGAGTACATAACATTTTTCATTCAAGTTTCTTGAACAACAAACTGTAAGACAATAAGACAAGAATTTGCATTATGAGGTTAAGGAGATTGTTGAATTACTTTCTGAAATCGTGATTCTATCATTGCTAGATCACCATCAGAAACCTGGAAGCACTGAAGGACCGTTTCGTCCCAGTATGAGACTCATCAGTAGTACTCATCTACAACTCCAACAACTCACAGGATTCAAACCCAGGACCTTCGGTGTTCAGCGCTAACACTTAACCTGTAGACCACTGAGCACTAGAAGTGCACTGCTGATGAGTCTCATACCAGGACTAAACGACTGTCCATTGCTTCCAGGTTTCTAATGGTGATCCAACATTGATCGATTCATAATTTCAAAAAAGCAAGAATTCATTAAAGTGAAAATAAACTATTGAAACTAACAAGAAAATGAAGGATTTTTACTGTATAAATTATCTCAAAAAGTTGTTTTAGATATTCATTAAAAAAAACATGTTCGGATCAAACGAAAGCAAATCTTTTATACCACAATTATCAGTAAATAAAGCTTTGAATAAAAAACTTAACAACATTTTATAATCAATCATTTAAAATAAAAGTGGAAATTTCGATTTTCAATGTTTTCATGACTAAATTTAAATTGTTTACTCTGAAATAAATAGAAAAAAAAATAACGAAAGAAAGTGATTTTAGTCACGAAATGTCAACTATTCCGAATTTCTACTGATTAAAATTTTTATAATTTAATATATTGTTATTGTTAGAATGATCATTACAGCATTACAAAATTCATTGGATTTTTTAGTTCATATGCCCAATTCACTTGAGTGTCTTTAACTGAAGTTATAACTGAAGTAAGATTTTTGTAAAGATTCATCTCTTAATGTTAATCTAAACAGGAATAAAAGTAGCACGCACCACACTAGGATGGGATCTTCGATCTAGCACATGAATGCTTAACTTTTGAATCAGTGAACCGAGGTTCAGTGGTGTTGTAATTCAAATCAACAATTGCCACAACTCCTTATTAATATAATTGTCTTTTTTAAATTCTTCCTCGAATTAGTGATAACCTTCAAGGTTGTCTAGAGTACATAACATTTTTCATTCAAGTTTCTTGAACAAAAAAATGTAAGATAATAAAATAAGAATTTGCAGTATCAGGTTGTAGAGATTGTTGAATTACTTTCTGAAATCATGAATCGATCATTGCTAGACCACCATCAGAAACCTGTAAGCAGTGAATGGCCGTCTCTTCACAGCATTACAAAATTCCGTGGATTTTTTAGTCCATATGCCTAATTCACTTTAGTGTCTATAATTGAAGTTATAACTGAAGTAAGATTTTTGTCAAGATTCATCTCTTAATGTTAATCTAAACAGGTATAAAACTAACACAAGACCATCTTCTGCACACACACACATACTCAGTTCCCTTTCTTTTCTCACAATGAAAAGAACAAGTAAAAAGGTGATTAGCGCAAAAAAAGAAAGGAGAAATGAAATATAAGTGAGTGACTTAAAAGACAAAGTTTGTCCTGTTAATCTTAATCCAATAGATAGAAATAAATGATAATAACAACAATGTCTTAATTAAAATATACAAACAACGACATACAAAAACACAGATTAAAACCATTCCATTCTTATATTACTTATATCAAATTAAAAGATAATATTAATTGTGAATGAATTGGTAATTGGTATGATGAGAGAGAGAAAAAAAATCATTAATTAAAATTTATGATTTGACTTGTATGCAATGAAAGTTTGTTAAATTATTTATTACAGACAGTCTTTATAGAGTAGTCACTTTGCATTGAACAAAGTAGACAATGTTGTTTCACTTATTGATTTATTGATTTAAAACACATCATTATTTATACAAGTGAGGCACCAACATATACATGAGCCAGACATTAAAAATGAGGTTGTGAAGTGTTAGAAAAAGAATGATGAGTGAAATAATAATAAGAGAAACAGTTTGGTCAAGGGAAATTTGATCAGAAAGAAATCTTTCAGTCAAAGGAGTAATTTTTATTTGCGTGAAGAAAGTGAGGTATATTTACAGCAGCACCCCCTCCACAGGCTTCTGTTTTTGAACTATGTCTGATCACTTCTCATGCCATTGTGTTGCATCATTTCTAGGACGCCAACCAAGGAGTCGTGAAGGACCAACAGATGTCAGTCCCATACAGCTTTCTTCCATACAGGGACACTGACCATTTCTCCCAACCAATCCAAGAGTTGGTAAGTAATGCACAATGTGGAGTTCGCCGAAGTGACATTCATAATTCATATCCGAGCCACCGAAGTCGGTTTTTCAAGATAGTAACATCGATTAAATTATCGTTGCTGTAATCTACCCAACATATTCTGCTGAAATTCTGCATTACTAACATGGTGTTACCAGTGAATGGCATCAATCCGTCGGAGAGGAAACTCCTCACTCTCGACCACACCAAGGCATTTATGGGAGGGCATGGTGATGTTTATTCATTTTACAACTAAATAAACAGAATTCGATTTGTTCCCTATGGTATATGACATGATATTTTCAGTTACTTTATGATCGATTAGTATATTTCTGTTGGTATTTTTGGTCTTTTTACGAATTTGTTAATCGAACAAGTCAGGGTAACTGATATTTATAATATAATTCAATCATTCTAACAACGTATATTTACACTTTACTCAATAAATATTATATGTGAAGTCTAAATACTGTTTTAGTGAATTTCTTGTTCTATTTTACTTTTCTGTCATGATCTACCTTTCAAAACCATGACGTACTTTCATTTATGCTATTGTGATTAATATCTAGAGGTTTATCTCACGAACACTCATTAATTCAGTTGTTTCATTTTATAGAGTTCCGAAAAAATCAACATTAATCATTTGTCCCTGAAACTCAATCGACAAACTACATAATGACCCTAAAAGCTTAATTGCTTTCATTAATTGGTTAACTTTACTGACCAATGAGATTTAAGTAATAAAGTACTTTTTTTTAATAACTTTGATTTCAGTTGATTTGCTCACATTTACTACTTTTCAATAAAAATTATATCTTGATTTAAAATTAGTCCAATCAAAAAGTGGTTTTTTTATAACAAGAAATGTTACAAAACCTTAGAAGATTTCTACTGTTACAGAAACAATGTGACTTAGAATAAAGTAATCTATTCTCTAATGTAATTAAAATAAACCATTTTGGGATTGAATAAAAATACGAAGAATTTCACAAACAAATATTTTCTTTTACACGATATCATTTTGTGTGGCTGTACAATTTTCCACGTCTATAGTAAAATAAAGGAGTTTTACAAAATTATTAGCAATAATCATATTTATTCAAGTGGTAGAAGACAATTTGTGTTGCGTAACATGGTTCGGATGATCGAAAAGTTTAAGTATTAAGTATAATAGTATAGATTACTTATAAATACGATTGAACAGCATCAGAAAATGATATCATCACAAAGAAAATTGTCTCCACTGAATTCTCCTCATTTTTAATCTGATATGTTTGTATGAATGAAGTAACCAGTCACTAATTGTGAAATGTGTTGTATACACTTAAAATAACCTAAATAAGTTTGAAATAATTTACAGGAATTACTTTTAGAAATAAAATCTAGTTAGTGTACTAGGATGCAGAACTAGATCAACAGTTACCCACCTGTGGTGATCATGTTCCAACCTACTCTGTCCTGAGCTCGTCTTTTCAGTTATTCTCAAGTATTATTCATTGTTTTCATATCTGTTTCTGATTCGTTTTGACTTTTCTTTTTGATTTGAAAGCTTCAAGTTGTGGCTTGCCTTGCGAAGCAGCTGAGTAATTTCTTAAGTTTGTATCCTATCCACTTTCAGAGCTTTTTCCTGTTTTCCTCTTTAGCTGCAATCTGATTGTCTGCCTTCTACAGCAGGTTGTGGCTGATGGTGTCTGGCCAACAGATCCGGAGTATCTTGAGCGGAAAACTGTTAATAAATACTTGTACTTTGTGGATGATGGCTTTTGTGGTTCTCCAAGTTTTTGCTCCATAAAATAGAACTGTTTTAATATTTGTATTGAACACTCCAATTTCATTGTTGATTGGCAGTTGTTTTGAATTGCAGGCGTTCCCCAGTTGTAGAAATGGTCCGCACGCTTTGTCAGTCCATGTATTTACATCTGCACTAGAACCCTCTTGTTTTTCATTGATGCTGCCCGGATGTGCATTAGTTATCACATCTACCAAAGGTTTTCTGTCAAGTGTGAATTGTTTAAAGTTGACTGAGTTGCACCTTGGAAAAATAATCTTTCTGTTATGTGTATTGAGGCCTACGGCAGGAGAGAATACTGATAGTACACTGGTCATCTTCACTTCAATTAGTTGTTGTGTATGAGATAGAAGAACTGGATCATCTGCAAAGTCCAGATCATTCAGTTGTATCCAAGATGTTCTCCGTATTCCATATTTCTTCTGAGATTTTGGGGTTATTATAATCCAGTCAACCACCTGGAGAAATAGAAAGAGCAAGAGTAAACAGCTTTTATCGCTTCTATTGCTATTATTAGTAGGGGCGTTGCACTGGATCACATTCACTGTTATTCTCTCTTTCTTTGTCCTGAAGACTGCTTTGATAATCCTGAGCATCCAGCAAGAGCTTTTCGTGCTTCTTTGGACAACATCAGTGAAAGTCCTCGAGTGTACAAGGCATTTTCTTCTTTGTGACTGAAGTACAAGTCCAACTCTCCTGAAACTAATCTTTTCTTTCCTGCCTGCATCTGATGGGCTTATTTTTTTCAAGCACCTAGAAAATGTATCGTTTCAATAGTCGTCCTCGGCCTCCCTTGTCATGTAAACATTTCATTTATTGCTCTGTTTGTCGCAAAAGATACCGGCCTCATGATGAAACACAGGCTTTCAACATGGATCAGTAGAACGAATCTAAATAAAAACTCTTCAACTCTCAGGGTACAGTTTGAATGACTAGAATGATTTACTTTGGTTAGCGTTTTGTAGGCGAGTTGATTAACCACAGCTAGTTGATGATGTAAACAAAAAAAACCAATCACCTTTTCTTTCAGTTATTTTTCTTTGAGATAAGGCTGATATAAATAATTGTTCACTTTGTAGATAGTTTAAATTACAGGATGACTTTAGTTTGACAGTCGCTGAATACAATGAAAGGATTGTGTTACGATTTATTCTGACTACAGAAATTTTTCTACAGCGTCCAATCAGTAATCCCAATCGAGCTCGAACTCTAAGCATTCAGACTTAATGAGCTACTGTCCTACTCTGTGATCAATTTGTCTAAATCTAATAGTCTATAATTTCAACTTTAGTATGTTAAATTATTATTTAAGATATGAAGGGAATGCTGTATTAAGTCATATCAGTTATACATTGAAAATGAAGTCTCTATAATTATTAATCATAATACTTCTTTTGTCATTTACTTAGTAATTTAAAAACAAATACAGGATATAGTAAACCAAGTGTTTAAAACATTTCTCGCTTTAGAAACTAATACCAAAGGCCTTTTTTTTCACCATTAAGTTATACCGAAATTCATTGAAATTTTGTTGATCACAATTAAACTTGGATAGAAAGTGAAACTTTGAAGTGAAAGAAAGATTGAGAATTTTATGAAATAAAATAAAATTATGTCTTTTTTGCTTGTATAAAAACGTAATTTGTCCACATTTTAATCCTTTTGTCTTCTATTTTTATGAACAAGCGGATCAATTTGTAACAATTTTTATGAAAAGTATAAGCTTTCATTTGACAAGTTTAATGTTATCAGTAAATTGACTTTGTATTAAAAACACAACTATCTCTATTTACTTTTTTATTACAAATTTCAAAATGATCAAAAAAAATGGTTGTTTATTACTGAAATGATGAATCAGTCATTGTTAGACCACAATTAGCAACCTGAGAACACTAGACTGTCGTTTCGTCCTGGTATGGGACTCATCAGAGAGAGTTATCCACAACTTCTGCTACTCGCATGATTCGAAACTAGGACCTTTGGTCTGGCATGCGAACAGCTTACCTTTGAATTACTGGACCGGCATCCAACGGTGTTAGTGTTTAACTCTGGTCAGTCTAGGAATTTTGCGAAACCCAACCCACATGTCTTCATCAATTACTATCTACACCGGACAGGGTTGAACTCCACTGACCACATCTTCTCAATATACCTCCTAAAATCTCCTCACAAAGCTAGTCACTACTGAGCACATTGTATGATTTTTTATTAATAGTTATGAAAATTGTAATTTATTAGTGAAATAATGAATCAATTATTGTTAAACCACCATTAGAAACCTGGAAACACTGACCGGCTGTTTCGTTCTCGTATGGAACTGATCAGCAGTGCGCATCTATGGTATTGTTTTCAATTTTTCTTTACTAGGAGGGTATAAAACATCACCTTTATAATAAATATGATTCAATTATTATTCTACACATCTATCAACACCACTTTATCCTATGACATTGAAAACACTTTCTAAAAACAACATGCTATTACATCAGAAAAAAATTTTTCGTCCACTATTTTGTCGTTTTTACCGATTTATCATATGGGAAATTAAATCTGTTCCATTCTTCAGCATTTATCAATTGAGATCCTTATCTTTTAACTATCTATTTATTAAAATTAAACTAGGCCTACATTATATGCCAATGATTTACATCACATCACATCTTGACATTATTCGAAAGATTCCTGAAATTATACAAGCATTAAACATCTGTTTGACCTTAGTTTTATGTCCTAGTAACAAAACTAGGTACAAAAACTAGTGCTTCATGTCTTGTGATAATCAAATTATCTCAAATGACGAATATCATCTTGACGAATAGCATGTAGTAATTCAATGAATCTTTGTCAACTTCAGCAATAAACCCGAAAAATATGTTAGATTGTTTTAACTTATATATATATATATATATATATATATATATATATATGTAAAGTAAAAATTTCAAAATTCAAGGTTTCATTTTATCACATATTAAAAATTCTATCTCTGCTTTAAATTTGATTTAAGAAAAAAATACAATGTTTATTGCTTTTTAAAATTCACATCTTGATAGTTTAATTTTCATCCTATGTTAAGTTACAAAACAGATGAAGATGGGGAAGAGGAGGAGAAGAAGAAATAAAGGGTATGTATGGTATGTGGCTTGTAAAAAGCAAAAAAAAAATGTAGCGGGTAATTTGAATTCTGCTTGTTTTTCTGATTATTATTATTATTATTATTATATCTCAATGTTCATCTGATATGATCGAAAAAAAAGGGAAAAAAAAGAAGTGGAAAAAGAAACTTTTACGTCATCATCAATGTCTAGACATGGTTAAAAATGGATGCATATCACATGTTAATTAGATTGATTTTCATTCTCTCTTTCTCTCTCTCTCACTCGAAATTCTTTCTTCTTATGTTTTAGATTTTCTGTATTATTATTATTATTTGTACTTAGTCAGTGAGTGAAACAATAAGCAGTTAGGAGAAAAAAAGGTACTAATTTATTTTATAAGGCCGATTCGTATGAAAATAAATGAAGAACTTGAAGTGATTCGGTCTTTTTCTCATTGGCTATGATAATTTATAAACTCTGCCTAGAGCGCGTCTGTAGTTACTGTCGGTTTGAAGACTGGATAAAGAAGGAGGGTTGTTTGTGGAGTTAGTTAGTCCATTCCGTAGAACGCTAACTGGCTAAAAATATGCTAACTAGAAAAAAAAAGTCATTCAAAACATTTTAATTCTGATCTAGGAGTAAGAAGATCTTTATTATGGCGTCCTACAGTGAATACCGAGATTCTTCGGAGGTCACGAAGCCTATGACGATTCGCATAAACACTGGGAAAGTTATATAGGTATATTTATTGTTGTGCAAAATTAGTCAAATTGTAAGAACTATTCAGTTTTCTGCAGAAATGAAAATATATAACCTGGAGGTGCTCGGAATCAGGGAAACGCATTGGACACAGGTAGGACAACTGAGACTTGCTTCAGAGGAACTGCTGTTATACTCTGGTCATGAAGAGGAAAATGCTTCACATACACAACGAGTCGCACTGATGCTGTCCAAACAAGCATAAAAGGCACTAATAGGATGGGAATCTCATGGACCCAGGATCATTAAGGCATCCTTCGAAACAAAGAAAGAGGACATTACAATGAACGTCATCCAATGTTATGCACCTACCAATGACTACAATGATGAAGTCAAAGATCAATTCTACGAAAGGCTGCAGTCAATCGTCGGCAGATACTCACCAAAGGATTTGACTATTCTGATGGGAGACCTAAATGCAAAAGTTGTCATGAACAACATTGGATATGAAGACATCATGGGACGACATGGACTTGGAGAAAGGAACGAAAATGATGAAAGATTTGCAAACCTATTTCCCTTCAACAAACTGGCCATCGGTGGCACAATATTCCCACACAAATGCATTCACAAAACTACATGGATTTCACCGGACCACACTACTCAGAACCAAATTGACCATATCTGTATCAACGAAACGTTCAGAAGGACCATGGAGGATGTGAGAACCAAGAGAGGAGCTGATATAGCATCAGATCACCACTTGCTGGTCGCCAAAATGAAACTGAAACTCAAGAAACACTGGACAACGGGGCGGACAACATCACAGAAGTTTAATAGGCCTTTCTTCGGGATACCGTAAAACTCAACGAATTCAAAATAGCCCTCACCAATAGGTTTCAGGCCTTTCACGATTTAATCAATGGGAAGGAAACAACCATGAAGGACAATAGAAAGAGATTAAGAAGACGATCACTTCAATATATCAAGAGGTTCTGGTCCATAAAAAGCACTATCACAAAGAATGTATCTTTCTTGATACTCTGGATAAGATTCCAGAAAGGAAGAACAAGAACACAACGATCAATATCAGCTAAATGAGAGCAGAGAAAGCCAAGGCAAAAGCTGAATACAAAGAAGCAAGTGAAGAGGAGCATCAGAGCTGACCAGCGTAAATGATAGCATAAAAAGCTGCAAGAGAAGAATATATGAAACAACTATGTAATAAAATGAAGTAAGCTGTTAAATATAATACACCAAAGTTATTAGCTAAGAACAAGACAGGCAAAGTAATCAACAACTTTGAAGAACAGCGAAAGAGGTAAATAGAGCACTCTGAAGAGCTCCTGAATAGGACAACCTTACTAAAACTACTGCTCATCCAATAAGCACATAAAGGTATTCCTATGAACATTGAAGAAGGACAGAATGGTTATCATACAAATCACTCAAGCAGCAAGAACAATCAATAAACCAGCTGAAACACTGAAAGCAGACAGAAGCAACTTGAAAAATATTCCAGCAAGATTTAGGAGGAAGAATAGGCATTGATAGACTGGTACGAAGGATACCTCATCAACATGCCAAAGAAAGGCGATTTTAGTAAGTGTGAGAAATACGGAGGTATCAAATTGCTGTCAGTACCAGGAATTCCTTCAACAGAGTGTTATCAAACAGAACGGAAGACTTCATAGACACCTAACTTCGAGAACAACAAGCCGGATTCTCTAAGGATAGACCGTGTACCGACCAAATTGCAACATTACGGATCAATGAAGAATAACCAACTGAATGGAACTCACCACTCTACATCAACTTCATTGACTACGAGACAGCATTTGATCGCGTAGACAGGAAAACACTGTGGAGGCTTCTTCGACACTACGGTGTGCCTGAGAAAATAGTCAACATCATACGGAATTCTTATGATGGATTAATCTGCAAAATCGTGCATGAAGGACAGCGGACACACTTGTTTGAGATGAAAACCGGTTTGAGGCAAGGTTGCTTACCCTCACCCTTTCTCTTCCTCCTGATGATCGACTGAATTATGAAGACATCAACATTTTGATCCTTCGATACAAATCGAAACGCACCAACCAAACCACACTTGATGGAAAAGCTTACGAACTTGTGGGAACTTAAGCACACCTGAGCAGTACCACTGAAAAACGAGGGGATCTAATACAGATGTAAATACACTGATTAGCAAAGCAAGGAAAGCATTTCTATGAACAGAAATTGCCGAGAACTAAAAATAAGGCCCAGGACAGAGTATGTCGGTGAATGCCGCTTAGCGGCCTGTACCCTATTAGTGGTAACAGGCATAAGTAAATAAGCAGTTTATGATAATTATGGGTATCATCAATATCCATAATTAGGTGGAAAAAACCTTCATCATCATTCTCATGATTAATTTACGATGGCAAAAGACCTGTGAAATTATATCACTAACAAAATAATCTACCATAAACACAACAAAATATCTGCTCAGACACAAAAATCTATGTATTTGAATTCCACTGAAAATGTAAATAAGGTTACTTGTAAAACAACAATAAATGCTTTAACTATGATTATTTCATCAAGAAATTGAACTTAAACGCCAAACAATAGTGTTCCTCGTTAAACAATAGATTAATTGAGGTTCGAATATGTTAAGCTCGTCTTTAAGTATGCATAAACTATTACGAGTTCACCTTAGTCGAATAACGAGAACAAAACAATCAACCAGCGTCCAGGTAGGCTACTGAGATCCCTTGACCAAATTGTATGAGCAAGAAGTCTTGATATAGTGCAGAAAGTGTATTCTACGAACACCCAGCCAGCATACAATCAATCCAAGCACTCAAAGTGCGTTTATTTATACTCTATAGAGACGTCCTTGGGACAGTCACAAAAATAGCACACTAGTATGACACAGTAACCAATCAAAGCCAAGGATTTTCCTGGTTGGAAGTGTAATCTCAAGGTCAACTGATCGGTCCATGAAATAAATCCAAAAAAGATATTTATCAAGAGAGTTCTGGACATTTAAAATTCCCAACAGAATATCCGAATGTTTATACAATTTGGTTCGTTAATATCTTTCACAAACAGAAAATGAATATAACACAGTGAATTTAGTAAATGAACAGTATATATTCCTTTCGACTTACTACTTGTTCTGAACGATATTAATTACTACTTTAATAAAACATCTATCCTAGTTTACAATCGGGTAACTAGATTTACATAGATATCTAACTTCATTGATAAAAATAACTGAATAGTATTATTTTCATTGGAAAGTATTCAGTGACACTTATCAGTTAAAGTGACAAAAATACTGTGACTCTAAAAGTTTGATTGCTTGATAAAGATTTATTTAGTTCAAAGTTATCACTGATTCAAATTAACTACATGTTAATTCAGGTATATTCTGGGTTAGGACTCGTGAGTGGCTAATACTTGTAAGCTAAAAGCCAAGCTAAAGCAATTATTGATCGTTCTCTCAGTTTTCACAGTCCCGTCTTAAGAAAAAATTAGTTTGAAATACTGCGTTTATTGCTTCATTTTTATAACCGACTTACGGTACTTTCTATTGACTGTTCGTCTGAACAGACTCTATGTAATTACAGTTTTTGACTAAAGCAATCGGAATCAAGAAAACAATCTTCAATCTTTCGCATAAACTTAAAAAATAAATGGTCTTTACTTCGGATCATATAAAAACTGGAATAAAAATGTCTTTATGATACGCTTAATCGAAAAACTACACGTATTGTTAAAGTTTATCTAAATCGAATACTCTGTATAATAGCGAGCGATATTATTTTAAACTGTTTATTCTATAAGAAAATGGTTCAAACCATTATATCGAGTGAAATTAAATTTTTTTTGAGAGATAAGCCTAAAATATATAAAATAAAATATTTTAAATTAAGGTGATAAATTAATTTATAAAATGTACTACTATAAATAAAAAAAAATTGAAAATACTCAATCAAAATGTGAAATTTTTTTTTACCTTGAATGAATCAATAAAAAATAATCGATAATTATACACAAACACATGTTTGTCATGAATAAGTCAAAAAAATCGATTAGTACATGATATTTTATTGATTGAATATTTTTTTTCTATGAATTTCAATCGAAATAAAACTAAATCTAAGTTCTGACTAATAATTATGTCGATTTCAAGTGAAGAAATATTGATTAGTTGAAACTGTGCTGATGAATAAACTAACAAATAGAATAATGATGTCAGTCAGATGCAAAGCAGAACTTCGTACGTAAGTAGATCAATTCATGTTTCCATACCACATCAGCACAGAGATATAATTGTCAATTCAAATCCAATAGTATTAGAGGTAGTTAAGGTATTAGAAGTAATCGGAGAGGTTAGGATTAGACGATATTATTCAAGAAGTATGATTCAATGAGAAAAGTTTAGAAAGAATCCAGAAGATTAGGATTTGAGAGAACACAAAGAATAAATGCACCGGCGCCATTGCGAACGATTCTGAGCCATGTCATTCAAGGTCTCTAACCATCGATTATTATCATCTCGCGGACCCCAACCAGGTAGTCGACAATTACCGACATGGCTGAGTTCACTCGTCAATGACTTCATGGATTTGTGCCTTGTTTTGGTTTGGCCGCCTCTAACTTTCTTCCAACCTATTCCTACACTACAAAACAAAGCTCTTCGAGGCAGTCGATGGTTAGGCATACGCAGCACATGTCCCAACCACCTCAACTGATGAAGTTTCATTACTTCATCTATTGATCTGCCATTCTTACCTAGCACCCGCTTCCTAATAACAGCGTTGCTTACTCGGGTGTCCCAGGTTATACGAGAATAATGATGTAAATTAGGTGTAAAAATATACTACTTATTAGTTTATCATTTCGATTGAATTCATCAGAAAAAAGAAAAGATAGAAGATAGTTTGAGAGATTTTGATTAAAATATGCGATGAAAAAAAATAAAACAAACTAAAGCTAAAAAATAGTGTGAATCGATTAATAAAATCGATTATTTCATACTACTGACTAAAAGTAAAACAGTAAAATCATGATGGTGATAATATAAATTTGAATGAAAATAAAATTAATCTGTATTGAATGAATGATCCAATTGTTAAACTAGTTAAAGTTTCAAAAATAAATTTACAAAAAAAAGGATTCACCATTTATTCTGACCAATCAAATATATATATATATATATATATATATATATATATATATATATATTACGTTCGTCACTAGGTATGCTGGAAGCTATTACGAGTTCACCTTTAGTCGATAAAACGCGAACGAGACAATTACCAGCGTCCAGGTAGGCTACCTTGAATCCCAAGCTGAAGACAAAAGGCTTTGTAAGCGTAGAAAGTATATTCTACAAACACCCAGCAATCTCAATACAGTCAAGCATACCAAGCATCTCAAGGTCAACTAATCGGCCTATGCCCACAAACGTGAAATCCAAAATAAGGCATTTATCAAGCGAGTTCTGGGGATCTAACATCCTCAACATTATATAAATATCTAGATCATTTACTTGCTTACCTACGCCCGTTGACCCCGAATGAAGCATAGGCCGCCGACCAGCATTCTCCAACCTACTCTCTACCAATCTTCCTTTTCTTGTTCTATCCAATTTTCGTTCATTCTTCTCATATCTTTCTCCGCTTCTCCGCGTAATGTGTCGCTTTCGTTTTGACCTTGTGGGTTCCGCCTGGAACCCCTCTGTGGCTACTGCCGGTCCCAATCCAAGATATAGGAACAGGGTTGTGCATGGAGTTAACGAACCTATCCCGTAAAAAACTAACTCTCTAAGAAAACTCTAACCAGAAAGAAATATAGATCAATAATATAAACGAATTCTTCGCGTCTCATTGATTAATTTATTCACTACGTATTATCGATCGCTGTTTTTTGATGAACAAATTTCGAATCTTTATTCACATCGATTCAATTTTGTACATGTAGAGACATACATATTTAAGAAAAAGTGTACTTAATAAAAGTAAAACAACATGAATTCATTGATGAATTTGTATTCAAACTAGTTTACAAGGTCATTCATTAATTCATTGATTCATTCAATATTAGCATCTTATTAATTTAACAATGAATTTTAATTTTGCTTTCAAATTGATAAATTTTTTAGTAAGAATGAAACGAACAATTGAAATTTCAATCTGAAAAAAACTTTAACTTAAAAATGGTAACTGGTAGTTGAATATGCGTTCTCTTGCTTGTAACCTTTTTTTCCCCGTAAACACGCTTCACATATATAACTATTGTTCTTTCAAGTACTTTGTATTATTGGTTATAAAATATTTTTCTGTATATTACATTTATTTTGTAATTTGTGTTATCGTTTTTTTCTAAGAAAAGAACAATTAGTATTCATTACATTACATTACATAAGCTACTATCATGTGCAATTGTTTTTTTAAGATACAAGTAAGGAAAAGGCGCTTCATGATTGAGTTATTTTTTTCTGTTTTAAGTTTCTCTCTTAAGCATCTGTGTCAGTACTTCTTGATAATTGTGCTACTACTAATGCTACTACTGTAGTGAACGAGAACACAGGTCGGGCAAATGAATTGTATTTAGCGAAATTACAGAGTTACCCAGTAAAATCGGAAAACCATATCGTAAATCGTTGTTAATTTGCAAAATATCAGTTCATCATATCGAACTGGACTGTTCCTGCTGCCAAACATCAATCTATTGTCACTATTCATGCGTTTCATACAAATTCCATTGTTTTCTAACTCTTCCTTTCTTGATCTCTCCCCATCTTCTGCTGCCAGACATTACGTTTACATTCACGTCATATACTACTCATAAGTAGCTCACACCACACTACTACTACTACTAATAATAATAATAATAAATTTTTTTATTGTACTTTACAGTTCATAAAAAAAAAGTGATTATCAGACATACATCTATTCTACCATGTGATAATTTTGATCAATCAGTTGATATGTTAATTTATCAATGAATTGACGTCATCATTTCATAATAAATCATTCGTATTGTTTATTCTTACACTGAAATACATTTTCATTAATCAATTCATAGAATTTATCCGCGTTGTTTGATACCGAAAAATCTGATTATGCATACGCGTAGAGATCTAACATTCCATATATTTGGGTATACAATTAGGAAATGGTAATGAGATATTCACAGTAAATTTAAGATGAAAGTTTCATCTGTCCTAATTACCAATAAAGTAACAATAGTTTTTCTTAAAGAGGCAACTGTTATGCTGGTATTGATTTTTTATTCAACTGTCTTACAATATGGTCTCTATATCATCATAAGATCATGAGATTCTAATGTTTATTAGCTAGCGAGGTTGTAAGTGTATACATCATGAGAGTTGCTTTAAAACTTGAATGATGATTCCTAACATTTTCAATAATTTTTCAAATGTATATTGTCACTGAAATTCCATAAACATCGTTTACTCTATTCGTTACATGAATTTTGATCAAAATAACAATAGCTGGAATAAATAATCACTCCTATCATCTGGTTACAGCTTATAAAATATG
>OX103973.1:26780764-26807008 GCA_944470395.2 Schistosoma turkestanicum
TTTTGTGGCAGTGTTTGACAGTGAGACGTGAACCGAAGGAGTACATTCACCTTACAAAAGCTCTCTACTCGAACACCACTGGCCGAGTGAGAGCTTATGGCGAACTGTCATTGGGAATTCTTTACTTCAAGTGGTGTCCGTCAGGTATGTCCACTTTCTCCATTATTGTTTAACTTTGTCATAGACATGCTTTTATATATAACATTGTCTTTCGTCTGATTTTTCTCAGGAGTAGACCTTCTACGTCACGTTCACGTCAGCATAAAAACAGAAATGATGTGAGTAAATTGTGTTCTACACAACGTGCAAAAATGAAGCTCTGCTTGAAAATACTTGATTTATAAATCAGTTGGTTTTAATAGTTTCTTTTCTGTTCCACTGTCATTAATTGTAGTAGCGTGACGCTTTGAATAATTGGAACTTTTTGGAATACTGCTCTATCGCACATTTCGTAAATATCCATTAGTCAGTCTATCGCTATATCTGTATGAATATCAAATAAAGTTGATTTTTCACAATGGTTCTATTCGAAGTTATTGTTGATATTTTTTTAGTTTTATCAATAATGAATACTGATATTATTATATTCTTGTATTGTAAATTCTTATTCGATGCAGAATTACTGTTTCATGGTTTAGCGTTCCATAGTATATTGGAATACGTTTATGAAGAGAACACGATTGGTTTACTAGAAACATTGATTATTATAACCAATTCTACCAATGTCGTTTAACTGTACTTTTTGTTTATTACACTTTTTTTACGGGCAATTTTCTGTTTGTGTTGCTGCCAGCTTCGCCCACTTTCCTGATGTAATTTCGGTGTTCTTGCGACATCACGAAATCATCAGCAAATATATTCTTTATCCTGTATTTATTTATGTTCTCAGTGACGCGTTCGTAATAAGTATTTAGTAGTGATCATAGTCGATCGCGACTCGACTCACTTACTAAAGATCTATCATTTGCTAGCGTGGTCGTATGCATGTTGTTATTGCTTAATACTGTTGGAATACGGTTACCATTTAGTTCTGCATCACTGTATGGGTAATTTGAACTGTAGAAGTAGATTTTATCTGCTTACTAAGTTAATCTTTATAAGGGGAATGACCTTGGAAAATTGTATTTTGAACTAATGGTCAAGTTGTGATAGTTTTATTTCCGATTATCTCATGTTTTGTTTGTCATTAGTTAGTCAACCTGATTTATTACTTAACAGACAATCAACAAATTAATCAATACTCACACTGGATCAGCTCCTCACCTGTTCACTTGTCGTACGGACCGATTTTATGGACCTTTATTAATTAAACATGAAAAATCTGTTTAGTTTCATCGACATATCACCTGTTAATTGTAAATAATAGTTACTCTTTTTTTCAGTAACTTTAGTCAAGAAGTACAACAAACTGTATCAACAAATGCTTTTAAATGTTTGTAACATATCCTACTAACTAACATCAAATATACAAACCGAATTTTGTTTAATGATTTAACTTGAATCTTGTTATTTACTTTATGTTGTTAGTTGATACAGATTTATGATCATTTGTATTTTGTACACAATGTTCATCTTTCAGTTTATTTATTCACTAAAGACTTGAACATTGAACAAAAAATTAAAACAAAAACGTATTCAATGTTCCACAGGATTTCGACAAAAAAAGAATAATAATTACAATAATTCATATAATTTTAATATGTAAAGCTCCTTTCTTTATATAAACTTTGTCATACATTATAGATTATTTACTGTTGAACAAATGAATTATTTTAGTTATTAATTAATTAATGAATTGAAATTTTTTTCTAATCACAAGTTCAAAAATACAAAAAAAAGACAGTACGAATTCGTTCATTTTCAAAAAAAAAAGACAATCATTTGTCATCGACAATTTGGATTTGTTTTTTTTCATTCAAATAACACAAACTATTTTCTATTGCTGTTTGAAATTATTATTTTACAATGAAATAATCATGTCGAAATGAAACAAGTAAAAAAAAACTTTCATCTAACTGACTTTTTTATGATAATTTGTATTGATTACTTTAGAAGTAGTTGTAAGTGTGGATATACTTTGATTTGAAAAAAAAGTATTAGTGACTGTGTTCTTATTTTTTGATCAATGCCTCAGTTTATACTCTTACATCTTATAATAATTATTTATTCAGTTAATTCTTTTTATGATTTTTTTAAATTTAGGATTATGGAGACTAGTGTTTTTCACATTAAAAACGATCAACCAATCAATGATTGTTAGACTACCGTTAGAAACCTGGAAGCACTGGACGGCCGTTTTGTCCTGGTGTGGGACTCATCAGTAGTGCGCACACACGACTACATCAACTTACAGGATTCGGATCCAGTCTTACACGTGATCGCTTGAACTTGAAGATTGGTTAGAGTTAGACACTAACACCGCTGGATGCCGGCCCACTGGTCCAGAGGTTAGGCATTAGCGCGTAAGACTGAAGGTCTTCGGCTCGAATCCTGTGAGGTTCAGGAGTAGTGGATGCGCAATGCTGACGAGTCCGATACCAGGACAAAACGGCCGTCCAGTGCTTGCAGGTTTCTAACGGTGGTCTAACCATCATTGATTGATTGACTGATGATTTCAATGTGTTATTCTTTTATGTACATTTAATGAAATGATGAACAACGAAGGAACAATCACAGTGATTATGTAATGTTAAGTTAATTATTATGTATGTTCAGGGAAAATTTGATAATTTTCCCAATGCAATCAATAATTTTCAAATTATTTTGGTTCGATTCTACATAATAGACAACACTGAAAAAAAATATGATTGAATGTTACCATTGAAAATGAAATATTTTCAACATTTGTTGTAATTTAAAAATTCTATCCTCTTTCGCTCACTATTAAAAAATATCACATATATGTAAATTATATATATCCATTGAATCAGTGTACTTTTTGTCTGAGAACCTATAAAGACTACAAAAAAAATCACAATCATTAAGATTACGATTTGGGAATATTTATTTATGTTTCGGAAATTTGTCCTAATTTTGAAAAAAATAGAAGACTGCAACAAATAATCTTTACCGCTCGTTTGTTATGAAGTCAAAAACATGTTATATATATATACATATAAATACATGTGTATCAAATGTTTATAATCATTCTGACGATATTCAAACCACGAAAACACATGAATCTTCAGAGAAGAATTGATTAATTAGGGTTTCTATTCCTTTTTTCGCCAAAAACAACAAAACAAAACAATTGTCGAATATCAAGCTACCCTCACTCCTCTTCGTCTAGTTCTTTTTCTCTTGACTAACTTCAACTATAAACTGTTTGTAATAGATTTGATTATTCGATAAAAAAAAAGTTTCATTTACTTATTTCAAAATCAAACTTAGGTGAATTTTGTTAATTTTCTTCGAGATAAAAGCACGGGAAAAGACAATTGCACAATTGATACGTGACAAGAAAGTTGGCAAACAGGGAAAAGTAACGTATCTATATACTAGTAGAAAGTCAATATATATATATATATATATATATATATATATATATATATGTATATATATATATATATATATACTTGTAATATTCTGTTTATTTTTTGTGCAAACTTACATTGACTCGATTTTCTCTTTTGATAAAAATGCTGCAGAAAGAAAAAAAGAGATAGTTAAATTTGATGTTTGAATCATAAAAATTCAAAATGGCATTTGACAAAATGATCAAATTTAACGTTTTTTTTTTTGACAGATTAGTAGTTAGTTTCTCAATTGTTTTGATGTTGTGTGTTTTAACATTTGTTCAAATAATTTAAAGTAAGTTTGTTCAAATTTAGTGAATTTTGTATAATTCATCTGGATATTGATTGAGTTTATTATTTGAATGACTACTACTCAGCTATTGTAGATCTTTTAGTAATGGTTTGTTTATTGAGTAGAATGTATCGAATATAAGTTTCGGGGTGTAAACGCTAACAATCTAAGAAAAGAAACATTTCGGATCTTTTTTCTACAATAAAGTGTGTTATATGGAGATTGTGTAAAAAAATAATTAGAAAACTGTAGGCGAAAACAGAATCTTGTTATTTGTTACAGTCACGTATTCATCATCAAAAAATTTCATTTGAAATTAAATTTTGTTAAAAATTCAGCTGATTAATTCCTTAATCAATAATCAGAAGCAAAACTATTTCATGTTTTGTAGTATAAACTGGATTGTAGACCGAGGTTTCGATATCAGTAATGTCAAATTATTTATTAGTCTGGTTGTTGGATTGTTGAAAGTTATCGACTAATGCTTCGAATGAAGATTTCCTGTCAGTTGACAGTCATCAGTAATGAGTATCTGTAATCTTCAATTAGGGAATTCAAATCATCATCATCATCATCATCATCATCATCATCATCATCATCATCATCATCATCATAATCATCATCATCATCATCATCATCATCATCATCATCATCATCATCATCATCATCATCATCATCATCATCATCATCATCATCATCATCATCATCATCATCATCATCATCATCATCATCATCATCATCATCATCATCATCATCATCATCATCATCATCATCATCATCATCATCATCATCATCATCATCATCATCATCATCATCATCATCATCATCATCATCATCATCATCATCATCATCATCATCATCATCATCATCATCATCATCATCATCATCATCATCATCATCATCATCATCATCATCATCATCATCATCATCATCATCATCATCATCATCATCATCATCATCTCGAATCACAACCGGAAACATTAACCGTTGAGGTATTCAATACATGACTGATTACTTGGAATTACTGAACTATTTGCACTGATTGATCATTACGTAACAATCGATATTTTACTATTTTGATTGCATACTTCTTATACAAACTACAATCTTTATTGTCAGGAATATTTAGTGGTTCTACACTTTGACATTTGATTTAGTTCAAAACTGGTAACTAACAGGTTTAACGAAATTATCAGTTCTTGGTAGTTAATCGGTTAATTAGCCTGTCACAACAAAAATATCCTTATCTCTTGACTAAAATCTATTTCAAAATGGCTTGTTTCATTATTTCTTCAACAAACTCAATAAGGCAGTAATGTATAATGTGAATCGCTGTGAATTATTTTAAACTCAATTAGGTTATAATTAAGTTTGAATGTAACTCTGCTTGGAGCCACTTTGAGGCTACTGCCGGTTTCAAGCACAGATAAAGTAGGAGGGTTGGGTATGGGGTTGGTGACCCCGTCTCGTAGGACGAAAACTTGCTGAAAAAAACACTAACCAGAAACGGCAGTTCGAATCATTTAACTTGGATCATTACTGGTTGGTCGTCAAAATAAATTGAAACTCAAGAAGCACTAGACAACGGAGCGCACAACATCACAGAAGTATGATAAGGCCTTTCTTCAGGATACTGACAAACTCAACGAATTCAAGATAGCTCTCAGCACAATAGGTTTCAGGTTTTTTATGATCTTCTACTAAAGGTATCATCCAGAAGACGTAAGTGTTTACAATTATTTTTGAAAGAACAGAATTGTACTTTTTTCTCTCCAGATCCTTTAAGAACAATAAAATTTTAATTAGTAGGACTTATTGATCGATGGATTGATTATTTGTGTAAACTTACAGATACTTAATTGACAAATTTGATAAAAAATATATTCATTCAATATCCTTCTTCTCTTAACAAGTGGAAATTTAATACTAATAGTTAAGTTATTCAAACTAGATTAACAGAGATACAAGTGGATATAAAACAAATAAATTAAACATAAAACAGAATCGATAAAATATACAGAATTATAATAAACTAATCAATTTATTATACTGTAATGTATTTTAAACTAAATCTTTGTTAACCGACAAGCCTGCTGCACATGCACATCGCTGCTTTCTAGGCAACACAAGGATTCTCACCGTAGCCGTTTTAGTGCCCACCCCTGCCCCGATCGGGAAGGTAAATATTGTCCAGTTTTGCCCGCAAGCAGGTCAGAGGTCCAAAAAGCACATACACGAGCAGTGGCTGCCGTTCGGGCACTTATGAATCAACAAGATCCCTCCACCAATCCACTACCAGAAATCCTCAATCGGCATGAGCGGCAAGGCGGGCTAACCCAGCCGGACCTGGCAACCTGAACGAATTACCGATCAACTCAGAAGTGCACTAACCACCAGCCGTTCCAACCGTCTGGCCTCCAACTGCCTTGCGCTGATATAGTCGACCGGAGCCCTCTGAACCCACATGAAGCTAAAGATCGAATTTGTCCCACAAGGTCAGCCGGAACGTACACACTCCCATGAGGAAGATGTTATGGACTCAACCAAGTGCAAGCATTCGGCCAGGCTGGGCTAATTCCACAGAAGTGGGTAGACATCATTGGCGTTCGGTATCCTTTAGCACCGGATCACATAACCTAACTCGAGACCCTTGTTTAAGGGGTCTCGACGCCAGTTTACACAATACACTGAGACGCAGATTGTTCGGGACAACCACAATGGGTTGGGGTCAATAGTCCAGGATCTCTACGGCTGCTTCCCCAAACAGGACGTTTAGGGCCGCCTTCAACCATCCTGGAAAGCTACATCCCTTTCAAGTTATTTGCTGCTAAGGAATGATAGAGGACAAGTCCTCAAACTATTATCGGAATTTACCTACGCTCGATGGACGGAATTCAGACTTAGAGGCGTTAAGTTCTTATCCCCCAGAGTGGCTAACCGCATCCACGACCTTGCGACCGTGAACACGTACCATTATTCTGAATCATGCTACGCACGGTATCCTGAGCGTTTAGAACGCCTTTGGCCTCGGTGCTGTTAACAACGCCACGTTTCTAGCGGGGCCACGAAGAGGCAGCTGCCACCACAACAACACTCCAGCTAATATACCCATTCAATTAAATGACAAAGCATTTGGCTACCTTAAGAAAGTCACAGCTACTCCCTGTAATGTGTTTTAAACTAACATTATAAACTTGCTTACTTACTTCCGTTTGTTACCTGTGATGTAGCGTGGGTCGCTGAATAAGATTTTTCTGGTTAGCGGTTTTTTTTTATTGAGTTGGTTTCCTACGGGAAGGAGTTCCTACCGCCGCGCTCGACCCTCTTCCTTTATCCGAACTTGGGACCGTCAGTAACTTCAAAACGGCTTTAGGCAGAGTTTATGTAGTCAATAATCAATACAATTTCATTTTCATTGTTTCTAGTATTCTTATCTAAGAACTAGATATATTTCATTTGAAAATTTAAATCAATAATTAGATTATATAAATTATTAATATTCTTAAATAAGATATCATTACTTCTTAATTTTCATAAATATTTCCACCTACTATACTATAATTAGAGACATATCATGAAATAATTCTAATCTCAACTACTGTAATGAGTTCATGTTTACTATCGGATAAAGTGAGTAACTTGCTTTGCCAAACAATTCTATCTAATAATTCATCAATTCTTAGACATCGATTTCAAACATTTCAAGAAAAACAATCCAAATATATATGAGGATCTGTGGTCGATTGTGAAGAGATGGATTATTGGTTAAAATATTCAATTTTCAATTGTTAATAACAGATTTGAATAACTACTTTGTTACTGAATTAAAACAAAAATGTAGTTCAGTGGTGAATGTAGTCCATAATAGTCTCCACTGATTAACCAAAGAAATCATGATGTCAAATGGGTTCTAGTTTGATTAAATATTTTTCAACCATCTAAACATTACGGTTATTTATTCTTCTTGTTTTATAGGTAAATTTGTATTCGTAAACTTTTATAAAAAGCTTTATCGATAGATGAGCATATCAAATACTGAGGAGTTCAGTGCTAGAACATTCTTGTTCTTATATTTCTCTCTTTAGCTATCCATTTAAGTAGTGAGAGAAGAATACATAAAGATTGTTTTATCTCATAGACATAATAGATAACCGGAAAAAATATATATATAGATATAATAGCTGAACATGTGGCACATAATGACTATTAAACATATATATATAGTGAGTTGGTATAAATATATTTCTTCCCGGGATTACAACGTTAAATCCTGATAAATCCAGAAGTCAAAGAAAAGACTATCTAAAAGAAGAAGGAGTATATTTATTACGCTGGCGTTGTGATATCGTAATAATATCAAGACCAGAAATACAGGAGTGGCAAAAACAACCACCGAGGAGAAAAACGGAATGGGATTGACACGTTTGGCGCGCAAGAGAGAGTCTTTAGTACAGTTAAACAAAAGGAGTACAATATAACAATTATTGTCAGAATTAAGTACAATAATAAATGTTTATATTTCAGCAATTGTGTTTTCTTCGTAAAAGTATACCACTACACATACTTGAAAAAAAGTTATTTGTTTTTGATAATTACGATTTCAGTGTATATTGAATAGAAATTTATTGTTATTGTTGCATAACCAGTGCTGAAAGCTAATTACTTACTTACTTTCGCCTGTTACCCCCAAATGGAGCATAGGCCGCCCACCAGTTTTCTCAAACCAACTCTGTCCTGGGCTTCCCTCTCCAGTTCTGTTTAATGTTTGTTCATTCCTCTCATATCTCTCTCTATTTCTCGGCGTAATGTATTCCTTGGTCTTCCTCTTTCCCTTTGAAAACCAATTACTTTGACATAATTTGTTTTATTGAATAAAACAACTATTATCACTATTAAGTTTAAAGAGTCAAAATTACAACAACTTTTTATTTCAAATTATAAGCCTCTTTGATTTAGGCAATATAACTATAGACAAACCAACTGATATTTTGATGTGACAAAATTGACCAGGTTCAATGTTCAAATTAATCAATACACATTGAAAGATGATTAAAACACACACACTTGTCTTAAATTCTACTAACATCAAATAAAATTTTGTATGAGATTTTCAATTTGATAGATATCCAACTAATTTTCTATGCTTATCTGCCGATAGTAAACATGATTTTTATCAGGTTTCCTTCCATCAAAAGGGGTAGATCATTTGAAAATTTTTTTTCACACAATCATTTTTGGTGTCGGATAAATAGGTCTAAGATAATAAAAAACTATTTTGTTTTGCGTGAAATACTATCAAAGTTTGTATATTGTGATGTTGTTGTTGTTGTTATTTTTTCTTTAAACTGACTCATCGTGGAAGTGAACTGAACGAACATATTAACATGCTGACTCATTCAAATCAACTCAACTATATTGGATTCTTTAAATGCCAATTAGAATGATAATTAGAAAGATGAAAATTGATTAGTGAGATGATTAATCAGTAGTATTACTACTATAAATATTTCATTTATTGACATGATAGATTGACTCATCTAATAAGTGTTTTATCAGCGTAATTATGTTATGCTCATTACTTGATATGCTTGAAACTATGACGAGTTCATCTTAGTCGATCAACGTGAACAAGACAAGGAACAAGCGACATAGTAGGCTATTCTAATCCGTTGTCCCCGGCCCGGCTAACTATATCAAAAGTCTTGATATGGCATATAAAGTGTATTCTACAAACACCCAGAAAACACAATGATCTCAAGCACACAAATCCCGTTTATCTATACATCATAGAAACGTCCTTGGGAGAGTCAAAAAATAGCACACTAAAATCATAGCCATGGATTTTCCTGGCGGGAAATGACATCTTAAGGTCAAATGGTCAGCCTGTGAATAAAATCCAAAATGAAGATATTTATCGTGCGAGTTCTGGGGATCTAACGTCCCAAAAAAATTATCAATATTATTTAACAAGGATACAATAGAACCTCTATTTTTAACCATTAAGTTATACAGACAGATTTGGTTATCTTCCGTTTGGGATACATACACAACTAAAATGACAGAATGTTGTTAACATTCAATACTGTTCAACAAATCTTTGATTATAATTGAATCATTGACACATGTTCCAATTTGATTATATAATATACAAGTTGAATATCAATCTTTAGAAAATATAAGTAAACAATGTTACATCCATTATTTAACATCTGCGAAAAACTCCCTAAAGCTATTCAAACAACTTGCTGTTTTCAAACGAATCAGACAGGGTAATATATGTAATTAATGTGAGATAGTAGTACACAAATTCCCCTAAGTAAATTAATCAAATTATGTAATCAAACAAACACAAATAAAGAGGCAAGAAATAGTCAACATAATTTGAATTCATGAGTTTTATGTTAAAATGCTCATGATTCATGTAACACAGACACACACTTCAGGAATTTTTTTTATCAATCATGGTTGTTTCTTTTGTTGAGCTTTAAATGATGTTATACGCCACTTTGTTTAAATTGATCTTTAGCATAATGTCTAAGCATTCATAATGTTGGTAATTGTGCATTTGTTGAAAGACTGTCTATATAGAGTTTTAGTCAATATTTTTTCATAATACTATAATTCGTAGCATTGATTGATATTTTTTAACCCAAGGTCTCTAAATTTGTCAAAGTTTTAATATACCTAACTGCTGTAATGTTCAAGAGCATATTTGATGAATTACTCATCAAACAAGTTAAACTCTATTTGTAGTCAATAGCTTTGTGAATGATTCTTTCGTATTTGAAGTAGTGATAAGTACTAAGTTCACGTATTATAACAAAAAACTAAAATGGCACATTTGTCTAACAAGTCTAAACAAAAAAATGGCGCACGACACATATCTTAGACTTAGCTGTTAGCTACAATTCAAAACAACACCAAAAACGAATCATTCTCATAGCTCCTCTAATCATTATCTGATTTCAATTAATTTATTAACATAGTACAATGGATTAAAAAGTAATGTTTTTGTTTCAGTAAATGATATATTTGGAGAGGAACATTTTCTTCATTGTGTCGTTGTTGTTGATCTCTTTTTCCATAACATATTGGTTTTCTTTGATGATTCCCATGTATTTGTATCTTTAAATACAATTGTAAAATATTGCAGCTTTTATGTATATGCATTACGGGGTTGTGAAGATTGTTAAGCTACACATTTTCGAAACTATGAATCGATCAGAATTAGACGACCATTAGAAACTTGAAAACACTAGACGGCCGTTTCGTCCTGGTATGGGACTCTCAGCAGTGCGTATCCACGACTCCTGCACCCCTCAGTATCCGAAACCAGGACCTTCTGTATTGTGCACGAACGCCTAACCATCGGACTACTGAGCCGATATCTAATGGTGTTAATGTCTAACTTGATCAATTCACGGAGTTGCGCAACATCATACACAGTCTTCGGTAGTTACTATCTACACCCGAACACGTTGAACTTCACTGGTCACGTCTTCTCACTAGAACTCGGAGAAGATCCCTCACTAAGCTAGTCACTAGTGAGCACAGGTAATTTACATTACGGAGTTGTGAAGATTGTTAAGTTACACATTTTTGAAGCCAAGTTAGACATTAACACCGTTAGATATCGGCTTAGTGGTCAGATGGTTAGGCGTTCGCTCACAATACCGAATGTCCTGGGTTCGAATCCTGAGGGGTGCAGGAGTCGTGGATGCGCACTGCTGATGAGTCCAGTACCAGGACGAAACGGCCGCCCAGTGCTTCCAGGTTTCCAATGATGGTCTAACATTGATCGATTCATGGTTTCAAAAATTTATGTACATAACACATTATATCCAATGTGTATGCTTTCAGCAAAAACACTATAAATGATCTATACAAACGTTAAACGTATAAAATAGTGTTATTTCAAAACAATAAAGATTATTTAATGCTGTTATATGGGACATAGAAATTCATAGATTATTCTGATCTGATTCTAGATAACACGTGATAAGCAGATTTAAACATGGAGATAAATATTGCTTACGTGTAATGTGATATGATATGATACAATAATTAATAAATAATTATTGTAAACAGTTTTTTTGTTTTTTCAATGTAACGTCTTACATTTGTAAGTTTTGTTGAACTCCTTGATGAAAACGCACACATATGATATCTGTTATTACATTGTAGTAATCAGTCGACATGAATATACAGTAAGTCAATCATCTCTCACAGTATTTGCTGAGATAAAATCTTAAACTGTGATTATATTGGATGAGGTTATGAATCCCACATGGGAATATCAATTTCTTCAAGGCTGGATATATGGCATACTAACGAATGTTAGTCATCATTAACTCTAGACCAAGAGTTTTTAGTAAACTAGCTCTAATCATATAACACGAAAACACTAAAAACACATTAATCAGAATGAATATTTGTGAGAATAGTGTTGAGCTCTCGAAAAATAGCTGATTTTTTTAAACTTCAGATTAATGTTTCATCAAGAACTGATATAAACGAAACAAGTACTCGAAACTTATGTAACGTTTGACTGACTCCATACAAAACTTAAGTGAAGCATTGAAAGCAGTAAGTTAGAAATCAATAATTCACAGAAATGTTTGTACCCTAGATGGTCTGGGAAATTTCAGTAATGTAGACTTTTGATGTGCAATGTTTTTTTTGTGCGGATCAGCGTTAAACTTTAATTTCAAAAAATTAGACATTTTAATAATCCTCTATTGTATTGATTATGTGTTATGTTGAAGATAAGTGTCTTCTAATTACTAATTAGTACACATTTTTGAAACGATGAATCGATCAATGTTAGACCACCATTAGAAACCTGGGAGCACTGGACGGCCGTCAAGTCCTGGTACGGGACTCATCAGCAGTGTGCATCCACGACTCCTGCACCCCGCAGGATTCGAACCCCTGAACCTTTAGTATTGTGCGTGAACGCCCTAACCGTTAGACCACTGAGCCGGTACCTGATGGTGTTAATGTCTAACTTGATCAAATTCACGGAGTTGCGCAACCTCATACACAGTCTTCAGTAGACACTGTCTACACCCGAACAAGTTGAACTTCACGTCTTCCCATTAGAACTCGGAGAAGATTCCTCACGAAGCTAGTCACTAGTGAGCACAGGTAATTTACATTACGAGGTTGTGAAGACTGTTAAGTTACACATTTTTGAAACGATTAGTATGAAAAAATTATAAAGTTCAATCAGTAGTATGAAGAGCATAAATCAATGTTTTCTTCTTAAAACAGCTCATGGATATGAACTGTGCGTGCGCGAAAAATTTGAAGGCCAATGTGACATTCAACAATGTTCAGTTATTTCCTAGAGTTCTACTCATTTCAAGTGTTTTGTGAATGAAATGGGATCATGACACCTGTCAATTGATTTCATATTAAGATTATTCGAAAGTGTTAAAATACTTGATTTTTGAGATAATTCATTGTTATCTCAAAAATCAAGCATTTTAACACTTTCGAATAATCTTAATATGAAATCAATTGACAGGTGTCATGATCCCATTTCATTCACAAAACACTTAAAATGAGTAGAACTCTAGAAAATAACTGAACATTGTTGAATGTCACATTGGCCTACAAATTTTTCGCGCACGCACAGTTCATATCCATCAGCTGTTTTAAGAAGAAAACATTGACTTATGCTCTTCATACTACTGATTGAACTTTATAATTTTTTCATACTAATTGTTTCAAAAATGTGTAACTTAACAATCTTCACAACCCCGTAATGTAAATTACCTGTGCTCACTAGTGACTAGCTTAGTGAGGAATCTTATCCGAGTTATAGTGGGAAGACATGACCAGTGAATTTCAACCTGTTCGGGTGTAGACAGTGTCTACCGAAGACTCTGTATGAGGTTACGCAACTCCGTGAATTTGATGAAGTTAGACATTAACACCATCGGATGCCGGCTCAGTGGTCTAACGGTTAGGGCGTTCACGCACAACACCGGAGGTCCTGGGTTCGAATCCTGCGGGGTGCAGGAGTCGTGGATGCACACTGCTGATGAGTCCCATACCAGGACTTGACGGCCGTCCAGTGCTTCCAGGTTTCTATTAATGGTCTAACATTGATCGATTCATAGTTTCAAAAACATGTACTAATTAGTAATTGAAAGACACTTATCTTCAACATAACACATAATCAATACAATAGAGGATTATTAAATTGTCTAATTTTTTTGAAATTAAAGTTTAACGTTGATCCGCACAAAAAAAAACATTGCACATCAAAAGTCTGCATTACTGAAATTTCTCAGACCATCTAGGGTACAAACATTTATGTTAATTATTGATTTCTAACTTACTGCTTTCAATGCTTCACTTTAGTCTTGTATGCAGTCAGTGAAGTGATACATAAGTTTCGAGTACTTGTTTCGTTTATATCAGTTCTTGATGAAACATTATTCTGAAGTTTAAAAAAATCAGCTTCTTTTCGAGAGCTTCAAATTATTCTCACTAATATTCATTCTGATTAATATGTTTTCAGTGTTTTGGAGTGATGTGGTTAGAGCTAGTTTATAAAAAAACTCTTGATCTAGAGTTTATGATAGCTAGCATTCGTTAGTATGCCACATTTCCAGCCTTGAAGAAATTGATATTCCCATGTGGGATTCATAACCTCATCCACTATAATCACAGTTTAAGACTTTATTTCAGCAAATACTGTGAGACATGATTGACTTACTGTATATTCATGTCGACTGATTACTACAATGTAATAACAGATATCATATGTGTGCGTTTTCATCAAGGAGTTCAACAAAACTTACAAATGTAAGACGTTACATTAAAAAAACAAAAAACTGTTTACAATAATTATTTATTAATTATTGTATCATATCATATCACATTACACGTAAGCAATATTTATCTCCATGTTTAAATCTGCTTATCACGTGTTATCTAGAATCAGATCAGAATAATCTATGAATTTCTATGTCCCATATAACAGCATTAAATAATCTTTATTGTTTTGAAATAACACTATTTTATACGTTCAACGTTTTGTATACATCATTTATAGTGTTTTTGCTGAAAGCGTACACATCGGATATAATGTGTTATGTACATAAATTTTTGAAACCATTAATCGATCAATGTTAGACCATCATTGGAAACCTGGAAGCACTGGACGGCCGTTTCGTCCTGGGACTGGACTCATCAGCAGTGCGAATCCACGACCCCTGCACCCCTCAGGATTCGAACCCAGGACATTCGGTATTGTGCGCGAACGCCTAACCATCTGACCATTAAGCCGATATCTAACGGTGTTAATGTCTAACTTGGTTTCAAAAATGTGTAACTTAACAATCTTCAAAACCTCGTAATGTAAATTACCTGTGCTCACTAGTGACTAGCTTAGTGAGGAATCTTCTCCGAGTTCTAGTGAGAAGACGTAACTAGTGAATTTCAACCTGTTCAGGTGTAGACAGTGTCTACCGAAGACTGTGTATGAGGTTGCGCAACTCCGTGAATTGGCCAAGTTAGACATTAACACCGTTAGATACTCGCTCAGTGGTCCGATGGTTAGGCGTTCGTGCACAATACAGAAGGTCCTGGTTTCGGATACTGAGGGGTGCAGGAGTCGTGGATACGCACTGCTGATGAGTCCCATACCAGGACTTGACGGCTGTCCAGTGCTTCCAGGTTTCTAATGGTGGTCTAACATTGATCGATTCCTAGTTTCGAAAATGTGTATCTTGACAATCTTCACAACCCCGTAATGTATATACATAAATATTGCAATATTTTACAATTGTATTTGAAGATACAAGCACATGGGAATAATCAAAGAAAACCAATATGTTATGGAAAAAGAGATCAACAACAACAACAACACAATGAAGAAAATGTTCCTTTCCAAATATATCATTTACTGAAACAAAAACATTACTTTTTAATCCATTGTACTGTGTTAATAATTTTATTGAAATCAGATAATGGTTAGAACTATGAGAATGATTCGTTTTAGTGTGTCTAAGATAGTCTAAGATACGTGTCCTGCGCCCTTTTTTTGTTTAGACTTGTTGGACATGTGTACCATCATACAAGTTTTGGTTTCTGAGTGTAATACTTGAACCTAATACTTATCACTTCTTTAAATGCCAAAGAATCGTCCACAAAGCTATTGACTACAAACAGAATTTAACTTGTTCGATAAGTAATTCATCAAATATGCACTTGAACATCACAGCAGTTAGGTATATTAAAACTTTGACAAATTTAGATGACTAGGTCAAGAAATATATGTGGATAGTACTACTTACAGTATTATGAAAGAATATCGACTAAAACACTATTTAGACAGTCTTTCAACAAATGCACAGTTACCAACCAACATTATGAAAGCTTAGAGATTATGCCAAAGATCAATTTAAACAAAGTGGCGTATAACATCATTTGAAGCTCAACAAAAGAAACAACCATGATTGATAAAAAAATTCCTAAAGTGTGTGTGTGTGTTACATGATTCATGGACATTTTAACATAAAACTCATGAATTCAAATTATGCTAACTATTTCTTGCCTCTTTATTTGTGTTTGTTTGTTTACATAATTTGATTAATTTACTTAAGGGAATTTGTGTACTACTATCTCACATTAATTACATACATTACCCTGTCTGATTCGTTTGAAAACAGCAAGTTATTTGAATAGCTTTAGGGAGTTTTTCGCAGATGTTAAATAATGGATATAACATTGTTTACTCATTTTTTTCTAAAGATTGATATTTAACTTGTATATTATATAACCGAATTGGAACATGTGTCAATGGTTCAATTGTAATCAAAGATTTGTTGAACATTATTGAATGTTAACAACATTCTGTCATTTTAGTTGTGTATGTATCTCAAATGGAAGATAACCATATCTGTCTGTATAATTTAATGGTTAAAAATAGGTGTTCTATTGTATCTTTCTTAAATAATATTGAAAATTTTTTGGGGATGTTAGATCCCCAGAACTCGCATGATAAATATCTTAATTTTGAATTTTATTCATAGGCTAATCAGTTGACCTTGAGATGTCATTTCCTACCAAGAAAATCCATGGCTGTGATTGATCGCTGTGTTATTTTAGTGTGCTATTTTTCTGACTCTCCCAAGGACGTTTCTATGATGTATAGATAAACGGGATTTGTGTGTTTGAAATCATTGTGTTTTCTGGGTGTTTGTAGAATACACTTTATATGCCATATCAAGACTTTTGATATAGTTAGCCGGGCCGGGGACAACGGATCAGAATAGCCTACTGTGTCGCTTGTTCATTGTCTTGTTCACGTTTATCGGCTAAGATGAACTCGTAATAGTTTCAAGTGACGAGCATAACATAATTACGCTGATAAAACACTTATTAGATGAGTCAATCTATCGTGTCAATAAATGAAATATTTATAGTAGTAATACTACTGACTAATCATCTCACTAATCAATTTTCATCTTTCTAATTATCATTCTAATTGTCATTTAAAGAATCTAATATAGTTGAGTTGATTTGAATGAGTCAGCATGTTAATATGTTCGTTCAGTTCACTTCCACGATGAGTCAGTTTAAAGAAAAAATAATAACAACAACAACAACATCACAATATACAAACTTTGATAGTATTTCACGAAAAAAAATAGTTTTTTATTATCTTAGACCTATTTATCCGACACCAAAAATGAGTGTGTGAAAAAAAAATTTTCAAATGATCTACCCCTTTTGATGGAAGAAGGAAACCTGATAAAATCATGTTTACTATAGATAGATAATCATAGAAAATTAGTTGGATATCTATCAAGTTGAAAATCTCATACAAAATTTTATTTGATGTTAGTAGACTTTAAGACAAGTGTGTGTGTTTTAATTATCTTTCAATGTGTATTGATTAATTTGAACATTGAATCTGGTCAATTTCGTCACATCAAAATATCAGTTGGTTTGTCTATAGTTATATTGCCTAAATCAAAGAGGCTTATAATTTGAAATAAAAAGTTGTTGTAATTTTGACTCTTTAAACTTAATAGTGATAATAGTTGTTTTACTCAATAAAACAAATTATGTCAAAGTAATTGGTTTTCAAAGGGAAAGAGGAAGACCAAGGAATACATTACGCCGAGAAATAGAGAGAGATATGAGAGGAATGAACAAACATTAAACAGAACTGGAGAGGGAAGCCCAGGACAGAGTTGGTTTGAGAAAACTGGTGGGCGGCCTATGCTCCATTTGGGGGTAACAGGCGAAAGTAAGTAAAGTAATTAGTTTTCAGCACAGATTATGCAACAATAACAATAAATTTCTATTCAACATACACTGAAATCGTAATTATTCAAAACAAATAACCGTTTTTTCAAGTATGTGTAGTGGTATACTTTTACGAAGAGAACACAAATGCTGAAATATAAACATTTATTATTGTACTTAATTCTGACAATAATTGTTATATTGTACTCCTTTTGTTTATCTGTACTAAAGACTATCTCTTGCGCATCAAGCATATCATTCCCATTCCGTTTCTCTCCTCGGTGGTTGTTTTTGCCACTCCTGTATTTCTGGTCTTGATATTATTACGATATCACAACGCCAACGTGATAAATATACTTCTTCTTCTTCCAGATAGTCTTTTCTTTGACTTCTGGATTTGTCGGGAGTTAACTTGTAATCCCGCGAAGAAATATATTTACACTAACTCACTATATATATATATATATATATATATATATATATATATATATATATATATATCCGCTTATCTATTATGTCTATGAGATAGAACAATCTTTATGTGTTCTTCTCTCACTTCTTCAATGGATTGCTAAAGAGAGAAATTTGACATCATGATTTCTTAGGTTAATCAGTGGAGACTATTATGGACTACACTAACCACTGAACTACATTTTTATTTTAATTCAATAACTAAGTACTTATTTGAATCCGTTACTAACAATTGAAAATTGAATATTTTAACTAATAATCCATCTCTTCACAATCGACCCCAGATCTCCATATATATTTGGATTCTATTTCTTGAAATAATTGAAATCGATGTCTAAATAGTGATGAATTATTAGATAGAATTGTTTGGTAAAGAAAGTTACTCACTCTATCCGATAGTAAACATGAACTCATTACAGTAGTTGAGATGAGAATTATTTCATGATACGTCTCTAATTATAGTATAGCAATGATATCTTATTAAGAATATTAATAATTTTATATAATCTAATTATTGATTTAAATTTTCAATATGAAATATATCTAGTTCTTAGATAAGAATACTAGAAACAATGAAAATGAAATTGTATTGATTATTTACTACATAAACTCTGCCTGGAGCCCTTTTGACGTTACTGCCGGTCCCAAGTTCGGATAAAGGAAGAGGGTCGAGCGCAGTGGCATGGACCCCTTCCTGTAGAAAACCGACTCAATGAAAAAAAACTGCTAACCAGATAAATCCTGTTCAGTGACCCATGCTATATCAGGGGTAACAAACGGAAGTAAGTAAGCAAGTTTATAATATTAGTTTAAAATACATTACAGGGAGTAATTATGACTCTCTTAAGGTAGCCAAATGCCTCGTCATCTAATTGAATAGGTATATTAGGTGACGCGCATAAATAGAGCCTTCTGGGGGCTGTCGTGGCGGCTACCTCTTCGTGATCCTGCCAGGCAACGTGGCGTTATTTACAGCGCTGCGGTTAAAAGCCGTTCCGAACGCTTAGGATACCTTGCATAGCATGGTCCAGAATAATGGTACGTGTTCATGGTCGCAAGGCTGCGGATGCGGTTAGCCACTCTGGGGGGTTAGGACTGAACGCCTCTAAGTCTGAATCCCGTCCATCGAGCGTAGGTGAATTAAAATAATGGTTTGAGGACTTGTCCTCTAGCAATCCAGTAGTAGCAAATATCTTGAAAGGGATTTAGCTTTCCAGGATACTTAAAGGCGGCCCTAGATGATTTGTTTGGGGAAGCAGCTGTAAAGATCCTGGAATATTGACGCTGACCACATGTGGTTGTCCCGAACACTCTGCATCTCGGTGTATTGTGTAAACTGGCGTCGATACCCCTTAAACAATGGTCTCCAGTTGGGTTATGTGATCCGGTGCTAAAGGGTACTGGACGGCAATGATGTCTGCCCTCTTCTGTGGGATTAACCCAGCTTGGCCGAGTGCTTGCGCTTGGTCGAGTCCATGACATCTTCACCATGGGAGGGTGAACGTTCCGGCTGACCTTGTGGGACAAACTCGATCTTTAGCTTTATGTGGGGTCTGAGGGCTCCGGTCGATTGTATCAGCTCAAGGCAGTTGGAGGCCAGACGGTTGGAACGGCTGCTGGTTAGTACACTGCTGGGTGGCTCGGTAATCCGTTCAGGGTGCCAGGTCCAGCTGGGTAAGCCCGCCTTGCAGCCCATGCCGATAGGGGATTTTGGGTAGTGGATTGATGGAGGGATCTTGTTGATTCATAAGTGCCCGAACGGGGGCCACTGCTCGTGTGAGTGCTTTTTGGACGTCTGACCTGCTTACGGGCCAAACTGGAAAACATGTACGTTCCCAATTAGGGCAGAGAGGAGCACTAAAACGGCTACGGTGAGAATCCTTGTATTGCCTAGAAAGCAGCGATGTGCATGTGTAGCAGGTTTGTCGGTTAACAAAGATTTAGTTTAAAATACATTATAGTATGATAAACTGATCAGTTTATTATAATTCTGTATATTTAATTGATTCTGTTGGTGGTTAATTTATTTGTTTAATATTGACTTGTATCTCTGGTAATCTACTTTGAATAACTCAAATATTAGTATCAAATTTCCACTTGTTAAGAGAAGGATATTAAATGAATATATTTTTATATCAAGGATTTCACACCAATTCTATAAATTTGGCAATTAAGTATCTGTAAGTTTACACAAACAGTTAATCAATCCATCGATCAATAAGTCCTACTAATTAACATTTCATTCTTCTTGAAGAATCTGGAGAGAAAAAAGTACAATACTGGTCTTTCAAAAATAATTGTAAACACTTACGTTTTCTGGATGATACCTTTAGTAGAAGATCGTGAAAAGCCTGTAACCTGTTGCGTTGAAAGCTATCTTGAATTCGTTCAGTTTGTCAGTATTCCGAAGAAAAAGCCGTATTAAACTTTTGTGATATTGTACACCCCGTTGTCTAGTGCTCCTTGAGTTTCAATTCATTTTGGCGACCAACCAGTCGTCATCTAAGTTAAATGATTTGAACTATTATTTCTGGTTAGCGTTTTCTAGCTAGTTAGTTCTCTACAGGACGGGGTTGCCAAACCCATGCCCAACCCTCCTACTTTATCCAGGCTTGGGACCGGCAGTAGCCCCAAAGTGGCTCCAAGCAGAGTTAAATTCAAGCTTAAGTATAACCTAATTGAGTTTAAAATAATTCACAGCAATTCACAAAAACTTGTTTACACACAATATTTTCTATAGATTACTGCCTTATTGAGTTTTTCGAAGAAATAATGAAACAAGCCATTTTGAAATAGATTTTTGGCAAGAAATCAAAAGAGCATTTTTGTTTGTGACAGGCTAGCTAACCGGTTACCTACCAAGAACCGATAATTTCGTTAAACGTGTTAGTTACCAGTTTTCAACTAAAATCAAATTTCAAAGTGTAGAACCACTAACTATTCCTGACAATAAGGATTGTAGTTTGTACACTAAGTATGCAATTAAAATGGTAAAATATCGATTGCTACTTAATGATCAATCATTGCAAATAGCTCAGTAATTCCAAGTAATCAGTCATGTCTTGAATACCTCAACGGTTAATGTTTCTGGTTGTGATTCGAGATGATGATGATGATGATGATGATGATGATGATGATGATGATGATGATGATGATGATGATGATGATGATGATGATGATGATGATGATGATGATGATGTATGATGATGATGATGATGATGATGATGATGATGATGATGATGATGATGATGATGATGATGATGATGATGATGATGATGATGATGATGATGATGATTATTTGAATTCCCTAAGGGAAGAATAAAGATACTCATTACTGATGACTGTCAACTGACAGAAAATCTTCATTCGAAGCATTAGTCGATAACTTTCAACAATCCAACAACCAGACTAATAAATAATTTGACATTACTGATATCGAAATGCGAGAAGTTATTTTCACAAAATACTTCTCCTCGGTCTACAATCCAGTTTATACTACAAAACATGAAATAGTTTTGCTTCTGATTATTGATTAAGGAATATAATCAGCTGAATTTTTAACAAAATTTAATTTCAAATGAAATTTTTTGATGATGAATACGTGACTGTAACAAATAACAAGATTCTGTTTTCGCCTACAGTTTTCTAATTATTTTTTTACACAATCTCCATATAACACACTTTATTGTAGAAAAAAGATCCGAAATGTTTCTTTTCTTAGATTGTTAGCGTTTACACCCCGAAACTTATATTCGATACATTCTACTCAATAAACAAACCATTACTAAAAGATCTACAATAGCTGAGTAGTAGTCATTCAAATAATAAACTCAATCAATATCCAGATGAATTATACAAAATTCACTAAATTTGAACAAACTTACTTTAAATTATTTGAACAAATGTTAAAACACACAACATCAAAACAATTGAGAAACTAACTACTAATCTGTCAAAAAAAAAACGTTACAATTTGATCATTTTGTCAAATGCCATTTTGAATTTTTATGATTCAAACATCAAATTTAACTATCTCTTTTTTTCTTTCTGCAGCATTTTTATCAAAAGAGAAAATCGAGTCAATGTAAGTTTGCACAAAAAATAAACAGAATATTACAATAATATATATATATATATATAAAGATATATATATATATATATATATATATATATATATATATATTGACTTTCTACTAGTATATAGATACGTTACTTTTCCCTGTTTGCCAACTTTCTTGTCACGTATCAATTGTGCAATTGTCTTTTCCCGTGCTTTTATCTCGAAGAAAATTAACAAAATTCACCTAAGTTTGATTTTGAAATAAGTAAATGAAACTTTTTTTTTATCGAATAATCAAATCTATTACAAACAGTTTATAGTTGAAGTTAGTCAAGAGAAAAAGAACTAGACGAAGAGGAGTGAGGGTAGCTTGATATTCGACAATTGTTTTGTTTTGTTGTTTTTGGCGACAAAAAAGGAATAGAAACCCTAATTAATCAATTTCTTCTCTGAAGATTCATGTGTTTTCGTGGTTTGAATATCGTCAGAATGATTATAAACATTTGATACACATGTATTTATATGTATATATATATAACATGTTTTTGACTTCATAACAAACGAGCGGTAAAGATTATTTGTTGCAGTCTTCTATTTTTTCAAAATTAGGACAAATTTCCGAAACATAAATAAATATTCCCAAATCGTAATCTTAATGATTGTGATTTTTTTTGTAGTCTTTATAGGTTCTCAGACAAAAAGTACACTGATTCAATGGATATATATAATTTACATATATGTGATATTTTTTAATAGTGAGCGAAAGAGGATAGAATTTTTAAATTACAACAAATGTTGAAAATATTTCATTTTCAATGGTAACATTCAATCATATTTTTTTTCAGTGTTGTCTATTATGTAGAATCGAACCAAAATAATTTGAAAATTATTGATTGCATTGGGAAAATTATCAAATTTTCCCTGAACATACATAATAATTAACTTAACATTACATAATCACTGTGATTGTTCCTTCGTTGTTCATCATTTCATTAAATGTACATAAAAGAATAACACATTGAAATCATCAGTCAATCAATCAATGATGGTTAGACCACCGTTAGAAACCTGCAAGCACTGGACGGCCGTTTTGTCCTGGTATCGGACTCGTCAGCATTGCGCATCCACTACTCCTGAACCTCACAGGATTCGAGCCGAAGACCTTCAGTCTTACGCGCTAATGCCTAACCTCTGGACCAGTGGGCCGGCATCCAGCGGTGTTAGTGTCTAACTCTAACCAATCTTCAAGTTCAAGCGATCACGTGTAAGACTGGATCCGAATCCTGTAAGTTGATGTAGTCGTGTGTGCGCACTACTGATGAGTCCCACACCAGGACAAAACGGCCGTCCAGTGCTTCCAGGTTTCTAACGGTAGTCTAACAATCATTGATTGGTTGATCGTTTTAATGTGTAAAACACTAGTCTCCATAATCCTAAATTTAAAAAAATCATAAAAAGAATTAACTGAATAAATAATTATTATAAGATGTAAGAGTATAAACTGAGGCATTGATCAAAAAATAAGAACACAGTCACTAATACTTTTTTTTCAAATCAAAGTATATCCACACTTACAACTACTTCTAAAGTAATCAATACAAATTATCATAAAAAGTCAGTTTGATGAAAGTTTTTTTTTACTTGTTTCATTTCGACATGATTATTTCATTGTAAAATAATAATTTCAAACAGAAATAGAAAATAGTTTGTGTTATTTGAATGAAAAAAACAAATCCAAATTGTCGATGACAAATGATTGTCTTTTTTTTTGAAAATGAACGAATTCGTACTTCTTTTTTTGTATTTTTGAACTTGTGATTAGAAAAAAATTTCAATTCATTAATTAATTAATAACTAAAATAATTCATTTGTTCAACAGTAAATAATCTTAATGTATGACAAAGTATGCAATTTATATAAAGAAAGGAGCTTTACATATTAAAATTATATGAATTATTGTAATTATTATTCTTTTTTTGTCGAAATCCTGTGGAACATTGAATACGTTTTTGTTTTAATTTTTTGTTCAATGTTCAAGTCTTTAGTGAATAAATAAACTGAAAGATGAACATTGTGTACAAAATACAAATGATCATAAATCTGTATCAACTAACAACATAAAGTAAATAACAAGATTCAAGTTAAATCATTAAACAAAATTCGGTTTGTATATTTGATGTTAGTTAGTAGGATATGTTACAAACATTTAAAAGCATTTGTTGATACAGTTTGTTGTACTTCTTGACTAAAGTTACTGAAAAAAAGATAACTATTATTTACAATTAACAGGTGATATGTCGATGAAACTAAACAGATTTTCATGTTTAATTAATAAAGGTCCATAAAATCGGTCCGTACGACAAGTGAACAGGTGAGGAGCTGATCCAGTGTGAGTATTGATTAATTTGTTTAGATTGTCTGTTAAGTAATAAATCAGGTTTGACTAACTAATGACAAACAAAACATGAGATAATCGGAAATAAAACTATCACAACTTGACCATTAGTTCAAAATACAATTTTCCAAGGTCATTCCCCTTATAAAGATTAACTTAGTAAGCAGATAAAATCTACTTCTACAGTTCAAATTACCCATACAGTGATGCAGAACTAAATGGTAACCGTATTCCAACAGTATTAAGCAATAACAACATGCATACGACCACGCTATCAAATGATAGATCTTTAGTAAGTGAGTCGAGTCGCGATCGACTATGATCACTACTAAATACTTATTACGAACGCGTCACTGAGAACATAAATAAATACAGGGTAAAGAATATATTTGCTGATGATTTCGTGGTGTCGAAAGAACACCGAAATTACATCAGGAAAGTGGGCGAAGCTGGCAGCAACACAAACAGAAAATTGCCCGTAAAAAAGTGTAATAAACAAAAAGTACAGTTAAACGATCATTGGTAGAATTGGTTATAATAATCAATGTTTCTAGTAAACCAATCGTGTTCTCTTCATAAACGTATTCCAATATACTATGGGAACGCTAAACCATGAAACAGTAATTCTGCATCGAATAAGAATTTACAATACAAGAATATAATAATATCAGTATTCATTATTGATAAAACTAAAAAAATATCAACAATAACTTCGAATAGAACCATTGTGAAAAATCAACTTTATTTGATATTCATACAGATATAGCGATAGACTGACTAATGGATATTTACGAAATGTGCGATAGAGCAGTATTCCAAAAAGTTCCAATTATTCAAAGCGTCACGCTACTACAATTAATGACAGTGGAACAGAAAAGAAACTATTAAAACCAACTGATTTATAAATCAAGTATTTTCAAGCAGAGCTTTCATTTTTGCACGTTGTGTAGAACACAATTTACTCACATCATTTCTGTTTTTATGCTGACGTGAACGTGACGTAGAAGGTCTACTCCTGAAAAATCAGACGAAGACAATGTTATATATAAAAGCATGTCTATGACAAAGTTAAACAATAATGGAGAAAGTGGACATACCTGATGGACACCACTTGAAGTAAAGAATTCCAATGACAGTTCATCATAAGCTCTGACTTGGCCAGTAGTGTTTGAGTAAAGAGCTTTTGTAAGGTGAATGTACTCCTTCGGTTCACGTCTCACTGTCAAACACTGCCACAAAA